>JARFJB010002176.1:535000-815000 GCA_036346205.1 Vesta saturnalis | reverse complement strand
TTAATACATGTACAATTATTGATTACAACTTTCACTATAACCTTAAAGAAATATAATTATTATGCAAATAATTACGTAACAATGTTGCCGGGTTTCCAGATTTATGAATCTTTTCTTTTTAATAGAATTTATTACTTTCTAAACATGACACATAATTTATTTAGTTAATGCGTAAACAAAGAAACATACTTTATGCTTATAATTAATTTAATGTTTTATAGTAAATTTGCGATTATTTACAAACAAAGGGTAAGGATAAAAAAAGTATAATGGAAGTTTAATTGCAATGTATTGTATATTATGTTACATCTTGGCTGACAAGTGTAACTAATTTTATTAATATCGGTACTGCAGTACTGTGATTTAAAACTAATTATTTTGATATGATTATTAGTTCTACCATCATAATGATGTACATGAAATGTGTTACTAATGTATAATTTTTAATTTATATTTCAGGTTTGGTTAATAGGGTTTTTAATTGAGACAACCGAGTAAAGATGGTAATTGGTTTGGAGGTAAGGTTGATTATCTTGTTTATATGATAAGTAATACATAGACTAAATCGATGTGATTAAAGATGCGTCTATTTTAATTAAACATATTTGATATAGTTAATATTTATTGTTTTTATAAGGTAATTAATCGGTTTATAATGAATATTCAGCATCGTTTAAATAAAATTGAATTCCTAAGATAGATTTATTTATGTGAAATTATTATATAGAACAGGTATAAAGACAAAAGGGCACAATAAAACTTCTGTTTTTTATCTTAATGTAGAAGCCAGTTGATTGCCGTTGAGATCTATAAAGTTTTTATAAATATAAATAACATACAGGTTTTTTACCGAGAAATGTATTCATTATGTATATAAATCGAAAAAGCTTTCATTCCTTTACATTGAAAATTCTTATTGTTTAATTAAGTATCCGATAATATCCGCTGCTGTTTTGTCAGTAAACCATCAGTCAATTGTAACCCTTAACCCGAAGTATCTTCTTTTGATCTATAATTAAAAGTACGTATCTGTAAAATACGCAAAAAATTCATGATTCGATATAAATTTTAACCAAAGAATTTTTAATATAAACTAAAAATATTTATTCAAATTAATAAGATTATTAATATAATTAAAACATTGATATAAGCAATATAAAATAAACAAAAACACATATAGAAAATATTCTTATGTGTGATTATAAACAATTTTAGGGACGATTCTTGGTAGCACTTTACACATAACTTTCTAGCTAGAACATTCTAAGCAAATCGCTTTTGCGCATTCTATATACAGAGTATCTCAGCAAGAAGTTTATGGGATTGTGGACTAAAATAAAAACTTGAAAATTTAGAATCAGCTATAATTGATTCCGATCTCTTCAACTAAAATATTTTCAGACTTCTAGCGCTTTCAGTTATACCTGAAGTCGCCATCTACTTTGTTATTTCCAATAGAACACCCATATATTTTTGGATGGAAACCATAATTTTGAATCATTTTTCTTGAAACCACCATGCCCATGCCATGCCATGCCCATGTATTACGGTTTTTGAGATAAAAATTATTTTCCGAAACCTTGACTGCTGGTTGACGTTTACAAAATGGACTGTAACTCCTATTTGGGTCGAGAATAAAAGTCTAATTAAGTTTCTAGTTTAAACATGCGTTTATCGTATGCATTTTTTAAAATAAAAATTTTTGGCTGAGAATAATGTCTAAATTTATACTTTTCAGTCAGATTTGAAACTGTACAAATATCAACTCTTTTAAACGGAATAACCTATTTTTTTGTTACGTAATCGAATTGGCAATAAGATTTGCTACAAGTGATATGACATGTTCTTATACCTAAATCAAACTGTTCTAGAGTTATTTCCAAAAAACGAAAAATTTTAATCCCTTAGCCATTATTTCGAGAATGCTATGAATGGTTGCTATGGATACGAGTTTTTAATATTTGTGACTTAGTGTTTACCCATTTTAAATGCCTTAATATTATCGATAAACAATGTTTATACAAATGAAGAAATTCTTAGTTTATTTTTTATACGACAAAAATGCTACCAGATTTTTAGTAGAACGATATTCACACATTTACTTCAAAGGCCAAAAATGGATTCAAAAAACTGGAAACAAACCATAATAAATATACGAAATGATGGCCGTCGCATTCAAGCATAATTTTAAGCGTGAAGATACTCTCAAGTGCTGCTGTTCGTACTTCTTGAGAAGAGAGCTTGTCGAATGCTGCTCGCACGCGTCCCTCTAATTCCTCCTTCATGTTCACCGGTGTCTCGTAGACCTGATGCTTGATATGTCCCCAAAGGTGTCAAATCTGGAGATTTTGCAGGCCAGTTCCATTGTCCTAACCGCCTTACCTACCTGTCTTCGAACATAAAGGTGTGTTATTGGGATACTACCAAGGTGCAATGGGCTGGTGCTCTATCCAATTGATAACAATAACCTCTTATCAAGTTCAAAGGCAGGTTGTCAGGGAAATATACTACCACAGTCCGTAATAAATGACATTAGAGAACCTGTCAGCCATCATAAGGCAAAAGACATTGAACCTAAACCTGACCTGGTAGTTTCGGTCTCGGATCTCATACGGATTGGATGAAGCTAAGACATGGTTGTTATGTCTGTTAAAAATCCCTTCACGCGAAAACTTAAATTGGTTCGTCAAGGTAATTTTTCGCAAAAATTCTCTTCGTCTTGACTTCGAAGATGTAGCATCTCACACAAGTTAACTCTGTCATTGGGGCCTTGAATGACTTATATTAACGAGAATTCGTAGTCATGGAAGTGATGGTTCTTCAAAATCCTCTGTATTGAACACCTACTGATTCCCAGATCTTCTTCGGCAGCACGAAGTGTGGCGTTGGAATTGGCTTCGAAATAAGCCAAGGTGTTAAACTCTTCTTCTTCATCATCAACTACAGTTTTTGGTGGATTAACACTTGACCAATTCGTCCAAAGCGCACAAAATTTGCTTCTATTCTTCTAAATTTACCTTTTGCCATCGGAGGTAAATGTGGATAGTTTTCCTTAAATATTGTGTAAGTTTTACTAAGAATGTTGTCGCATTTTGCATGTATGAAAGATAAATTTCTTGAAAATGTAAACTTTCACCATTATCACACATAATAAAATATTTATCTTTTTTGGGTTTTTTAATGGTGTATTTTAAATTATACAATCTGAACATTTTAATAACACTTACAGTTATCTTCGTCAGTAGTAAAATCTATTAAAATTGTTAAAGATGTAGATGGGGACTTTCGATATAACCAGAAGCGCTAGAAGTCTGAAAATTATATCTGATTCTAAATTTTCAAGCTTTTATTTTGGCCACAACCCCATAAACTTCTAATGAACGGTCTCGCTTATACACCCTGTATAATAAATACTATTTTGATTAACCTCCATGCACCAGTGGTGACATTGAAGCGAGCATACCATATGAAACTGTTTGAATCAAATTCATTTTCCACTCCTAACCATATAAGGAAACTTAGTTAACACTCTGAAAGACAATAATTCAAAAAGTTAAAAAGAGATTGTGTTCAAACGTTTCTTTCACCTAAATGTTTAGAACCCAGTGATCTTCGCTGGTGGTGGGTAAGTATGAGGGGTAATATGATTTTGTTTAGACCGGAATAACTCAAAAACTTAAAAAATGTTCAGTGTTATTACTTAAATGCCTAGATACCTCGACTTTGGTGTTGGTAGAACTGCAGGGTAAGGAGAAAGAAGGATTGATATAATTTCGTCCGCAATAACATAAAAAACTAAATAGTAATTGCATTAAAATTTGTCATAAATGTTAAAGACTTAAATGTCGAGACTCCAGTAGCATCTGGTGGTGATGGTGGAGCCGCGGGGTAAGACGAAATGTAGATTTAGTTTTCGTTCGTTCGCAAAAGTTTGAAAATCCATCGGACTCAAATTCAAATCGACTGAAATAATAGGCAGTGGGAAAGCTTTTTGTGTCGGCTTACTCAAATTTGTCTACTAATGTGATTAAGCCATTATTCTCGTTTATCTTGATATTTATGAAATTTCTCGACGATTAAATTTGTTTTAAAGATGGGAGGAATGTGTACCCCATGTCAGTCAGGGAGGTACTACCACCCCTACCATGGGTTCCTTAATATCGGTTCTACGATTTTGTGAGCTCGGCTAGGATTGCCGGTCACCCTTTTGTTTATCCTTAATCCATTCTCATCCTACTTTTCCTTTCGCTTTCACTATCTTTGTATCGGATTAAAAGTCCAAAATTTAAACAAAAGATGGCTGTGGTTTCTAGGGTAAAAGTGCTGGACGTAAAAACGTAAAATCATGTTCAGATGTCCGGGAGGGTAGGGCTCAAGCGACCACGGTCATCGAATGTACTCACTTTCGGATCTATTATTGTAACATTTGCGATATCAACTCTAATCGTAATGATGTTCACCAACACCTTGAACAATCATTATAATCAATACAATCTTTACTTTCGGTACAAAGAAGGGTGGATTTCTTCTTTGAGGAATAAAAATTCAACGTAGTTTGATTCAAACATCCTGGTCTTAAATTTGTGAAATTCTACCGTTGGATTTATAGGTCTCCCAATGACAGTAACTTTCAACACTTGTTTGATTACTTTAGTTGGAACTAAGTTTTTATCCTGTGATATCTCAATTCTAGGAGATTTCAATGTTCATAACTCTAATTGGCTTCAATATTCATGGACTACTAATCCTGTGATCTCACCCAAATTATTTCTAAACCCACAAGAATCGCTGGTAACCCTATCCATACTCCACATCTTTTGGACCTCTTTCTTACATAAAACCCACTTGATTATAAAACTTCAGTTCTTTCCCCACTAGCATAGATTATTTGTTTCAACTCTTTTTTTGTAGTATCGATGTTATAATGACTATTGTGCTGCTGACTTACATTCCTTGATACCATCTCGAGCTACCTATGTTAGGAATATTCGGTTTGCGCATTCACATCATCATTATGCAGTACAGATCTCCACTTGTTGTACAAAACGGGCGCAATCCATATTCATCTACATGGCTTCTAAACTCTGGAATGATCTTCCTAATTCCTTATGATATGAAAAAATTTAAGGTAACCGTTCAGAGGCATCTTTTGGTAATGTCTACCCTCCTTAGTGTTGTTGATTGTATTAGCACGTTAGACTAAACTTAGCCTGTTTAGAACCACAATTATTTAAAAAAAAAAGTTGTTATTGCACGATGCTTTCCAATTTTACAATTAATAACCTTAAATTTATAAATAACTTCAGCGGTTGATATGTTACATATTGAGGTAATAGCAAATTCACGTAGGTTTTGTAATTGAAACTAAACTCATCATTTTTTAACAGTTAGCCGTGGTAATTTAAATCGCTATCATATACTTTATATAATCAAACAAAACTTGTTATTCACACAAGAGGGAGAAATTATTAGATTCTTTGAAGAATGTAACAAATCTTTTAATATGTGTACCAGTAAAATGAACATTCTTTGTTTTATACAATATAGATTATAAACTGATGTAATGGCTTTAATCAAAGTAGGCTGTGATCATTGTTGACGTTTGTTGCATTTGTTATACTACATTTGCAATATGTCATGTACCTAATTAATATTTTAATTCAATAATGAACAAGCTAATAAAAGGTTCCTTAAGATCTGAAAAAAGGTTTGGACGAACAGAAAGTGTGCTGTACGAAAGAAAGATCAAAAACAGAAGAGTTCTAAACGAAGAAGATCAGCTTCTGTTAATATGTGTTTAAATACTAACAAATCTCATCCATACCACGCCTAACTGCGTCAATAATTGATTGAAGATGATTATGTAAGGAGAGTGATTTTCGGCGAAAGGGATGACAATAAAATTAGAAATTTTAACTACTAATGAATCTACATTCCACAGAAGTGGCTTTGTGAATCGTTATAATTTTATCACACTCATGATTCGAAAATTGCTATGTGACTACAACTTAATGGAGCTTCAAGCTGTTTTAGTCTTTAAGTTAGACAACGCCTTGAAGAATGTTTCCCACAAAAATTGATAAGACGCGGTGCAGCAACTAGTTGGTCACCAAGATCCCCTGACTTGACACCTATGGAATTTTTTGTGGGGAAATGTTAAATCTCAAGTGTATCGAGACTTTGCAACAAGACAAGACACAGAAAGAATACGTCTATTTTTTCGCAAATTAGTCCAGAAATACTGCAAGGTGTTAAAAGGTCGTTCAATTTAATAACTTTTTTTCTTCAAATATTCATTATTCACAGCCTACTTAATCAATAAAAAGTTCTACGGTTTTTTACACAAGTTCCTGCAAATTTTCCGACAATTCTCAAAATAACTCACTTGCAGTTAATTTTATGATACACAAACTTTGTATCATTTTAATAAAGAATTTAAACCCGAATCCAGTTCCCACAAAAAAATTGGGTCATTCCATTAAAAAAAAATTAAGTTATAAAATATGATAACTCGGCTTAAATTATGGAACACCTCTGCTGGTTTTAAATACATTATCCTTTACTAAAGGCTGTACTAAAAGTATTTATTCCAAACATGTATCATTTTGTAGAAATTCCACTTTTTAGGCGAGCTATTATTTTTGAAAATAAGTCATAAACCTAATATCAATGTAAAGTAATACACAGAGTGTGCCGTTTAAAAAATCTTATAATTTGTTGCCACGCTTTATTAGACCACCCTGTACATTTTAAAATAATTTATTAAAGTACCTCAGTTTGCCTCATTAACAATTTCTTAAGTAATTTTTGTGACAGATTTGACGTAACAACACAACAGTAGAACGGGTTATTAAATAGACACCCTGTATACTTAATCAGTACTTCAGCGTTTTTATTTCATTGCTTCAAATTTGAAAAAGTTACAAAACTAAAAAGCAAATTAATACTTTTTTATATAATTTCAAAATAAATAAAATAATAACTAGTGGCGCACGGTTTTTAGGGTGCAAAACTGTGCAAATCGGGTGCAGTCGGATATTGGGGGTTTTTATGATCGCTACGTATAAATCATTTGTCAAAGTCAAAAAATTAAATATGGCGGATCAAAAATGGGGGATTATCGTGTTTAAGAGCTGATAACAAATTTTTGGTTAAAATTCGTTTACATATATGGGAAAGCATTATGGCAAATAATTTGGCAGCGGATTTTGATGTATATCGCCGACTTGATCCTCCCACTTCTCGGACTTCATGCGCAGCAGTTTAAAAATCGCTGATTTAAAGTCGATTTATATGCATCCGGGCCGTGGCGTGCCGTGTCGCTGCCGTGTTTTGCCAGAAAGTTTAAATTCATCTATATTTTCCAGTGAGAAATAATAATCAGTAATTTTATACCGAATTCGTTAGTTTATTAATTGGCTTTTTGGCAACAAAAAATTTTTTTAAATATATCTATGATTTGAAAATCCTCTTGGGTTCATTTCCACCTTGCAATGCAATATTTTGTAATGCAGATTTTTTCTGGAATTGGAAGGTGACGTTCCATTTGGAGCGGGCATCATTCTTTTTATAAATGCAATACAGATATTCCCAATACAATATAATCTACGTTTTCGGGTTGTGGTTGTATTCTTCTATTGTAAGTGCGAAACCTTTGTGATAGTATCTACGATTCTACGGGCTAAACACAACAATAGTTGAAGTTCTTAGTGGCAGGATCATCCATCTGGTTTCTAGGGAACGATTGTATCAGATATTTCTTGAGCGAAAACGCTTCGTCTCCGATGATAACGCATGGACCTAACTGAGTTGCTCCAGATAGTGCTTGGTTTGGGGTGGCAAATTTAAATTGCCAATCTCGAGGGCTTTGCCCATGTTCGATTACCTCCGGATTCCGCCATCGATATTTTTCCCGCACGATCCACCATAATAAAGTTGTAATTAGCGTCAACCAGGGCCAAAAATACAACTGAGAAAGATTTTTTTATAATTAAAATAATTGGAAGCACTATTGAGCGGGGCTTTAATTGTCACGTGCCTTCCATCTAACGCACCGAGACAATTAGGAAATTTGCAGCGATTCCAAAATTGGGAACAGATATCTTTCCACAGCTCTGTTATTGGAATTGGCATAATTTCTGTCAGTAACTGATTTACTAATATTTTGCAAGTTTCACACAAAATTTTGTATTCTGTTGCGGGGACTACACGATAACTAAAGGAAATATATACTTTTTAGCGAGTGTCCAGTTGCTAAGTATCTAAAAAAAAAGGAGAGAAGTTAATTGACATATTTTTGTGTTCGACAAAATTAGGAGTATCTCTCGCTACACATATGTTTCTACTATCTACATAATTATATTTAAGAAATCTTTATTTTTAAATACTCTTTGCAAAGTCAGATGGCAGAGTATACGAGATGAATTTAGAAAAAATTGGGCAAAGAAAGTGACCAAAAGCGGGCAGGCAGCGGAAACAACGAAAAAAACATAAATATGAAGATTGACTGCAATTCCTTATTCCGTATTTTGGCGAAAGGGATACGATATCTAATGCCAATTCCAAAATTTTTAAAGCCCAGTGGCCACATTTGGTCATGAGGATGAAATTGAAAGGAGACAGTTCGGCCAACTATGCGTACTTGGCAGTCAACAATTCAGGTTAAATCCAACCAACAGAATCCCAGAATAAAAAGTCCGTCAGTACGAGCTAAAAGAAATCTGGCGGAACAAGAACCATCCTTTTCTATTCTAATGAAATATATATTGACGAGACAAGATAGCCGAAATGTCGAAAGTGTACATCCAATTGACGCTTTTTTCCTTGACTCGCTGACACTGTTAACCCTCCAGTGGTCGCGATACGGCCTCTGGGACCGGGTAAGTTCATTTTATTGGTTATTTTGAGTTTCACGCCATGTCTTTCTATAAAGCTTCTTAATTCAGTATGTACTTCGTAATCCTAAGGAGCGGTCTCTCATTCCGGCGTGACCTGTTTCGTATACGGTCTGTGATTCCGGCGCAACCATTTCGTGTACTTTTATTTGAAAATGTGCAGTTACGAAAAAGAACAAAGCAGACTTTTGCGACTACTGAAGGAGATTAAAAGTGATGGTGATAATGAAAGAATGGAGTATGATGACGAGTCGGACGAATTGCAATCGGATAATGAAGAAATTCAAATCCACGAGACTGATAGCGAACAAAAGTCACATCACGAAGAACATGTCGAATACTCTAGATTGTGTTATAAAGGTATGTTTTGATTAAGGAATTATTTTGATTAGATGTAGTTACAAAAAACATTTTTTTATTTAGGTAAAGACAATACTTCTTTTTGGAAAAAGCATCCATCTCCATCAAAGGTAGTCTGTATTAGGCAAGAAAATATTTTAAAACGTTTGCCATTTTCAACTGCAGTTACGAAGAAATTAAATAGAATTAGATAGAAATATGGAAGTATTTTATAAATGATAAAATAATATATATATATATATATATATATATATATATATATATATATATATATATATATATATATATATATATATATATATATATATATATATATATATATATAAAATTGTTACTGTCACAAACAAATTTATTGCAAAGGTATCACAAAATTACAGCCGGCTGAGAGATGCCACTTCAACAGATGCAACAGAAGTTCGAGCTTTAATAGGACTTCCTTATCCAGCAGGAATATGCCACGCAAATCATATGAATCGAGAAGATCTAAGATTTAAGTTTTTGCTTAGATGCATTCGATTCGAAACGAGTAAAAATTGATAAACTAGCCCAATTTCGTGAAGGTTGCATACTGCAAAAATGGGTACCATTTATCAGAATTTGTACCAGTTTGTAAAATACTTGAAGGTTTCCGAGGAAAGTGCAATTTTAGACAGTACATTCCTTCAAAACCGAATAGATACGGACTAAAGATATTTGCGTTATGTGACGCTAATCTGTTCTATACTAGCGTTACAGAAATTTATTTAGGAGTACAACCTGATGGACCGTATAAAATATCTTACAAGCTTACGGATGCTGTTCTTTGCTCATTTGACAACTGGTTTACATCAATACCATTAATAATAACCTTGCTTAACGATCATAAGCTAACTGCTATTGGGACAGTTAGAAAAAACAAAAGAGAAATATCGTTTGAATTTTCAAAACACGTTGGTAGTGGCATGTTTGGATTCTCTTCAGATTGTACCGTCTCGTTTCGTATATTCCTAAGAAAGGATGAAATGTTTTGTTAATTTCTAGTTTACATCATTCGATACAATTGATAAGGACACAGGGTATCACAGGGTATCGTAGTAAGCCAGAAATAATTACCTACTATAATACAATAAAGGGAGGTGTGGATACCGTTGACAAGCTATGCGCGAGTTATAATTGTGCTCGTAGTACTAGAGGGTGGTCAATAGTACTTTTTTATAATACATTGAACATTGCCAGGATAAATTCTCAAATTGTATACACTGCAAATAACCGAAACACCAAGACTTTGAAAAGAAATTTTTTGAGAGAGATATCAAACGAATTGCTTAAACCTTACCTACACAAACGGGTAAATACTGTACATTCTTAGAAGTTTGAGAGAACGGTTAAAGGAAATATGTAGTATTGAACCTCAAAATGAGCAAGAAAACATAAAACCAGGAAGATGTCACTACTGTGACCATAAGAAAAATCGAAAGCCCGATTCAATTGTTTTCAGTGTAGCAAAGGAGGGGGCACGTTTTAAATGTAAAATACCTTTCGGTCAGAATTTAACCAAATTTTGATATGTTCTAGAACTTGACCAATTGATCAAAGCTCAAAGCTCAACAGTTTTTGATATACAGGGTCTGCAATATCACAATTTGATACTTTCAATATATCATAAAATGGACATTTTTGCCAATATTAACGCAAAACTTAGTGGAATGTTATTTTTTTGTGCTACTGGTTACAACCTATTCTTTACTTTCATTATTTTTGTACATATACCTGATATACAGGGTGAGACCAAATATATGTATCTGAAAAGAATTATACGGTGGTATTGTTTTGATATTTTGGTGAATGGAAGTTAACACATATATATGTCCATTTAAATTATTATTACAAGTTAAGTCCCCTAGACGTCCGTTATACAGAGTGTTTCATTTCTTTAACATATTTAATTGAGTATTATTATACTTCCTAGTTAATTTTCTGATAACTTAATTGAAATGTCTATATTAAAATAAACTATATGCTAACTGTATATACCTACATAATAGTCACGATGTGTTTATACTGATACTGGGTGTCCAAGTACAAAGGACAAAAACGATATCTTAAACTTCATATAGGTACGGAAAAAACCGTTAACATAAAGAATCCCTTGCAATTAGATGTCGTTGCGAAATACAAAGCTTTTGGAGATTGACAGATAGAAAGGTTAAATGTGCTTCATTTATTATGCTCGTTATTTTCTAATAAAGTTATATTTAGTATTTACTTATTCGTTTAAACCAAAACCGTAATGTGGTATTGTGCTTCATTTATTATGCTCACTATTTTCTAATAAAGTTTTCAGTAGATTCTTTTGATAAAGAAGGCGCTTGTCGAAGTTCATCTTTATTTTGCAAAACTAAGAAAAGAAAATTCTTTCAGATACTAGTGTCTTCACTGTTCACACCATCGACAGACCGGTTTCGCAGGTCTACCTCCATCATCACTACCCCTTTGTACAGCCATTGGAAATAAGAAATGTTTATGTAGAAACGTTAATGAACGTATTTTAATATATTAAAATTATCTAAGCTTAATAAGATATCAGTTAACTGAACTGATGGGGCAGAAAACAGTAAATAATTTTTGGTCTTGATATAACCATTGTCATAGAAATCAAAAAGTTGCATAATCAAATGTTAAATGTCTATCACCTACACATTATTAGCATTTAGTATATGATTTAAAACATTTGTAGAAGGATATTTGATTAGCTCTTGATACCTAGCGTATCCTAAAAACCATAGTACAGCTGCCACATGAGAACAAGTACCTAAAGTTCTGGCACCAGTCTTGCAGGTGCAGTAAGTACCTAATATTGGGTTAGGTTCATCTTCCTCATTATTCGGCACAAATGCAATTCACAACTGGTAACGAGTAGCATTTCTGAGGCGAGAATATATCCTTACCTGTATAAAACCGGGTTCGTAGTTTTCATCAAATTGATATTGAACCTGGCGGTCCTCTATTTCATTGTCCTGTATACAAGAAGGAGCAAGCTTTAATTGAAAAATACCTACAGTTAACCCTTTAAGATAGTAATGTGACAAACGTGGGAATGAGGGAACGATAATTTCATTTAAATCAACCCATCTGCCCCTTCTAGCGCGTAAGTTTTCCTCCTCAACCCTGGCTTGAACAACATTTGGCTCTTGAACTTTTTGAAGAATATTTTCAGCTAGCTCAATAGTAGCATCTTGCATTAAAATGGGTGGAAAATTTTATGATTGCTCCAGCAATTTTAAGAAAATCAGCAATATTACAAATGTGGGGTGTTTTTATCTTAAAGCTAAAAAATTTTAAAATTGATTTTAAGTGCCCATCGCGTGCTTCTACGATCCACCTGGTTTTCGTAACGAGACGACTATCATTAGCCTCTTCTGTGGATAACTGTAGCTGACCTCTGGGCAAAAAGGCTGGCATTTTAAAATTAATACCTAATCTATATAAAGCTGGAATAGCATCCAAGTACCCGCGGTCGAGAATGAAAATATCTCCTTCATTAAACCATTCACGCATTCCATTCACATCTCTATTAAATTCACTTATAAGTATGTTAGAATCGTTGTTTTCAGAATTTGAGAAACATGGCCCTTGAATGTCTAAAATAAATCCGCTCGGGGCAACACGCAGAGATGGCTTGATAAGATGTTTACTCTTATAAGTACAGTAGGACTGTCGCAACACTTTAAAACAAGAACTTTCTCTATTTCTAGATAAGTACAGTCATTATACACTATAACTTGAGGCCGATCCAGGTTTTGATTATATAGACGATTTGCAAAAGGAGTTACATGATTTTCGATGTAGCTCTCTTGTTGTAGCAGTAAATCCAATATTTTGTGGTACAAATCTTGCAGAAAGAGATTCTCTAACTAGAGATATAGCTAAACTGGCTTGTTGTCTTGTGGAATAATTAAAAATAACCGCTAAAAAACTATCACTAAGACCTTGTCGTAACTTGCACAGGAATACTAAGAGATTTTTTTTACTTACATATCTCAAAGAATTTCCTATTGTAACGGGGTCACAAAAGTTGAAAAGATTATTAAATTGATCTTTGGTTATAGGTGAAACTGCTTTAAATTGAGAATCTGTGAAGTTATTTTCGTCTTCGTAAGCCGTGTGGTAGCTTTTTTTCTTAATTTCCTTACGTAATGCTTGTAAAAAAATATAAATCTCATTACCTGCTAATAATGGCCGATTTACATATCGTAACCCAGGGAGCAGAAACTCAAACAGATTACCATTCTCATCCAAATGAATATTACAGCAGTACGTATTTTCTGGCACGTATATCTCTCTCAACAAAAATATTAATTCTACCTTTCATGGATATTTTATGTATATCATTCCCATCGTTACAAATGCAGCATAAGTGAGTTGACCTTTGTAGCACATTTAATCGCAAACAATTTGGGTTATTGTCTATTGCTTGAATTTCCCTTACAATAGAAATATTGCAGACATTGCAGATTCGAGTTTCTTCTATTATGACCCGCTCTGGTAGATTTGTTTCGCAGCGACGTGAAATCACAATTTTCTGCTTTCTTGCATTTACCTCACCACTTATTTTCACCATAACCCTAGGAACTAAAGCATTTCCACAAGCAAAACATGGAATTCGATTCATTTTTCACATAAACTCTCCAACGATTTTAATTCAAAAAGTAGATTTGCAACTAAGCATCAACAATATCACTTAATTAGTGGATTAATTTTTGACGTTTCATAGCCACCTACTATATTGTTGTTATTTTATAAGTTTGGGAATAGAAAAAAATAATAATTGTAGTATGAAAACCAAAAAGAAAAGTGCAAAATCAGAAAAAAATCTAGTTGTACGACTAAAAGCAGAAGAAAAAGCGCAATACCACATTACGGTTTTGGTTTAAACGAATAAGTAAATACTAAAGATAACTTTATTAGAAAATAACGAGCATAATAAATGAAGCACATCTAACCTTTCTATCTGTCAATATCCAAAAGCTTTTTATTTCGCAACGACATCCAATTGCAAGGGATTTTTTATGTTAACGGTTTTTTTCCGTACCTACATGAAGTTTAAGATATAGCTTTGGTCCTTTGTACTTGGACACCCAGTATCAGTATAAACACATCGTGACTATTATGTAGGTATATACAGTTAGCAAATAGTTTATTTTAATATGGACATTTCAATTAAATTATCAGAAAATTAACTAGGAAGTATAATAATACTCAATTAAATCTATTAAAGAAATGAAACACTCTGTATAACGGACGTCTAGGGGACTTAACTTACAATAATAATTTAAATGGACATATATATGTGTTAACTTCCATTCACCAAAATATCAAAACAATACCACCGTATAATTCTTTTCAGATACATATATTTGATCCCACCCTGTATATCAGGTGTATGTACCTATTATGTAGGTATATACAGTTAGCAAATAGTTTATTTTAATATAGACATTTCAATTAAGTTATCAGAAAATTCACTAGGAAGTGTAATAATACTCAATTAAATCTATTAAAGAAATGAAACACTCTGTATAACGGACGTCTAGGGGACTTAACTTACAATAATAATTTAAATAGACATATATATGTGTTAACTTCCATTCACCAAAATATCAAAACAATACCACCGTATAATTCTTTTCAGATACATATATTTGGTCTCACCCTGTATATCAGGTGTATGTACAAAAATAATGAAAGTAAAGGAAAGGTTGTAACCAGTAGCACAAAAAAATAACATTCCACTAAGTTTTGCATTAATAATGGCAAAAATGTCCATTTTATGACATATTGAAAGTATCATATAGTTATATTGCAGACCCTGTATATCAACAACTGTTGAGCTTTGAGCTTTCGGGCAATGAAGACATTTGATCAATTGGTCAAGTTCTAGAACATATCAAAATTTGGTTAAATTCTGACAGAAAGGTATTTTACATTTAAAACGTGCCCCCTCCTTTATGAGTTTAGAGCACATTATAGGGATATGCAGAGAGCGTAAAGCAAACGATTTGCAGTAATCACTTTATTCGAACTATTCTGCTATATCATTAGTTATATTAGGTTGTAATAGTTTATTTTCTCAGTTTGTGATATATTTTCATTTGTGTTTCAGTAATTGGTCAAGAAAATATAATATATATATATATATATATATATATATATATATATATATATATATATATATATATATATATATATATATATATATATATATATATATATATATATATATTATGAATTTTAAATAAGTTGTTTATGTTCTAACCTTGTTTTTACGAACATAACACAATTTTCAATGACATTTTTCAAAAATTATAGTGAAAAATTACCTGTACTATTTTTTTTGTACCAAATTTGCTTTGCGGTCTCAGAGACTGGTGGTTAAGCAGTTTTCGCCATACGACCAAGATTGGCAAAAGGTAGGCTATTTGCTGTGGTGCAGCAATTGGAAGCGGAGTAGTTCAATCAACAAGCTAGTATGATCGATATTATGGTGGGTACATCACCAATATCAACACTGTCACATCTGGAACCTCGTCAGGCTCTATATATACCCTCCAGACATGTAAGACTGAGGACCAACTTTGTTAAAAATACAAGATTAAAATAAAAATGTAACATGACTTTTGCTTACGAACTTTACCTTAACCATATAGCTAACCGCTCTCGAGACGTTGTTTTCCACAACGTAACGAAACATTTGACAGGGGCTGGCACGTCGGTCTCCTACACAAGATTCGCAACCGCAACATATCGGACAGGCGTACCGCAAGGTTCTGTCTTAGCCCCGATCCTTTAAACTTTGTCCGCCGAGTAATTGTTCCCTCCGGAACTTTTCCAACTGGGCGAACCGGTGGAGTTTTCGTCAATTCCACCAAGAATCAAACAATCCTCTTCCGGCATCCTAACTACACCGAAGACAAATTCCCAAAGCTAGCCAACAGCAATGTTTCCCTCACCCTGAATCAAGAAAGACTCCCACTCCAACAACAAGCCTCCTACTTAGGAATCCTCTTCACTAGAAGCCTCAATTGGCTCTCCGATGTACAAAGGACACTAAACAGGATAAGAAACCGAGCAAACCTACTATGCGCCCTCCGGGGTAGACTCAGAGGTTGTCACAACAAAACACTAGAACACACCTACAAAACATACATACGCCCTGTTATGAATTTCCCCATATACACTAACATAAACCCTAATCACCTCTATTCTATCGCTTCCTCTGAACGCCGAATACTCAGACGCATACACAAGTTACCTTGGAGGTACCCTAACTACCTGACAATACAACACGCAAATATACCACCCATCACACACAGAATACAGACAAGAAACTTTGCACCCAAAAGAATTTTCGGCGACACAATCCCAACCAGAGGGATCCTTATCACTCCCTACAACTACCGATTTCCTCAATTCCCACGGAAAAAAACAAATTAACATTCAAACAACCCCCCCCCCCCCCCTGTGATCGTAACGCAACTCCTTGACAGTCTCCCCGAGGAGATCTAACAAATGAATCGGATTAATCGCACACAGCACAAATATTCAAATAAATCTGAATAGTTTTTTTTTCCTTTTGTTTAACACCAAAAATAACCACATCTGTGTGTGTGTAAACTACACACTTACACAATACAGCGCAACACCAACGAGAAAAGAGTGACCAGGCCTGAAGAGGAGAAGGACTCCTGGACAGTCTACGCACAGGTTTAGATAAGCTAGAATAAGTACGTAACTAACCATAAGCATGAGCATACTAACAAAAAAAAAACAACGTATGTTGCTTCTCAATACCATCCTTGACTTTATCCAGTAAAATATTGAACTGCGACATCCTGATGTATTCGTGAAATTTTGTTTTTGTTTTGATCCCGCTCTGCCTCTTCATTCAGCAATAGTGTCGGTACGGCACTATGGAAACCATCGTGTTCGTACAGCGCATGGTTTGTCAGTGAACAGATTTCCGGGCGAGACACTGCTACGTCCCGGTTATTGATAAATATACAACCAAAAACGCCCTGGTCCGGCCCTGACACGGAACGGCCACGCCCAGCGCCGCCCGGGTGTGTATAAATCAACATTTAAGGTTCTAAACTTGCTTCCCTATATGGAATGTAAACAGATTAATCAAAAAGGTACATATTTATAATACCCACTATTTTCTAAGTTGATGGAATAATTTCAGAAGCACATTTGACAGGCCATGCATGTCATGTATTCAGCACGGTTCATAAGTTTTGAATAATCCTAATTAAAACAATAAATCATATCAATATGAATTTAATAGCAATACAACAAGAAAGAGGCGTTTAGAATACTACTAAAAAAATGCTCACCGCTTAAGAACAGCTCTTTTGTAATCTTATTTTAAACCGTTTCGCTGTAATACAATAAATAATACCATGTTCTTACTACAATTAATTATAAGCTTTTTGACGTTTTAAGTTATTTATATGTAACAGGGTCGCCTTTTTTGGATATTATCATATGCAGTAGATGTATAAAAGCTAGTTAGATTAAACCTACACGATTGTAGACATTTTCTATTAGAAAAAGTTTCCAAAAAGTAATAATTGTATTTGAAAAACCATTATTTACGATAATGTGTTAAACTTTTTCAAGCAACTACATAAACGCTAATTTAAAATTTTAAAACATAAAATATTGTTTACATCTGCAAGGCAAATGAATTGCTTATATAATGTAAAAATATAAGATACACATCTTTTTATACAGAGAATAAATGACTTCTAAACCCATTATATCATTTGTGTAAATTATGCAGCAAAATAAAACCGAACTTTAAATACATAAATTATATGCAGTTAATATTTAAAACCTTATACCTCATTAAATTCTAACAAAGGTATGGTAAACTGAACGACAATTTTGCATGAAATATTAATCTGGACTTTTGGAAGCAGTGTCAATATTATTTCAAACAGCTACCACATTTGCAAAACGTGATTAAAAATTTGAGATACTTCCATGGTCATTTATAAGAATGTGGTAAATTTTTTTGCAATTGGCTGATGATAATTTATGTCGACCAAAACATCTTTTTAATTTAGTACAGCCGTAAATTATGAACTTTCGTTAACCATAATTGGTGCTAACTTGTATCTCCAAGCATATATTTAATAAATAAAAAAAATGTACGTTATAAAAGAAGATAGTGTTGAGCATAAATGGTTTTGAATTTTTATCTAAAATTAAGTGAAAAAGATAATCTCGGCAATTTATATGTCTTTTTCGTTAAATAATTTACTGTAAAATTACCAATATTTGACATATAATAAACCTCAATGTAAGTATACAAATGGTCTAGTGTAGTTTACGATGTTGTAAAACCCCGTATTTACAGTACCAACAGTCTTAATTTTATAGACTTATAAACATTTACTGGGAAATTTGGTGTTATTTTAATGCATGAGACTAATTGACATATAATTACGGTGTGATTTAATGATGTTTAGGAATTTATAATGGAATTGGGTTTCAGCTTTCAGAAAATTTTTGTGCGATTTGTTTAGTGCTTTAATCAGATGTAGCTTTCCGTTTTTACATGTTAAACACTAAATTAAAACCAACGCAATAAAAGTAACTGACAGCCGTACAATTAAATTAAATTAGTAAACGTACGATGAGTTGGTACTGAAATGAAAGAGGATTGTTTTTTTTATTAATATACATTTTTCCTAAGCAATGCTCACCTGCATTAACATATCAATCTCAACGCTTCTACCATACCTCGAACGCCATCTGCACCATCAAGCAATTCATCCGATTCAGTCGAGTCGAGTTATCAAAATTCAATGCTCCTCAGCGTTCGACCTATTTGTAGAATAGGGAACATGGATGAAGAGGAAGAACTGCTAACTCATGTGTTGCAAAAGTGGTTATAATCCCAGACACTAGCGTATTCAGAATGTCGTCGTGGGGGGGTTTAGGATATTCGCAACGAAGGCGCGGAACAGGTTATTTAAATCACCCTTCAAAATTAAATTTTAGTGCTTCATGGGATTTTAAGTTTTAAATCTAATGTGGAAGGGGTAATAGACATAGGAACTTAGTTTGGAGCGAAAGGATAACTCCAGTTTGTAAATGTTAAACAAACAATTATTTTCATAACTATTTCGAAATAATTTATTTTGAATAGAATGTAAACATAATATTAACTCGAACAAAAAATATTTACGATTCATATCAGATATGAAGTTAGGACAGACGGAGTGGAAGTTTCCTTTTTTTGAGGGCAAGTTCATCCAACACCTCCTCGATGATTACAACAATATGCCTGTGAATATTCAACAAAGCTAGACCATTAAGGCGATTCTCGCTGATGGTATTTCTTAAATAAGTTTTGAGCCGTCTCAGGGTAGAAAATGATCTTTCACTGGTGGCAGTTGTCACTGGTAAGGTAACTAGTATCTTTAGTAAGATATTCACTGTTGGAAATATTTCTTGATTGCACATTTTCAATGCGTCCAGAGCATTTTTTGGAGAACTGCGCGAGGAAGAGGTATATTGCCACCAAAGTTTAATTTCACGAACTGCTGCTTCCTCATCGATATCAAGGAATCTCGAGTACTTGTTAATTAACGCACGAGCTGCTTCGTCTTCCGTTTGTCCAAATTCTGAGTTTTCGGCAGGAATCAGACACATGAAACAGATCTTTTTAACGTTTTGAAAAAGTGACGAGAATTCTTCTGTGGAGTTTTCTCTAAACTTTCGTATTATATTATTCACATCGGTTGCCAATTTTATTGCTGCACCTAAGTCCAAATTTTTCATTTGCAACATGCGACACAAAGGAAGTGTAACAGCAAACACTTTAGCTACCACTTGTAATGAAACTTGAATTCGGTTTTCCATTGCACCTAATAATTGCACTGCGGTTGAAGAGGAGTTTTTATCAGGCCATTCAGAAATTTTTGCAGAGCACAATGTGTTGTCTTTGTAGTTCGATGAATACTATAACCGATTCATGGCGTTCTACCCATCGGTAGCACACAACCTTTTAAACGTGTAGCAGTTGCCTCTGGCAACGTACATTCAATTGCAGATTGCAAAACTGCAAGACGTTTCGGCGTATTAAAAAAGGTGTGTATATTAGATATAACTCACATGCAGTTGCGAATAGCAGGTAAATCACACGCATCCGATATGGCCAAATTCAAACTGTGCGAGGCGCAGTGCACATATAAAGCCAAATTGTACTTTTCGTTCATGAACTTTTGAGCGCCATTAAATTTTCCACTCATTGCCGCAGCTCCATCATATCCTTGACCAACCATATTCTCGCAATTCAGACCAAATTTTTTAAGTGACTCAATCAAAGTGTTAGCAATGCCCTTTCCAGTTAGGTCCGTAATTGGTGGAATTGTAAAAGTCTTCACATATTTCATTTTTACTGTCGACATAGCGCACACATATTGAACATTGTTCTATAGCTGAAATGTCACTAGTTTCGTCAGCCAACACGGAGAAATATTTCGCCTCTTTGACTTTATTAACAAGTTTCTTCAAAATTATATCATTGCACGTAGAAATAATTTCATTCTGAACAAGAGGGCTGATGTAAGTTGCATTTTTAGCTGAATTTTGAATGTGACTTTTTAAGGTTTCATCTCCAGATGCCAATCTGTATCGTAATAGAGCTCTGAAGTTTCCTTCATTTTCTTCTGGTTCCTTCAGAGAAAGAGGTCCAGAGTCACGATGACGTCTCAGTGCTAATACCTGTCTCCCACAGAATATTATTGTCTCAATAATCGGTTTTTTTCTATTTCCCTCTAGAATATCGATTTCAATTTTATTTACTGAAATGGCCAAATGAATAGCACTAGAATATGATAATGATTAACGAAGTCACATACACATACTCAAAATAAAAAAATATCTTGAAAGACCTATTGAACAAATAAAATAAATACGTATACTCACTTACTTTGTTATGAGTGGGTAGAGTATGACTGATTATAGCGACTACGCGCGCTCAACTTGGAACATGCAGTGTAGCGTTGTGGCACAGTATAATAATATACAGTAGAATATCTCTAGAGTAACCAGATGCACATCGTGGCGCACCTCAAGTCCGCCATGTTTTAAGTTTAAGTCATTAGCGTGGTAAGGTTTTATTTCGGTGTAAGCATTGACGTAGACAGTGAAGAGTGAAAAATTATGAGGTGTTGTAATTTTAACCTAATTTATATTTAAATGTGTAATCAGTTTAGTGTACATATAAGTTTGTTAGTATTCGGTAATATAGAAAGACAATAGGTAACTATGATAAATAATCGTAAACCGGGCGGTGTTGTTTGTGCAGCAACAAACTGTATAAATAAAAGTTATAATAGTGAAATGCGGTTTTTCAATTTCCCTAAGGATGAAGAAAGGTAAGACAACTTTGTAATATTTTTTTTTCATACGTGCATTATAACTTAAAGGCAGTCGTGATTATATAAAAAGCAAATAAAAAACGAGTAGATGGCGCTTCGATCTAAAACACATTATAGTCGCTATACATATGTACAGAGTACGGTAATTGCTAATTTTCAAAATAATACTTTACAGGGCGTGGACATGGCTAATTCCATTTGGGCGAGCAGACTTACTTCCGAAAATAAAAAAACTAGGTAGCTATGCTCAATTCATTTTGAAAACAAAATGTTTACGAACGTCGTTTATAAAAATCGTTTGCTACCAAGTACCAACAGCTACGCCAACCAAGTTTTCTTCATTGGAAGGTACAAGCAGCACAACAATCAACGTGATGTATATACGACCGGCATGGTTTTTTGCGGTATTTCGTACATTACGAATCCTATCGTCGCGCATGAATGTAACGAATCTTTTAACGTGATCGTTCATTTTGCTCATAATTATAATTTTTGGGTTTAAAAAAAAAATTGTAGTATGTAGTAGGCAATTAGTCCAAGCACTAATCTAATTATTTTTATAAATTTTTTTTATTTAGAATTTCCGACTGTCTTTAAAAAAAATACGTAATTTTTTTGACCACTAAAAATATCGTTTATCAGGTTGTGTTGTGACCATAGCGAGGAGGGAAGCTCCATCGCTAGTTAATATAGTAAAGTAATGAGAGATATCTTTGTTCGATGGTGGTGGAGCAGTGTAGTCAAATAGAAATTCTGCAAAATATACTGCTTGAGGGGAACTTCCACTTCCACAAACGCTTTGAATGCACCAACTTTCCCAACATCACCTACGGTTCATCTTCCACTTATCTCTCCCGGTAGTACGCCAACTGAAAGAAAAGAACTTTATCACACTAATTGGAAATAACCAAGGAAGTTTTGCCAAAGGCATTTGAGAGTGTAATAGTCCCAAATAAAACTAATGAAGAGGTTAGTTATTCAATGTAATTTGGAAAAGTATGAATACATAATACATTGGTATCTTAATTAATTAAATCTAATTAAATCTTAATTAAAAATGTCGAAATAGCTATAACTCTCTCGCTGTAAAATATTCAACATCAACATGAACTATGAAATAAAATATATTTGTTTTGTTTTAAGATGGACTATCGACTATCCTATCTTAAATACATTATCTTACTCATTACATTTAATGTTAATACATTAAAATATCTTATCTTATCCATGTAATACGACCTAATAAAACAAATTTATAATATTATTTTAGTGTCAACTCTATTCTTCATCATTAGTAGGTACTTATAGTTGCGTATAATTCAATTCTGCATATATTATGTAGGTACGTACAATCACATCAAAATGAAATGAATGCACACTCTTTATTTTTGTTATTTGTTGTACGAGCATGGATACGGCTGTAGTAGGAATGGCGGGCTGTTTGAACCGACCAATCACAAGGCTGGATGGATTGATCTATACTTACTTAGACGTAAGGAATGCCTATATGCGGCCGGGACTCGCGTCCGGTGTCCCCACTTCGCGTCGCGTCGCATCACTGCTGTTTTTGTGAATGTTACGCAATATGCAAGTGCCAAGGCGAAAGTGCATAACACAAGGGAGGGGTTTGAACCCCCCCCCCCCTTGTATACGCCACTGACCCAGAGTAAATCCTGTTTTACCGCAATTTTGGTTTCTCACAGAAAAGATCTTCGTGCAATCTCTTAACATCCATAACACGAATGGACAGTAGCGCCTAAGGCGAGGATGTCGTTCCGTGATCGGTAGAATGGTCGCCTACATCGCCTTCGGTGCGGGTTCGATTCCCGGACACTGTAACTTTTTTTTTACCTAAGTTAGAGTAGTTTTTTTTATCTAATCTAATTTTTTTTATCAAATATAATTCTGTTCGGTTACAGTAGTTTTATTTAGCTAATCTAATTCTGTTAGGTTACAGTAGTTTTGTTTATCTAATCTAAACTAGATATACAGGGTGGCCCATGAAGTCTTGGCCAGTATATACCTCGAAAAATATCTGAACTACGATATTGAAATTTGGTAATTAAAAACAGTGGGTAGTATTACCCATTTTAAGCAAGCAGCCACTTTGTTGCAATGTCACATTTCGGGTCACGTGGTATCAGTTTCAAAATTCTTCAATGGGACACCCTGTATGTTTTTACACTTCTATAAAGGTTACTCTTATGCTAATTCGGCGATATCTATTTGTCTCTTTATTTTGGTTTTGTAGGTACTTATCAGTGATAAACACATTTTTATGAAGGCTTTTTATTTCAATAACAAAGAGTGCATAGGAGCGAAAAACGTACTCTAGCAACAGAGCAGATTTTGTAGTTGTCAAAAGCTTATTTGACTGAACACTTACTATGCCTTTACGGTTCAGTTACGGCGAGTATGTCGATATGCTGATCATTTATGTAGAATGAGTAAGAAACATTTATACAGAATTTATACAGAAATCGTTTCCTCGACCGACAACGCTAGGTAAAGATATTTTCCGTTATGTAGAACAAAAGATAAGACATGGTTCTTATGCAAAATACTCGACGTAAGCCTATTACTACAGATGAGATAATGTTATTAACATTCTTGCTTATATCCAAGTCAAACTCCACATTTCAACTCAGTGTCTTCAGCAAGAATTAGGAATAAGTAAATCTACTATCCAGAGGGTGTTAAAGCAGTACAAATATAACTGCTAAGTACCTACAAAACCAAAAAACAAATAGATATCGTCAAATTAGCATAAGCGTAACCTCTACAGAAGTGGAAAAATATACTGAGTGTTCCATTAAAAATTTTTAAAATGTTACCACGTGACCCTAAATGTGACGTTGAACAAAGTCTATAATTACCAAATTTCAATATCGTGATTCAGATAGTGTTCGAGATATATACTGGCCAAAAACTCATGGGCCACCCTGAACATACCAAGTTTTCAAGTGCATTAGCAGACACAAGAACGAGTTCCTCGCCTTAGTCGCTACTGAATGGGAGTACATACATCTATAGAAAGAAACAATCCCTCTTGGTTATGAAACTGAGAAAGGTTATGAGAGACTAAGGTAAATAAACATTTGCAGGCTGTTTCCGTTCTGTAAATCAATAAACTGCTTATAATAATTATACCTAACTGTTCAATTTCAAATTGAATAGTACCTGCATCTGGCCAATTTCAATCTGATCTTGAACAGGGCCACATTTTCCATCATCATGAGTAATTCGGTTAGATGGCAACTTTCGTAATTATAGCTTATCATAAGAAAATTTTAACGCAAACATTAGCCACCAACAATAATAAATAAATAAAGAGCGTAACGCAGCATAATGTATTAGCACCTATGCGCACATTAAACTGCAAGAGTTGTTTTTTTGTAAATGGGAAAGTCGGATATAGTTATTATAAATAGTTGTGATATTAGATGTAATAAACCGTATTGAGTTAGATCCCACTAGTTCAATTACTAAAGGGGGGTAGGACCCCCTACAATCGGTGTACCCCTTGCATCCCCTACAAACTAAATTTCAATTAATCTGAGATTAAATACGGTCCATCGACCTACCGAAATCGGCAATCAGTGAAAGAAGACATGGTCCTTCTCGCCACCCACATTGGTAATCACTGAAAGGAAACATACTTTATCGAGTCACCGCCGGCAGCAAGCAGCAAAAATATTATCGCCACCACCGGGAAGAAGGAAAAAGCTGCCATCCCTCAGTACTACGGAAGTAGTGCATCGCGAACCATAAAAGGATTTACGCCCATTACAGAAGAGAAAATCCTAGAAAATAGCGGATAAGAGTCTTTCATTTCGTTTTTTAGATAAACGGAAATTTTGTGATCAGTTCCATTACCCTCACGCGCATACAACTGTGAGCGGAAAAGATCCTCACAAAGCAGAAAGAATCAACCCCGATCGAGGAAAATCACTAGGCCAAACAGGAGTCACCCCTGTAGCAGAGCGAAAAGCTTAACCTTGTCGGGAATAGCGCTAGCATCTACAACAATCGGATACCGGCAGAAATAAAACTATGTAGGAACACTCATAGAACAAAAATGGAGAAGTTCAACAAATTAGCCAGCAATCTAAATGAAATTGATGAGGGGAATATGAAAAAAACTCGGCATCACAGACAAA
Source organism: Vesta saturnalis (assembly GCA_036346205.1). Classification (NCBI taxonomy): domain Eukaryota; kingdom Metazoa; phylum Arthropoda; class Insecta; order Coleoptera; family Lampyridae; genus Vesta; species Vesta saturnalis. Next base: position 789,152 of record JARFJB010002176.1, on the reverse strand, counting down.
CGAGATCTATATAAACGAGTCTCGTAGTACATTGGAGTCATGGTGGCAAACAGCATTAAGCACACATCAGGAGCTATGAAAAATGCAAATTGAAGATCATGACTACCACACGTCAAAATATTTTGAGCAATTATGTAAGGTACACAATAACATTACCTGACAGACCTGGATAAAAATATATCGACCACTACGCGAAGAGATGAGGGGACCAAAAAGGAATAATCACAACAATTTAAACTATAAGATATTCAGATAAAGCACTACAACGAGTAAAAAAAGACACCGCCCAAATCAACAACAATTGAACGAAAATAGACTGCTATTGAGGAGTTGCACAAACACATTAAGGTACATGAACTAAGATTTCAGGATACCTATTTTACAGGAAGCGAGTTTGAGAAGATCGAATAACGGTGTGACGAAATATGCATCAAACTCGAAAATAAAACAAATATGGTCAGACAAGTAAATAAGTCGTGCCACGTTCAACTGCCAAAAGTGAAGCTACCTATATTTAGTGGTTGCTATGAAAATTGGATGACCCTCCAACACGTGGCAAGAAAAAATTGAACGAAAATGGACTGCTAATGAGGAGCTGCACAAACACATTCAGGTACATGAAACAAGATTTTGAAAAGGTAATACACGCCAACAAGTCTGAAACAGAGACGGAGAAGATGCAGTACCCAAAAAGCCACGTTACAAGAGAAGCAGCTAAACTGATCGGGCACCTCCATATAGCAGCATCCTCCATACAGCATGGGACATTCTCAAGAGCAGATATAACATTAAGAGATTAATGGTATCAAAACATCATCCTGGAGTCAGCAGATCGTCCGGATAGTGGCACATAAACTGGATTCAGAATTGAATAAACTGTTTGAACAGTCTCTAAAAGCCATATGATATACCATCCCTTGAATAATTAATAGAATTCTTACAGGAAAGCAAAATATGCTCCAGCTAAGAAATCTCATATGACAGAACACCCGTCAACGAATATGCTCATACTGCAAATAACAGCACAAATTGAGCTACTGCGCCAAAATCAAATGGTTAGCACGACTAGGCAGGCTTACCTTCGTGGAAGAGAGGCGTCTGTTGCATGGAGCATAATTTCTACGTCAAATACCATTATTCGTTTCGACACTGCAGAAAGTGCCAACATCCACTCCATCTGCTACTCCACCAGGGCTACAAAAATAGAATAAAACCAGCAAAGTTAACAGCACATGGAGCGATGCAAGAAGTTATGGTTGCATGCAGCTCCTCAGAAAAACAAGTGGTTTTAGCGTCAGCGATGGCTAAAATTAAAAATGCTCTTGGGGACCTCCAAATATTATGGGTATTCGCCGATCATGGATCGTAGATATCATTCATAACGGAAGCTTCAGCGATATTATTAAAATTGCCTAGGTGAAAGATACAAGCGGAAACCGGTGGTCTTGAAGAAGCAGTATCAAACAATGCAACTTCATAAATAACCATTAGGCTAAGATCACAACATGCAAGCATCCTTTCGTTGACTACAGAGGTAATAATTCTGAAGATCACGAAAAATCTCACCATGAAGCCTTTTTTGTTCAATACCAACCACTGGACAAACCAATAGACGTGCTATTGGGAGCAGAGGATTATGCGAAACTAGTTTTGAATGGCGTGAGGAAGACGAGTGACCTTCTAGGTCAAAATACAGACTTGCGAAGGATTGTGCCAGGACAGGTCTACAATTTTAGAAAACAAGAGGTGACGTTAGTTAGAGTGGTGTCACAGGCAAAAGAACGAGCAAATCAGTAACAAAGGCATATATTATTAGAAACAGAAAAAATATTCCCCCGTTAGGGTGAGTCAGCCCGTGACTATAAGAGCCAACCTGCTAATCGAAGAGCTATGGTTAAGCCTAACCAACTGGGATCAACAGGTGCCCGACAACATAAACACAAAGTGGACGAAGTTTCACAATGAATTGATCTTCATAGGAGAGCTAGAGATACCGAGATGTATCCACCACACAGAAGGCCAACTACAGCTGCACAGGTTCTAAGGCGCATTCGACAAAGCGTAACTTGCAGCAGTTTACACTAGAACCTTCAAGGTAAAGTAACGCTGCTCACAGCAAAATTGAAGGTAGCGCCAGTCCAAACAAAATCCTCAGAAAGGAGATCCGTCAAGACGGAAAATACTCGTGGTCAATCGGATAGAAATCAACTAATTCGTACCACACCAGCAGTAGTGCCACGTCCGCAAGGAAGAAAATAAAACCGACATCCTGTCAATGGGATACCCAGTATACAGAATGAAGACCAACTCCATCTAGTGGAATGGAACGGAATGGTTAAAAACAAACGAATAATGGGAGCATATAGCTCGCATCAAGCTGCCACAGATCAGGAGGTGAAACGATGCCTAGCATCCACAAAAATAGACTATAATGGGTGACCACTTACTGCAACCGATTCATCGAAATCAACGAATACATTTAGAAATAGAAGAACGGACTGAAGCAATGCACCAAGTCATCATAATAATGTAGAAGCAGCAGTTTGCAAACGAAATAAAAATTCTTCCAGCACACTAGTAGGTGCAAAACAACGAGGTATCAACATTCAACCGATTCATTGAAGGAGAAGGCATTCTTTGAGTAAGAGTAAGGCTGCACAACTAACGGTTATTATACAACGAAAATCATTCGATATTGCTACCGCCCTGACATCAGCTAATAAGCCTAGTGATAATTGATGCTCACAAAGAACGTTGTATGAGTGAAGGATCCAGATCACATCAACATTTCTGCGCAGGAAGTACTGGATATTAAATGGCAAAGGGAAGAATTACCTGCCGCCAAGGTAACACCAAATTCACCATTTACACATACCGGAATAGATTACGCTGGACCAATCCAAGTAACATCGTAGAAAAAAAGTGATATTCATCAGTTTGGAAACCAGGGCAATCCATCTGGAAGTAATTAGTGGCATAATTCATGTGGATACATATACAACGGCACAAATTTTGTTGCAGCCAACAACTTACTTCAAACGGAAGTCCAGAAAATAACAGAAAAATTTGGAGTACAAGAAGAATTAACAGTTAAACATTAATGTCAAGTAAACAACATCCAATGAGAAGTAATATTAAAGCCGATCGATCAACTCAACGAGTGTAGAAACGAGGAAGAAGCAATATATAGGCAACACTCCCTGGAGAAAAATTTCATCGCATTCCATAGCACCTAGCCTCTCAAGCACAACAACAGTACTGGGAACGATTCTGGCAACCTGGAGAACGTATAAAATATGGACAACAATACGAAGAGGGTTTCACAGTTGTTCCCTCCTAAGCGTGGCAAGATGTTTAGTCGACAACCGAACATAGACTCCGCAGACCGGCAGGATGTTCAATCTCAAATTGAACAGGACCCTGATCTGAGGTTGAACAGGGCCACATCTCATGTCGATTACAATGAACACCTTTGAATACAATATTCTTTCTCTGTTCATACAAAAAGATAAACAGTTTTTCAAAGTGGTCATAAGAAGTAAATAAAATATTTTTTTAATAATGTAATACTTAATGTTTAATTATGAACGATTGTCATTGTTAGCGTATTTTGAGGGATATTAAGTTTAAATATGCTTCAAATTTGCTTTGACAGTAATTCTTAAGGATATTACCATTTACTGAGGACCATAGCTGTAATTATTATCGAAACGTCTAAATTTATATTAAGGCAAATAAGAAGTACACGATTTATTTATACAAAAGATATATTTGATAATCATGAGAATTTATATTTTCATATTAAGTATGCTTCATTTGCGTGTACACTGATTTCTGGTGGAGTGTCAAAAAAATCTTGAACGTTACCGTTACCTTTTTTAATATTTTAAGCTATAAAACTATTTTACACCCGCACTTTTTTTATTTATTTAAACTGACAAACCGGAATAACTTTTAATAGAAAGAAACCAGCTTGCTATCCATATTCCATTTCCATTTCCAGAAACCGTGGCCGATCTTGGCGAAACTTGGCCAAACGTTGTAAAATGAGCTAATAAGTCAATTTAGCGATAGTAAAAAGAAGTCGATTGCAAAAAGTTCTATACTTACATATGTATATGTAGGATAGAAGGTAAAAAAAAAATCAAAAACATAATGACCTAAGATATTCAGCATCTGTTCAAATGGAGTTTAGTTCTCTTGTCAGTTTAAATTTTACTGATATCTCTACATGTGCATTTGCAATGTTATACCTTTTAAAATGTTTATTTCACTAGTGTACCAAACAATAACTTTTACACCAAAAGTGATTCAAAAAATGTTCGTTTTTTACATGAACGGAGAAAAAATAATATTAAGTGCATTAAACAAACAATAACAATTAAAAATTATTATTCATTTTATTAAATACATAAATAAAAAGTTTACCTCGAGTAGGATTTGAACCTACGACAGCTACTTTGCTAGAGTAGCGCTCTAACCAACTGAGCTATCGAAATACATGCCCCAATTGATGTAAATTTTGTCTTTATGTATGTAGAGCTGATGTAAATTATAAATATAATGAGATCACAGTCAAATTACTTATGCTAATGGAATGTGAACTTGTAATAATTAAACAATAACAACATTCAAATTGCCATTGATAAACCAACAGCAAATGATTAAGTGATAATTAATGCTGGCGTACTCTTTGTTAATGATAATTTAACTTTCTTCCTCCATATCAAAGTTGAGTGCTCTTCTGAAGTCATCAACATCACCATCTAGTCCAACATTACCTTACACGACATTTTAAAGTGTTTATAATCTTAGGGTATCAGGTACATTACTGATAGTTTCGATTGAGATATTACTTTACCAAATAGCCACATGGCTAGGAGACAAGATTTTGTATTAGGTTGCCCAATACAATTCTTTATCTATCTCAGTATAGGCCTCCTTTTCAAAACTTTGCCTAAAGAGAGGTTTGATTTTGTCAAAGTTTTTTTTCACAAACCTTCAGCCAACTCACTTTTTCGTCATTTATGTTTACTTTGTTATTTATTAATTTTTGACAATTACCACTTGTGTGTAAAATCTAAGAAGTTCATACATGTAACCTGAAACAGTTTCTTTCTGCATCAGTTTGTCATTAAACACGAACATTACTTTGTTGATGAATTAGAACTCATTCAACATCTAAAAAATCGAAGCCGTTGACTAAAAAGGTGTGACCAGAAACTAGAAACTGCATGAAAAGGGAGGGTGTGATTGCAAAATAGTTAGAATCATAATGGTCATTTTTATATGTTACGATTTTGACGCCCACAAGAATCGGACAAAAGGATCAGTTGTATTACACCTGAGGTTACGTATTTGCTAACATGCTTAACCAAACAAGAACCAGTTCGTTGAGCCCCGCACTCTAATTTGTTCTCTAGCCAAACATAAAGGTATTACTTATTGTTTAAACCACTATAGACACCAAAATTGTAAAACAGAATCTGGAGTTGGTAAAATAACGTACCTATTAAAAATCTTGGTAATCACAATATTCTTTCAAGGTCCAAAATCAAGCTCTCTTGTTTCATTTGTTTTAATCTTGTATTCTTTCATTTGTAGCGTTCCTTACTACCAACTTTTATGTTCGTTGCGATCAGCCTTAACGCTTCCGCTTTTTGCATTGCTTCACCCACATTCACTGGAAATGTAAAATGTGTCGCATCCATTGCATTTACCCATCTCCAACCTCTTGAATCTTAAATAAAATTTTGTACGTAACAAAACTTACAAGGTTTTCAATTTCTTTGGTACGAGTGTCACTGCTAAAATTTGTGGAAACTGTAAAAAATGCACACGTTATGTTACGTACATTTTTTTTGTTTTTCAAAATATTCTCCCTTAAGATCTATACACTTTTGCATTCGGTAAAACCAATCTTCAAAACATTTTTGCCACTCTGAGCGAGGTACCTCCAAAACAAGTACTATAAAAACTTCAACGGCCTCTCCAGGTGATGAAAAACGCTTTTCATCCATTTTATTTTTGATGTTCTTGAACAAAAAAAATCTCTGAGAGACAGATCAGGTGAATATGAGCAATGAGTCATTAATTAGATATTTTGACTAGTTAAAAATTCTGTTGTTTAACGTGCTGTTTGCATTGTCATGATGCAGAATAATTCGCTTATTTATACTGTTTTTTTTTTCATTTTACCGATCACCTTGGGGAAACAAATTCAAGTATACTAATCGACAGTCAGTGTTCTTCGATCCTCCAATGCAATAGTTGCAGCGTGACCAGTTTTTCAGAAAAAAACAAGCAATCATTTTGTTTGAAACGATTCGTGAGCGCACCACTTTCACACTTTCATACCTGTTACAATATAATGTACAAAATTTGAACGACAATGGTCAAACGTTTTAAACATGTCCTTGCACCACTTGACACGTACTTTTGAGCTTCTGTCAGGTTGTGAGGAATCCAACAACTACAAAGCCTCGCGAAGATAGTCATCCAAAGTAGATCTTCCACGTTTTAATTCTGAAAACCATCTGTAGACCATGGTTTTAGACAAACAACAGCTATAGTTTTTCCACACATTGCTGTGGCGTTAAGCCGTATCGAAGGTCATAAAAAATCATCACTCGAATATCATGATTCGAAATATTCATTTTTTCACAAACTTACTACTTTTAAAATTCTACTGAAATGAAACTGCTCTCTTTACAATCAATCTGTCAGTTGTACTAATGGTATAAAATTTCCTAATTTTACGATTATGACAATCGCAGAACCTTAGCTTTGCAAGGAGTACTTGATTCCGCGAATTTTAGCATTGATCCTCGTATATTTCTTGTACATCAATGCAGTGTTCAATCAGTCAACCAAAATTACTAACTAATCACAGAATACTTCGATATTGCATTTGCTTGCTGGGCCAGCCTTTGTTATTTTCTTGGTCAGTTTTATTTTTGCCTTAATGCTATTTTCTCGGTTATCAGTTGTACTACTTGTTCTTAATTTTTTGAAAGTAGTAGCGACCCTTTTGGTCCAGATGAGTAAACGTCTTACGGCACATTCGTTATTTGGTGTACCGTGAAAGTTTATTTGACTATGTATGTTCTTTTTTAGGTTGTTACTTGTTCTGGTTCATGTATTTTTTTTGTTTTCTTGTACAAAAAGATACTGTTCTAACCTAGAACATTATGTACCACTTGCGTACCTTATTACTACCCACGTTTGCCAGATGAGAAGTATTAGCACGATTTACTCAGATAACGTAAACGTAAAATTTCAACTTGCAAAACCTCTTTTAAAATGGAATTAAAATCATACTAGTTGGCTCATCGTCCGGTTGCCGTCACTATGGAATTTTTGTAGGTTAGTTTTATTTTGCCCACCGTCTTTAGGTATTTTATGACTCATTTGTTTAATATAGTTTGCGAAACGTAACACACGTTACGCCCCTGACAATTTTTTACGTATCATATAATAGCATTAACGATGGTATTTAAACCTAGAATTACTATTTGAAGAATTGTTTTAAATGTACATTTGCGAAAGAGAAAAATTGTAGGCACGCCATAGGATCCAATGTATGATTAGAGTGACCATCTGACTTATTCTCGAACGCACAGTAATTTTTTACATAAAATTCTCTTTCATAGATGTTCATATTAAATTTTACAGAAAGAGAATGTAGTGATGCAACTATTCCATATTAAGGGGTATGTTACTATCGGTAAAAAAATTTGAAATTACATTACAACTTCAATTACTTAAGGTTTGTACGCATTTTGAAACGGCTCATCGAGGTCACCCGACGTAATTAATTTTTAGATAAATTTATTAAGCACTATCTATTAACTGGTTTAAACACATCAACACTAACACTAACCAATTATACCAACCTGATTTATTATTTTATCGATTTGAAAGTATAATAATTAATATTCTAGAATACCGAAAATTAACGAAATGATATTGATATTAGAGCGCGTGCGTGTGCGTGTGCGTATTCGTGAATATATGTGTAGATATCTGTGATTACTTTCATATGCGAATGCATTCAAATTTCTTATATGTGTTTAATACGTAAATATCTAGACCCTAATGATTTTTGGTAGAGGTGGATCTGCTGAGTAAGAGGTAAGAAGGGTAAATATGATTTTTTTCGGACGAGATAACTCAAAAAAATAAAAATCTGTCTTATTACTTATTTAGGGCAAATAGTTAGATCTTTGTGATGTTTGGTGATGGCGGATTTGCGTATAAGGTGTAAAAGCAATGAATATGATTTTCTTTAGACCGCATTAAGTCAAAAAGTAATTGTGTTCAAGTTTAGCACAAGTATTTACCATTTAAACGTGATTCTTGGTGGTGGTAGAGCTACCGGGTAAAAAGTAGGAAGGGTGAACGAAAACTAAATGGCGTTTAAATTTGACGTTAATGGTAAAACCTCAAATGACTATACTCTAATAATATTTGGTCTCGGTAGGAATGTTGCGAAGGTAGTAGTGGCGGTATTGGTAAAGTTGCGAGTTCAGAGAAAGAACGAATTTTACTTTGTTTTGTTTGCAATAACTCAGTCACAGCCGAATTCAAATATAATATAAGTAGTTGATAGAATCGACTCAAATAATACATGGGGGAAAATTTTTACAGTGGATTAACTCAAGTTTTTGTAATAGAGTTTCACGATTCATGATGAGTTTATGTAATCAGTAGTATTTCTTAATTACAAATCTGATGTCTCTTGATTTTTGCTTCATCCACAAGAAGGACATATGGCGATGGATATTCTTCGGATTTGGTCACCTGCCACATTAATTTTGATAGATTGGTTTTGAATTTGCAGCGAAAGACTTTAGTTATTCTCGATTATGTGGCTTCTCAGCTATAAAATCATTTTTCCGGCACTGATTGGTTAGCTACAGTGTTGGTTACAAGGCTAATAAAATATTTCAGTCATGTGTAATTGAAATTGGTGAATTAGGAATATAAGTGAAGTGATAAGTAAATATATAGAAGTTAGGAGTATAACTATACAGTACTAAATTTGATAATTATGCATTAAGCGTCAAATCAGTTCGTACGGTTACACGAAGTTGCTGCTATCGTATTTGTGGCACGCTTTTGGTATTAAATTAAAAAGCAACCATCACATAACATTTGGATGTAGTGTCAAGATAAGTATTAGTAGAATAAGTAAAAATATGTTTTATTATTTTTGTTTGTGGGTGGCTCAATGATAATTTTCTAATTTCACGGTTAATAGTTCTGGATTCTAATTATAGTTATACAGAGAACTCACCACTGCCGAACTATTATGCGAATTTTAACATGGAACTAATTAGTAAGACAATACGTTTCGAGTTGCTGCCCACGTACCTATATATTCATTGTATTGTATATAATACAACAAGTTCAAGGAATCTTGCCGGTATTTTTTGTCAGTCAGTTCACCAATAGTTGTTTTGACGAAAATCGCCACGAGTACTTTAGTACGAGTTTAGCACGAGAAACTAGCAATGGTTATTAATACAGTTTATTGTTAAATGTTTTTATCTTTATTCTCATCTCTGTTTTATGGCTGTAAGAACTTGCTCCTTAGTATGGAAAGATTGCCAATGTAATCAGATCCTAATTGTGTCAAATTCAAAAAATAGACTGTTTCGATTGGTTACTAAATTTTGATTTGGATCGTCGCAGTAATTTAATAGATGTCTTGACTTACCATTTTGTTTCATTTTTAATAGTAACGATCTTCAATCATTTATTCTTTCCGAGGATAAAGCATTACAAATAAATATTTAAACGTTTGATAATAAAGTTGAAACTTTCACCATTCGACATATTAAATAACACTATGTGGGAAAATGGTGTGAGTATTTATTTACATACTTCTGTTTGCTTGCGATTAAATAAATATTCACAACATTTTCACAAACAATGTTATTTAACGATTTAAACTAATTCCTTTCGTTAAATTGTTAAAAGTAAAGTTATACATTGGCTTAATGTTTGGATGTCTTGAGGCAATATATTTTTAGTCAAACTTCCACAAAATTTTATATTTTATTATATTTATGCAACGTTATAAATCATTTCGTATAATTAATTCAAACTTTAACACAATTTTGGTTAACAATTTTAACCCACCTCCGCTTGCTTTGAATTACAATAAATTAAATGTTGTACGCACATTCACCGCAGACTTATTTAGTACATAAGGGTCAATTCATTAGAATTGGCGAAACATATAAGCTATTTGTTGTTGATACAAACCTTAAATAGCGTTGTTAATATGCTAAACTTTTATGTTTTCAAAATTTATTCGACTATTTATTCATTATTCTGGATTTAATTAAATTCAATGGGCTCATCGTGTACTTTTTGAAATTCAATGTAAATTTTGCCAATTTTGTGTTTGATTTGAGTTAATAGTTTACCAAGTGGGCAATTACAGTTTTCTGCACCCACGACCTTTTATCGATAAATTCAGAACGCAGTGGCGCTTAGAGGCTTTACTACTGAATCTGAGTATTTTACGGTAGCTATAAAGTGTTTGGGTATAGTCTGCAACCTGCTAGTTTTAATAAGCCTATGCGACACTTAGTGTGTATAGGTCGTGTAACAATACCCCACTGATCTCATAAATATGCTTTTGGTGCACTTCTGATTTATTTGCTTTTCTTTCTGAGATAACAGTTACAGATCCCATGGTTGTAAGCATAAACTGTAGATCTGTGACAAGAGAGTGAATCAACCCACACTTGTGTATGATGATTTTTACAAATACTAACGGAGAAATCTGTTTGATGAGGTACAGTATATTTTAGATCATTAACGATAATAACTTGAGCTGTATTGAATAAAATGTAAGTTGTATCAGAATTTCCTTTAAAGTAATTTCTTCAGCGGTAGTTCTCCTCTGCAAAGGAATATTAATTAAAAATATTGGTCTAAATCAATATTATTGAATTTTGTAGAAAACATAATCATGGAACTCTTCAGAGTAAGTATACAAAACGTTAAGGTTTTCTTTCAAAAGGTGGGCGATATGCCAGTAGAAGTTGTGGGTGGTTTTAAAAGTGCGCGTAGCGATTATTAAAAAGTAGTGGAACTTATGACCAAGGTTGGTGATGTAACCAAGCCTAGTGGTGGAAGTTGTGATCAGAGTGGGGGTTCTGCTCAAATTTAAGGGTAGACGTAGCAACTAGTGTAGCCACCTCGTACTTCCAAAGAAAGTACGCGTTTCAGGCACGCGTACGAAGGTTGCCGTTATTCGAGAACTCACTCCTTAAATCCTTCCAATATGGATATCATGGAAAGGACGATCAACGCCGAAACGCCCTTTAATCTAAAACTTCCTATACACAATTCAGTAAATATTGGGTGACAATGCCCGCCACACGAAAATTGGTGACTGCACGAGTACTGGTAATGGAATCAGGCTATCGGCATTATTACGGTTTTCGCTTTTTCTGGTCACCAACACAGAACCCAAATTTTTTGACCATATCGGTACTTCCATAACAGAACACGTCCTCGTCTCTGAACCCACGGACCATTATTTTGAGGAAGAGTGCTTTATAGGCACTACGATTACATCAGGTTACTTACCATTACATCCGGAAGTTCAAGATTTCTTCTATCGAAGATTGGAATGTGTTCTCAGAAAACATCTCCAGCAACCTTCCTACATCGAATCTTCTAACTACCCAAGATTTCGGGAGAGCCATCAATTTAATTCCGTAATTACGGCAGCGGAAGAAAACATCGATATAACCCATAACCGCTCCCACGGTAAATCATGTACAGGATAAGAAAATACAAATCTATCGTCAATTCTTCCGAGTCAGGGATTTGGCTCTAAAGACGGAATACAACCCGCCTCATCGTCTCATGGACTAAGGTCACCTCCCAGTTAGATTACCGAAATGGAAAGCTCTTCTGGAAACAATTTGATTGACTGATCCGAAGAAAACCCCTAAACTCCATCTCACAGACCTACAAGGCAACATAGTCTCCACAGACCAAGGGAAGGCCAACTTGTTCGATCCTCATCTATTTTCACACTCCACGAAGATGCTTAATTTGACACCCTGTTCAAGGAACGCCCAGAGGGTCGCCTTGAAGCATTCCACAACCGACATTTTCCCAAAATCCATTTGGGTAACGGAAGTCTTTCTAGTGCTCCTATCACCACTGGCCAAGTCACCGTGTACTTAAAAAAATAACACAACCCAGGCCAAGACGGATTAAACCGAAAAACATTACACCTGCTCGTCCGAGCCCTCCGATTACTGACCAACATCTACAACAAATGCATAACACTCTCCTACTTCCCGAAGGGACTGAAAATCAGTTTCAGCGTCATGATACCCAAACCACACTCAGATCCTACCGTATCCTCCTCCGATAAACTTATTTCTTCTTTCAGATAGTGCTTTGAGAAAATTCTGGCCAGGTAATTTTGAGATTGCCTGAACAACGCCCCTAACAAACCAATCTGGCTACCGACGTAACCGAACGTCCAGATCCCTTGTTGAAGGTGGATACGAAACGAGCATTTAACCTACTAGGCGCTACCATTCGATCAACACTACAACATATCTACAAAACATACTCACGCCCTATTTTGGATTTCCGAGCAACATTACACACAAACATTAACCCTAAACAACTCTTTTCCGACTGTCTCCACGTAAACCGCTAAGGTTACATGCTTTAACCTACCACGGAGATACGCTGCATAACCATTCATTACTGCACGATTCCCACTGGCTTTTATTCGAGCATTTGATTAATTAATAGTAAACATTGCATGTATAATATTAAATTTTGGGCGACACTAATTGAGGATCTTACCATTCCTCACTATTACCGCTTATTATCGATTTACGTTAATAACCTAATACATATTGTTCCCAGAAAATATCCAGTCTCCCAGAAAATATCTCTGGATGAGATTACATATTCTCGACATGTAGCTAATCTAAAATACGCTAATAAGTCAAGGTAACTTTGATATAAATTTAATTACATTTGACACTTTCTCATTGGGATTATAAGACCCAAAATACGATATGATGGTTGAATCTACAGCATTTATGAAGCACTAAAACATGCAAAAATCCAATATGAGCGTTGACCAGAGGCAAAGAGGAAGAGGACACAGTCCACTACAAAGCATCATAAACGCTAAACACAAGATAATTTTCAATAATCATTTGAAACCTCGACTAACAGTTACCCACTACAAAAATGTAGTGGAGGTATCTCTTGCAAGAGGTGGGTGATACAAGATGGACTAGCGATTTCTAGAAAATCGCATACTAATTTCAGTTATCACCCTTAGTGACAAAGTAAATGATGTGATTTGCTATTGACATGTAACCATTGTTGTGTACTTCATTGGGCTATTAATATATGAAATTATGCAACTTAATTGCGATTTTCAAATCTTAAGCCATCAGTCGTATCATCTTAACGGTTTCCAATTACTCCAGATGCATTTTCTAGCAATATAACTTAAGAGAATAACTGTATATATATGATATCCAGTATATATATATATATATATATATATATATAAGCTATATAGTATATATAGAAGTGTGTCTCACTTCTCAACTTGACACACCTGTAACATCGTTATTTACTTTCTGATAGATTGTAAATTTTGCACAATTATACTGCCTCCTAAAAGGCTTATCCTCACAATTTTAAAATAATTGTATTGCAAATCGGTAGCCTACTGAGATCAGAAAAACATCTAAAAAACATGGTAAGCCTTGTTCAATCGTAAAAGTAATTGTGACAATCGTTTTAGGACCACCCGAAAACCCTAAAATCAAATTTTGGTTACAAAATTTGAAGTAGCAAATGTTTTACGCAATATTAAACTATATTTTGCTAATTTCCACTAAACTCTCTTGTTGTCTAATGAACCTTTCAATCCGCTTTGTGTTATTTACGACAATATTTTGCAGTTGTCGTGGAGTTATTTCAGCGCGTGCTTGTCTAATACGGTTACACAGATCTTCCATACTTTGGATGTTACCTTACATACACTTTTTGTTTAAGGATTCCCCATAAAAAGAAATCTAGGGAAGTTAGATCCGGCGATCTAGGGGGCCATAATATTAAGGGGCTATTAGGACCTATCCACCTCATTGGAAACATTTCATTAAAACAATCGCAAACAATTCTGGCATTATGAATTGGTACGCCATCTAATTGCAGGTATAAATCTCTTCTTACTGCTAATGGTAGCTCATCATGTACGTCAGTATTAAGAAATTGAGGAAACCGTTGTGATGTGAAATTCTCATTGAAGAAAAATGGATCAATAATTCTGTCATTTAAGATTCCGCACCAAACATTGATCCTCTGGGAATACTGTCTCCTACGATTTATAGTAAAATTGGGATTTTCAGATGCCCACCATCTACAATTTTGTGATGAAGCGACTCTTTAGTTGTAAAAGTGGCTTCATCCGTAAACGTAATGTTTTTTAAAACATTCCTGTTATATAAAGAATTTTCTTGTGTCATAGACAATATTCCATTCTTCTAATTTCATACGTTTTTTCAAGTGTATGCAGAAATTTCGGTTTATACGGTTTGAGTTTGTGCCGTTTAAGACACTTCCACACTTTTGATCGTGACATTTGAGGTTGCAGTGCAACCTTACCTATGCTTAGCCTAGGATTAGCACGTATAGCATCTAAGATCACTTCATCTGCAGCAGGATCAATTCTATTTTCATGTTCAGATCTAATAGATTATGAAATACTACCAGAAACATTAAACAAATTGTCAATATTCGCAACTTTGAAAAGCAATGTTTTTATGCGGATGTCTAGCATTGATTTCTGTAGCTGCTTCTCTTAAAGAACGATGATTATCGCTCACTAAACGAACTAATTCTATCTTTTCAGCAACCGATAAAACCTTTCAGCCATTCTTCACAATACTATAACAACGAAACTTAAGTAAAGCACGCAATAAACAGTTTGAGTGGACAGTTGACAACAAGAGATAAAACAAATTTTCATAGCCGTCCTCGTTATCGCGTTCACGTAGGATTGAAAAGTGCATTAGACAACAATGGAGTTTGGTGGAAATTGAAAAAATATAGTTTTGTGCGTGTGTGCGTTTGCGTGTGCGTGTGCGTGTACGTGTGCGTGTGCGTGTGCATGTGCGTGTGCGTGTGCGTGTGCGTGTGCGTGTGCGTGTGCGTGTGCGTGTACGTGTGCGTGTGCGTGTGAGTGTGCGTGTGCGTGTGCGTGTACGTGTGCGTGTGCGTGTGCATGTGCGTGTGCGTGTGCGTGCGTGCGTGCGTGCGTGTGTGTGTGAAGTTTTGCATAAATAAAAAATATAGATAATCAAATGAACAACCAAAAAAGGTGAACTACAAATTATGTATAAGAACATCCAATTAAATTTAATAAAAAAATAATTGCACACTGACCAAAGATTAGGTACGTGTGAAAACCATCTTTAACTCTCACCAAATGTATGCACAGTTGTGAATTATTTTTACAATATGATTAATCTAAAAACAATCAATTTCGCGCCATTCAAAGAAAAAATATTGCAACATTTGTATATGTAATAATGCTGAAGCAGTAATTGATAACCGTAAAGTTATGTGTCATGCTGACATAGACGCTACAAATATATTTAGGTGTACATGCATAAAAATAACATAACAGAAGACTATTTTATGGTGCAGTATAAGAGAGGTTAAACTACATTACCATAAATTTTGACTATATCCTTTTTTTATGAATTTCTAAAAGACTTCCTTTAAACTTATATAGTTTTGTAATAGATTGACAATAATTTAATTATTTTAAAGATCTGACAACATTCCTTACCAAAAATATCAAGGATTATGCAAAAAATACATACTTAAGTACTCTTAAGATATTTTTTGTCATCGTTGCTCCACAGTATTTTATATTCTGTTGACATAATTCCATAATAATAAATTTGTTTAAGAGCAGAACGGGATTATGAAAACATGTTAATTAGAAGTTACAATTTAGTAGTAGTTATAAATTTTATAGCAAGTTTGCTAGTTCCAATACACATTATTTTGATTTATGTTATAATTTGTTAATGAAGTAGTTTCATCTCTTAGGCAGAGTACGACAAAACATAGAGCATTTTGTGGGTAATAAAATTTAGGCCAGATCAAATTTTATTGATTTCTGTAGGTAATTCTACATAATATGCTAGCTACAGTCAACCACTCAGTGTTAAATCTTACATTATGTAGTAATTGTACTTTTCTTTTATAGCATTACGTTGTAATTTGAGTTTAAAGCCTTCGTATTTGATTTAGAAATTTGTTTTTTTACTTTCTTGTACACGGAGCAACTTAAGTAAAATCAATGCCGAGCTTTCAACGGTTTTACATGTTTTCAGGGAATTAGAAACCGCTTGCGTGTGTATGTGTGTGCGTGTTTGTGTGTGTGTGTGTGTGTGTGTGTGTGTGTGTGTGTGTGTGTGTGTGTGTGTGTGTGTGTGTGTGTGTGTGTGTGTGTGTGTGTGTGTGTGTGTGTGTGTGTGTGTGTGTGTGTGTCCGTCTCCGTCTCCGTCTCCGTCTCCGTCTCCGTCTCCGTCTCCGTCTCCGTCTCCGTCTCCGTCTCCGTCTCCGTCTCCGTCTCCGTCTCTCTGTCTCCGTCTCCGTCTCCGTCTCCGTCTCCGTCTCCGTCTCCGTCTCCGTCTCCGTCTCCGTCTCCGTCTCCGTCTCCGTCTCCGTCTCCGTCTCCGTCTCCGTCTCCGTCTCCGTCTCCGTCTCCGTCTCCGTCACCGTCTCCGTCTCCGTCTCCGCCTCCGTCTCCGTCTCCGTCTCCGTCTCCGTCTCCGTCTCCGTCTCCGTCTCCGTCTCCGTCTTCGTCTCTGCCTCCGTCTCCGTCTCCGTCTCCGTCTCGGCCTCCACCTCCGTCTCCGTCGATACAATTTTGAAAAACATTTAAGTTCAATTACCCTTAAAAACAGATTTATACAAAGCTTAAATGTTGAAGCATAAGAGTCATCGTAAACTTATTAATCACACCCTGTATATTCGAAAAGTAAGTAAATAAAACGTTATCTGGATACTTTCTAATTTACACTTGTACACATTTGTTAATGTCATAAAAATTCTGAAATAAATAGCCTAATTTAGAAAAATACTACTTCTTTACACACAAACATTAATTCCTATTTTCAAAAAGTGTTCAAGACGTAACGATTAGTGTATCGTTCATGAATCATGTATTTTTTATCAAATAACCGATGGGGTTAGCAAAGAGGGGGAACAATGGTCACGTGACGACTGGCAGAAAGCGGCTTTGTGAATGGTGTTTTAAATACTTTATGAAAATAACTCAAATTATAGAGTTAATAGTTCATAAAACACACAATTTAATATAATTATTATATATATATATATATATATATATATATATATATATATATATATATATATCATATATCATATATATATATATATTCAAAACGGAGACTTTCACCATTGGACATTACCATAGCACCATCCAGGGGTTTTCACTGCAGAACTGCATGCTATTTGGACTAGGACTAAGTAATAGAATATGTACAATGGTAACACATTCTTAATTTGTACTGTTTGCTATGCACGTGGGTTGCAAAGTGTATCAGACGTGTGCAATCAAGACCCATTCGTGCAAATGCTTATACTAAATTTAACTAATTACTGGTTAGGTTAAAACCAATTAAATAAATTAGTTAAATTCATATGGATTACTAGCCATATTGCTATAAAGGGCAATTAAATCGTCGACAAAAAGGCAACAAAACTAGAGCCATGCCAACGTTTACCATCGAGATATGAAGATATTTTAATCGACATAGAAATAAAAATAAAACAAACCTGGCAAAGGCAGTGGAAAAATGACACATCGAAATTGAACGAAATTAAGACCGATATCAATAAGCACGAATACCATCTGTCATTAACTAGAAGGGAACAATCAGTACTTACAAGATTGAGAATAGGACACAAAAGATTGACGTGTTCATTTAAGCTATCAAGAAATAGGCAAAAACAATGTGAATATTCTCGCAGTTAAACACCTTTTATGTGAATGTGATGTATATAGTAATGTGAGGAATCAGTTCGGATTATCAAATGAAATAGCAGAATATTTAGCACTGGATACAAAAAGCGAAAAAAGGTTATAGACTTCATAAGACATATTAAGTTATTTAATGGACTAGGACAGACATTGAGCGCTAATAACCAACGAAGCAGACGCGTAAAAAAAATGTTTATTTGCTTTCATGCTAAAGTAGGTGTAAAAACAAAAATTTTTACAGACATTGCTTCCGAGATGCATAACGTACAAAAAAAAAAGAATCCTTATAAATTCAAATCGCCTAAACATATACGGCTACTAAACTCTGGAATGATCTCGCTGGTTCCAGTTTTCCTCTCACTTATGATATGAAAAAATGTGGGGTAGCTGTTCATAGGAATCTCTGAACAATTCAATGTCCCTCTATCCATCCTCCTAAGCGTTCCTGAGTGCTTTAACATGATAAGCCAAATTTATCCTGTTAAGTTCCACAGTTATTAATATATAGATATATATATATATATATATATATATATATATATATATATATATATATATATATATATATATTATAATGACGGTAACGTAGCTTGACTATCGTTAATACTTAAATGAAACTTACAATATAAACAATGACACCTCTAAAGATATTCGACCTTCCAGTATTCAAAAATCTAAAATTATCTTACAGTAAATTGCCCTTTGTCCAGTATCAAATGGGTTGATTAGTTGTAATTAAGCCTGAATGTATCCTCACTGGTCACCGTGAGCGGGCCAAAATTAATCACTTAATTTCATCCGACTATTTTATCCCACGTCATCAAATTTTTTGCGCTAAAACCACAATCAACCTATCCCAAAAGAGCTCTCCACTGCGCGTGGAAAGTCCCAAAAGGGAACCAGACGCAAACGGAACTCGAAAAATGTAGCCATCTTGAATTTCTTCACAGACATCCCCATAACTCTTCGGAAAAACCCTAATTCCCATTCAAATTCACTCCATATACTGCCCAGATCTATATTCAACGTTTTATAAAAGTCTCTCATATGCACGATTTTTCCTTCTACACAATTTACACCATTTGCCCTTGAATGTGCATTCAATTCTTATTGCGCAATATTACAACATTTATACATACATATTCTTTTCTACACTTTAATACAACATCAACACATCATAAATTTACTCACTTACACGTTTACAACTTTAATTCCGCATTCCGCAGCAGACTGTAGCAAATTTACTAGCATTTTACCATTATCGTATCAATAGGGGTTTTATCAAAACATTATTTCTCAATCAAATCTAATACACCTTACAAATCTTCATACAACATTTAAATACTCTCTTACATGATACACAACAATTTACTAAAATTCCAGTGGCGTAGCATTTATACTAACTTACATTCTGTACACAAAACAAAATTATCTCGTTCAAATCCACGTTCATTTACCATTCAAAATATGGTGTACCCACAACACAAGACTACATAAACTCAGTCCGTTAAAATAGTCTCACACCTCCCAAGGAGGTCTTCCAGAAATGCTCAAAAATAACGGTTTCAAAAGACCTACACTAAATCCAAAATCAAAACATGTCACCGAGTAGGGCTCGTGAAGCTACAACACAACCAACGGTGTGTGATTGATAGTGTATCAGCTCCGCTCACCATCACCAGGACAACGATAACTATACCCACATAATTGTGCCGCATCAGCGCTGAGGACTATAGGGCCTCGAACCTGACACAGGGTAGGCAGCAACTCCACCATGACATGGCTTGTCGGGGTAGCGCTCCAGAGCCATGGTAGCGGTGGTTCATCGACAAGTCACAATCCAACCGCCGAAGCGGGGTACTGCAAATAATACACGAGCTTCCGCTCCCCAACCACCACCTACATAACACACACTGCACCCGTGGGGAAATACCCATCGAAGTTGGGAGGTCCGGTAGCCGTGACCCAAGTGACTCCTTCCAACCCAATGCCTGCCTCTTGGTCTCGACTTCATTCATACAGGTTAGATGTCGATTAGCTTCTATCTGGCACGACGGTTTGGGCGTCCATCTAACATACATTATTGTTGTTGTTTTTACAATGTTGCCTATTTTTGTTATTAACGTATTACAAAAGGGGTTGCACAATTATCCTGAAAAACTTATTATTATTAAAATTATTTCATTTCTTTTAATTTCCACTGTGTAGGTTGGAAGGTTGTGTGTTGTTTCACACCAGATATTTTTGTTTTTAGCTTAACGCTAATGAGTTAGAATAAAGTTTTACATTTTGTACATTATGTTTACTTTTAATGTCAGCAAGGTGCCGAAATTACAATTTTCATTAATAACTAACTTACCGAAGATAAATCACGTATACGTTGTTTGGTTTAATTATAATATTAATATAAAACAACAACTTTTACCTTGCTTTTACAGAATCTAGTTATTAGCTTATGATAGTTATCAATTCCACGATTTTTAAAGCTCTTCTGTTTGTTACATTGAAACCGGTTGAACAATATAATAATTTGGATTTAGTAAATTTTTTTTAATTTATTCAGTATAAGTAAAAAAAGAGAAAAATGTTAACAAATATTTGAAATATTAATGTCGACAAAATTTGTATAAACAACCACTCTATTTTTATGGCAGTACCTAAAGCTTAAAGCCAATGGTATGAAAAGAGAATGTTAATATATAGTGCTAAAACTAAGTCCGCGTTTTGTTACGTTTGCAAATTATTTACAATGCACAGAAACCGTTTGGTACGTGGGCGTTGTAATGATTCGCGTAATATTACATCCATATTAAAATCACATGAAAATTCAGCCGAACATATCAAATCTAAGTGTTTTCGTCAGTTCTTACATCTTCCCTTCGGGCACGTTTTGACTTTTTGAAACTACCGTAGTTTTTATTTTTATGGCACTCACTATATATTATTATCCTATTGTACTTATCTTCATTAGTGTGAATGACAATTTTGATGAATTAAAATAATAGACGAATTTAAAGTATCAGATTTAGTCGAATATAAAAACATAAACTCACCAAAAAATTTTTTACAATAAACAATAAACATAAAAGGCACAATCTTTCATTTCGAAACAACAGTTACAGCCACCTCTGTTTTAGTTGAAAAAGTTAGTTAAAATTAATTATATACCTAATTGTATTACTAACTTTATTATGTTAATTGTAGATATCGTTTAAAATTTTATTTAAAAAATTGTGACAATATTTGTGATTAATAAAATTATATTGAAATTAAAATATATCGAACACTACTGACTTTCCAAAAATGTTCATATTACAAGAAATTCTTAGAATTAAGTGCCCTTTCACATTCACCTATTTTCAAGCTTCTTGGGATCGATTATTTTCTTTGAATCTCAACGCCATCTATATCTCAATGATAAGAAAGGCCGTTGTCACTCAAAACTAAAGTCATTTATAAAGTATAGTGAGTTCCTTTTACATAAATCGATATCTCTTTTAGCCGTCGAGGAAATGGCGCCGGGAGTTTTAAGCGGGACACGGTATATACAGCTGTTTCAGAAATATTTGATAAAAATCAGCTCTAATAAACCTCCCGGTTGAATTTCTCCCAAATTAATCAGCTCCAGGAAAAATGAGGCAAGCTTAAATACAAAATTTTATGTACGTACGTGTTTTCGTTCTGGAGTTATCGGGTATTAAGATAAATCCACACATCCACACACAACACACACACACACACACACACACACACACACACCACACACGCACGGACACGCACCGGACACGGAACACGCACCACACACAGCACACAGAAGAAAAAAAAAAAACCCACCCCACCACCACACAAAAAAACCCAACACAAAACAACCAAAAACCACGCCCAAATTGTAAAATAGAATGGTTGAAGGTAGTAAAAAAATATTCATAACCTTCAACCACAATTTATAGAGATTAAGGTAACCAATCCAAAAAACCAATTTTTAATTACAAGGTAAATCTCCGTCTCCGTCTCCGTCTCCGTCTCCGTCTCCGTCTCCTTCTCCGTCTCCGTCTCCGTCTCCGTCTCCGTCGATACAATTTTGAAAACATTTTTTCAATTACCCTTAAAACAAATTTATACAAAGCTTAAATTTTGAAGCATGAGTCATCGTAAACTTATTGATCACACCCTGTATATTCGAAAAGTAAGTAAATAAAACGTTATCTGGATACTTTCTAATTTACACTTGTACACATTTATTAATGTCTAACTATCATAAAAATTCTGAAATAAATAACCTAATTTAGAAAAATGCTACTTGTTTACACACAAACACTAATTCCTATTTACAAAAAGTATTAAAGACGTAACGATTAGTGTATCGTTCATGAATCACATATTTTCTATCAAATAATATTTGAATACTTTCTCTTTAAAATTGTATTTCAACATTGACCAACATGAATGAATTGTAATAATTCAAATCTGAAGTTTATGCTTAGTGAATATCTTGTTATCAGTGTTCTGTATTTAATGACTGTAAAAGAATTCCAAATAAGTAAATTTTGTAATCGATCTGATTCAAAATAAACAGTTCTCAGATCAGTTATAAAGCCAAAGTCTCCAAAGATTGATTACTCTAAAACGGCAATCCTTTATGTAATTCCACACAAAAGCAACAATACACTTATAGCGTTGGTTCTCTTTAACCTTTAGACTAAGGAATCACAATTTACACCATAGGCCTTATGATAGTATGGACGGAGTGTGGGTAGCCGTAATGCGTCGAAAGGTGATGCGATTAAGCGAACAGAGATGGCTAATCCCAACCGATGGGGTTAGCAAGGAGGGAACAATGGTCACGTGACGACTGCCAGAAAGCAGATTTGTGAATGGCGTTTTAAATACTTTATGAAATTAAAACTCAAATTATAGAGTTAATAGTTTATAAAACACACAATTTATATATATATATATATATATATATATATATATATATATATAACAGCATTAGATATATTTTAACTAAAATTAAAAAGAATATTAGTTGCAATAAACACAAAATTGGGGTCGAACCAGCACCTCCACGTGGTAGTCCCAGGTAACGCCTTTGTCTTCGTTTCTTTGGTTGTCTTGGTCCTATGTAATTTGTTTTATATCTTGGGGACCTAACCGTTAACAAAGGCGTAATCAACGTCTAATAAATCGATACCCCAAACCATATACTTACATTCAACTCACCGATCTTGCATCAACGTATAACTGGTGGGATCTACATCTTACCAGTCAGAATCTACATACCGAACGTGATGCATGAAATGCCAAAGACTTGGCCACTCAGCGCTTACTGTAGAAATGAGCCTAAATGCGTTTGTGGTAATCTAGCTCATGAAGGCGAATGCACTAATATCACACGTATCAGTTGTGGAAAACAACAATTGTGCAGATCTCAGAGTGTCCAGAATTCAAAAAGAAGTAGCCATTCAAGAAATAAAACTACCAAGAAACTATTGTATTTTGAGGCCAAAGAATAGCTCAAGCTGTCTTTGGTTTTATCCAAAAGACGTATGTACATGTAACGGCAAAGTCCAATACGGACATAGCCAACTAAGTTTTAAGTGCCGCTTTTACCTGCCATGGAAAAATGATAGAAAATGGAATAAAGAACGTAACAACAGAAGTTAACAGAAGTAAAAAAAATGTACAGCCTAGAGACACATTTTCACCACCACAACCATTGCCCATGATATCGAAACCCTCAATATCATCGAAGATATCTATGACGGGGAGGATAGATCGTCAACGGACAAAATGGAGTGTAGAATGTGAAGCGTCTAGTTTAAAACGACAATTTAATCCGGCTACCCCATCGAGGAATCACAATCTATCGAAGGAAGGCCACATTTAAAAGTAAACGCAAAGTTCAAAAACGACCAAAAGGTTGGCCAAAAGGGCAATTGAAAACCCAGGGTCGACTATAAAGGCGAATCAGATAGTAGCAATTCGGTTAATACGTCAGTTCTAGGAGAAAGAGCCCAACAACTGAACCATGTGATAAATAATCTGTTATACTAGTGTGTGTTTGTCTCAAATATGTTTGACATTTGTTCCTTTTATCTAAACAGATAATCTATACTAGTCCATATTTATTTATACTTTGGTTATTTATTAGTTGCTACGTCATTTTATTTATAACTAAATGTATTTATCTACTTATTTATTTCTCAATTTATTTATTTATTATTATTGTCTGAGAAAACAATATTTTAGACCGGTGCGTGTACGTGCCCGAAGAGTTAGCCGAATGTATGGCAGACCATTTTCAGGATGAGTAGCTGTGATAACTACAATCTTCAATTCAGTATACTAAAAGACAGAGACAAAGCGAATACATAGTAAGAGTCAGATGAGTATTACAACGCACCATTCTCTCTCAAGAAGTAGAAAATACTTTAAAGATATTAAACCTACGGCAACGGGACCAGACAACGTGTCTTATGCATTTATAAAACAATCAAATCCATCGTACAGAATTGAATTGTTAAAGCTTTATAACAGGATTTGGGAACGAGGAATATTTCCAAACAAGTGGAAAGAAACGCTAATAATTCCTATACCCTAAAATAAAACGGAATTGGGCAACCCAGAAATTATCATCCTATTTGTTCAACTAGTTGTTTGGGAAAGCTGTTTGAAAAAATGGTGGCATCTAGAAAATGTGGCATTTAGAAGCTAACAGTCTTTCATGCAATATTCAAATGGGATTTAGGAAATGTATGTCTACAATTTATCAACTAGCCATACTTGAAAATTACATACAGAACGCATTTGCTAGTCAATAACATGTGATCGCAGTATTTCTAGACGTACAAAGGGCATACGACACAACTTGGAGACATGGAATCATTAAAACCCTGATGAGATGGAAAATCGGAGTAAGAATGTTGGCATTCATTATAAACTACCTGAGAGACCGGTACTTTCGAGTAAAATTCGCAAACTGCTTGTCAAACTTCGATTGCAAGAAAGGAATACCTCAAGGTCCCTCTCTTAATGTGGTGCTATTCGCAATCGCAATTAATACGTTAATATAAGCTATAGATCTTACAGTAGGTAAAAGCATGTATGTAGACGATCTAGTAATTTTCCATGCCTCACACATAGAGCAACATTTACAAGTAAATATGAACAGGCTGTTCAAACATACAAGCGAGGTAAGATTTAGCTTCTCGAATACGAAGACTGTAGTGTGCACTTTGGCCGATTAAGATAATGCGATCAAGAACCTAAGTTTAAACTAGGAGGAAAACAAATGAAAAATGTATCCTCAATAAAACACTTAGGATTAATATTTGATAAAAAAGTTATTATGGAAACAGCACGTAATCGAATTGACAAACAAGTGCAAACAAATTTTAAATATAATCGATCCATAGCGAACCTTAAATGAGGCGCAAATAGAAATATTTTAATAACGTTCTGCAATGCAGTAATACAAAGCAGAATAAACTATGGTGTTTCATTTACTCTGCAGCTAGGCCTACACATCTAAAAAATTAGAATCGGTACAACTTGTAGGATTATGAATAGCAACAGCAGCTTTTCGTACAAGTCTTCTGTGTGCTGTGAGGGATATTACCATTAAAATATCAAATGGACTTCAACATACTAGAATATGCTCTAAAAATATGGACACAAAAGTATCATCCCTTAAAAGAAATATTATTTACAACCGGAAAACACACTTAATCTTCGAAAATAAACCCACTATTACAAAACCCACAAGAATAAGGATTATCATTGTTGTAAGTATGAATGGCTCAGTTCTTAAGTTTTCAGACTCTATTACTCTGTTGGGTATGACTGTATCTTCAAATCTCTCAAGCGTTGATCATCTTCTGTCAGCTACCAAAACAGCTGATCGTAAAATAGGATTTTGTACAGATCTAAGCAGTACTTTACCTCTCGACAACTCCTTCTGCTGTATAAGGCCCAAATTCGGCCTCATCTGGAATATAATTCTCACCTCTGGGTTAGTGCTCCCCAATACGCTCTCGATATCGTTGATCGTATTCAAAAGAGTGCGATTAGGCTTATAAATGATCCGTCCTTAACATACAGTTCCTTGAGCATAGAAGGATGGTTTCAATTCTTTCTTTGATACCATGTCGGCTATCTTTGCGAGAAACACTCGGTTCGCTTACTCACATCATCAGTATGCAGTACAAATCTCTACTTGTCGTACCAAACGAGCGCAATCCACATTTTCTACACGGCTTCTAAACTCTGGAATGATCTCCCTAGTTCCTGTTTTCCTCTCACTTATGATGAGAAAATTTAAGGTAACTGTTCATAGGCATCTATTGGCAATTCATTATCCTCGATCCATCCTGCAAAGTGTTCCTGAGTGTTTTAGCACGATAGGCCAAATTTAGCCTGTTCAGGTCCACAATCATTAAAAAAATACGCTATAACAAAGTACCAAATTACCTTACCAGATATGTACCAAAATCCAAACGTGGAATTTCTCCGTGGGTCCCTCAAAGCCCCAAAAGTCCACAAAAGTGTAGCTCCTATAAAAGGGAAATTTTAATAATACGATCTAGAAAAGATATTATATAGTATAGCAGATACATACCAAAACGCAATCGTATTGTATTCAGACCGCTCGAAAACTAAGGACGGCACAGCTTCGGCTATATATTCAAACGGATACTTTCACCATTGGACATTACCATGCACCTCCGGGGTTTTCACTGCAGAACTGCATGCTATTTGGATAGGACTAAAGTACATAGAATATGTAAATGGTAACACATTCTTAATTTGTACTGTTTCTATGAGTGCCTTGCAAAGTGTATCAGACGTGTGCAATCAAGACCCATTCGTGCAAATCATACTAAATTTACTTTACTGGTTAGGAACCAAAAATAAGTTAGTTAAATTCATATGGATTACTAGCCATATTGCTATAAAGGGCAATTAAATCGTCGACAAAAAGGCAACAAAACTAGAGCCATGCCAACGTTTACCATCGAGATATGAAGATATTTTAATCGACATAGAAATAAAAATAAAACAAACCTGGCAAAGGCAGTGGAAAAATGACACATCGAAATTGAACGAAATTAAGACCGATATCAATAAGCACGAATACCATCTGTCATTAACTAGAAGGGAACAATCAGTACTTACAAGATTGAGAATAGGACACACAAGATTGACGTCTATCAAGAAATAGGCAAAAACAATGTGATCACTGCCTGAATATTCTCGCAGTTAAACACCTTTTATGTGTGTGATGTATATAGTAATGTGAGGAATCAGTTCGGATTATCAAATGAAATTGCAGAATTTTAGCACTGGATACAAAAAAGGAAAAAAGGTTATACTTCTTAAGACATATTAAGTTATTTAATGGACTAGGACAGTCATTGAGCGCTAATAGCCAAGGAAGCTGACGCGCAAAAAAATGTTTATTTGTTTTCATGCTAACGTAGGTGTAAAACAAAAATGTTTACAGACATTGCTTCCGAGATGCATAACGTACGAAAAAAGAATCCTTGTAAATTCAAATCGCCTAAACATACGGATTCTAAACTCTGGAATGATCTCGCTGGTTCCCGTTTTCCTCTCACTTATGATATGAAAAATTTAAGGTAGCTGTTCATAGGCATCTCTGAGCAATTCAAGGTCCCTCTATCCATCCTCCTAAGTGTTCCTGAGTGCTTTAGCACAATAGGCAATTAATCCTGTTAAGTTCCACAGTTATGTATATATATATATATATATATATATATATATATATATATATATATATATATAATAATGACGGTAACGTAGCTTGATTATCGTTACTTAAATGAAACTTGCAATATAAACAATGACACCTCTGTAGATATTCGACCCTCCATCATTCAAAATCTAAAATTAATCTTATAGTAAATTGCCCTTTGTCCAGTATCAATGGGTTAATTCGTTGTAATTAATCCTGAATGTATCCTCACTGGTCACCGTGAGCTGGCCAAAAGTAATCACTTAATTTCATCCAACCATTTTGCCCACGTCATCAAATTTTTTGCGCTAAAATCACAATCAACCTATCCCAAAAGAGCTCTCCACTGCGCGTGGAAAGTCCCAAAAGGGAACCAGACGCAAACGGAACTCGAAAAATGTAGCCATCTTGAATTTCTTCACACACATCCCATAACTCTTCGGAAAAACCCTAATTCAATTCAAATTCACTCCATATACTGCCCAGATCTATATTCAACGTTTTATAAAAGTCTCTCATATGCACGATTTTCCTTCTACACAATTTACAAAATTTAACACCATTTGTCCTTGAATGTGCATTCAATTCTTATTGCGCAATATTACAACATTTATACATACATATTCTTTTCTACACTTTAATACAATATCAACACATCATAAATTTACTCACTACACGTTTACAACTTCAATTCCGGATTCGGCAGCATACTGCAGCAAATTTACTAGCATTTTACCATTATCGTATCAATAGGGGTTTTATCAAAACATGTTTTCTCAATCAAATCTAATACACCTTACAAATCTTCATACAACATTTAAACACTCTACATATACTCAGTCCGGTAAAATAATCTCACACCTCCACAAGGAGGTCTTCCAGAAACTCAAAAATAACGGTTTCAAAAGACCTACACTAAATCCAAAATCAAAACATGTCACCAGTAGGGCTCGTGAAGCTACAACACAACCAACGGTGTGTGGTGAATAGTGTATCGGCTCCGCTCACCATCACCAGGACAACGATAACTACACCCACATAATTGTGCCGCATCAGCGCTGAGGACTATAGGGCCTCGAACCTGACACAGGGTAGGCAGCAACTCCACCATGACATGGCTTGTCGGGGTAGCGCTCCAGAGCCATGGTAGCGGTGGTTCATCGACAAGTCACAATCCAACCGCCGAAGCGGGATACTGCAAATAATACACGAGCTTCCGCTCCGCAACCACCACCTACATAACACACACCCCGTGAAATACCCATCGAAGTTGGGAGGTCCGGTAGCCGTGACCCAAGTGACTCCTTCCAACCCAATGCCTGCCTCTTGGTCTCGACTTCATTCATACAGGTTAGATGTCGATTAGCTTCTATCTGGCACGACGGTTTGGGCGTCCATCTAACATACATTATTGTTGTTGTTTTTACAATGTTGCCTATTTTTGTTATTAACGTATTACATTACAAAAGGGGTTGCACAATTATCCTGAAAAACTTATTATTATTAAAATTATTTCATTTCTTTTAATTTCCACTGTGTAGGTTGGAAGGTTGTGTGTTGTTTCACACCAGATATTTTTGTTTTTAGCTTAACGCTAATGAGTTAGAATAAAGTTTTACATTTTGTACATTATGTTTATTTTGAATGTCAGCAAGGTGCCGAAATTACAATTTTCATTAATAACTAACTTACCGAAGATAAATCACGTATACGTTGTTTGGTTTAATTATAATATTAATATAAAACAACAACTTTTACCTTGCTTTTACAGAATCTAGTTATTAGCTTATGATAGTTATCAATTCCATTTAAAGCTTTCCTGTTTGTTACATTGAAACCGGTTGAACAATATAATAATTTGGATTTAGTAAATTTTTTTTAATTTATTCAGTATAAGTAAAAAAAGAGAAAAATGTTAACAAATATTTGAAATATTAATGTCGACAAAATTTGTATAAACAACCACTCTATTTTTATGGCAGTACCTAAAGCTTAAAAAAGCCAATGGTATGAAAGAAAAAAGAGAATGGTTAATATATAGTGCTAAAACTAAGTCCGCGTTTTGTTACGTTTGCAAATTATTTACAATGCACAGAAACCGTTTGGTACGTGGGCGTTGTAATGATTCGCGTAATATTACATCCATATTAAAATCACATGAAAATTCAGCCGAACATATCAAATCTAAGTGTTTTCGTCAGTTCTTGCATCTTCCTTCGGGCACGTAGTTTTTATTTTTATGGCACTCACTATATATTATTATCCTATTGTACTTATCTTCATTAGTGTGAATGACAATTTTGATGAATTAAAATAATAGACGAATTTAAAGTATCAGATTTAGTCGAATATAAAAACATAAACTCACCAAAAAATTTTTTACAATAAACAATAAACATAAAAGGCACAATCTTTCATTTCGAAACAACAGTTACAGCCACCTCTGTTTTAGTTGAAAAAAGTTAGTTAAAAATTAATTATATACCTAATTGTATTACTAACTTTATTATTATTAATTGTGTTAATTGTAGATATCGTTTAAAATTTTATTTAAAAAAATTGTGACAATATTTGTGATTAATAAAATTATATTGAAATTAAAATATATCGAACACTACTGACTTTCCAAAAATGTTCATATTACAAGAAATTCTTAGAATTAAGTGCCCTTTCACATTCACCTATTTTCAAGCTTCTTGGGATCGATTATTTTCTTTGAATCTCAACGCCATCTATATCTCAATGATAAGAAAGGCCGTTGTCACTCAAAACTAAAGTCATTTATAAAGTATAGTGAGTTCCTTTTACATAAATCGATATCTCTTTTAGCCGTCGAGGAAATGGCGCCGGGAGTTTTAAGCGGGACACGGTATATACAGCTGTTTCAGAAATATTTGATAAAAATCAGCTCCTAATAAACCTCCCGCCGTTGAATTTCTCCCCAAATCTAATCAGCTCCAGGAAAAATGAGAGCAAGCTTAAATACAAAATTTTATGTACGTACGTGTTTTCGTTCTGGAGTTATCGTGGGTATTAAGATAAATCCACACATCCACACACACATACACACACACACACACACACACACACACACACACACACACACACACACACGCACGGACACGCACGCACGGACACACGCACGCACGGCACACGCACCGCACACACACACACACACACCACACACACACACACACACACACACCACGCACACACACACACACAACACACACACACACACACACACACACACGCACCCACGCACGCACGCACGCACGCACGCACGCACACACACACACACACACACACAACACACACACACACACACACACACTTGCCCAAACCTTGTAAAATGAGCTAATGAGTTGATTTAGTGATAGTGAAAAAAAGTCGGTTGCATAACCTTCTATACCTACTAATTTATATGTAGATTGGAAGGTAACCTAACTCACACAAAACCAATTTTTGTAATTGCATCAAGGCTAAATAATGATTTACCAAAAACGCACAAAATTCATTGTACTTTATCTTTAAATGGGTTTTTTTAAGGTGATTAATGGTATAACAAAACTACACTCAAGTCTCCACCAAGTGGTGAATAATTTAATTGGTTAGATTTAATTGTGCAAAATATACCACTTTACCTTTTACTAAGGGCGATAACTGCAACTACAATTAAGCTAAACGCTAAGGAAGTAGTTTTGTTCATATTTCGAGCCAAACCGACCAGCTTGCTGCTACCGATGACGATGAATCACGTCTAAAATCTCGATTGTTCGCGAAATATTTCTCCCAATATATTAATTGCCACTTTAGCTGTCACTAAAAAAGTTTCTACACCTTCTACCTGTAAATTATTCCAGTTTATAGATGGAATAATCATTTTAATTGTGCAGGTCCAACAGAAGTTGTAAAATTTGTGGAAAGAGTATAAGTGAATATTCTAATGTATCAAGAAAAAGAAAAATGTAGCATTTTTTACTAGTGATGGACGATATGTTATCTAACCTTGTAGCTCTCTGTACGGTAGTGATACGCTTTTTCTAACATATCTGGTGTGGAACACCATACGACCTTCCAACCTACAAAATGGAAATTAAAAGAAATGAAATAGTTTTAATAACATTTTTTTAAGGATAATTATGCAACCTCTTTTATAGGAAGTTCATTTACGAAAATAGGCAACATTGTAAACTCAAAAACAATAATCTACGTCAAACAGACGTTTAAAACTTCATAACATGCAGAGGTTAATAGACATCTAGATGCTATCTTAAATTAAAGGACATGAAATAATTTTAATTTCAATTTTTACCTTCCAACCTACATATACCGGGATATCAACAATGACTGACCGAAAAAAACTGCTTTTACAGAATTTTTATCAAAAATTTATTCCAAGTTACTAGTGAAATTAGGCACAAATATTTATTTCATCTTCGATTGACATTTCATAAACGTACATAGATTTTTCCTTTTCAATTATTCCTTTATCTACATTTGTATTACAATAAAATAGTTTTTTCAAAACTCATTAATAAATTAGACCAGGACCTTCAAGGTAAATTTATTCGTGTATTTTATGCCTTTTCGTAAATAAATTTTTTAGGTTATAATGCGTTTTACTGTGGAACAAGACAAGTTTATTTTGGAAGCTTATTTCCGAAACGGCGAAAAGATGTAGATGGAAACTGGAAGTATTCAGTACGATTATGTGTTGAAGAATATCAACATCACTTTCAGAACATCGAATTAGATGATGTTTTATGCCGACACATTCGAAGAATTGTTAGTCGTTTTCATGAGCGTGGTAGTGTTTGCAAGGAAAATGTACGTACACATTTGGAAAGAAGTCCGACCTCATTTACATGCACGTTTGAGATCTAAAAATAATGCATTATTAATTCATTATTCGTTGTGCTTTAGATCAATATATACAGATTTGAGTTATCTTAAAAACAATAGGTACATCATAAAGTAGACATGGTGACTAGTTCCATATGAGAAGGACTAAATCAGTGGTATATAATCTGAAATAAGTTTTGTTCAAAAATTAGAATGCAATGTAAAAGTGATATCTAGCATTAAGTTAAATAAGTCTTTTTTCCATTATAATGTATTTGTGATGTTCACCAGTCTACATTCAAAGGTGGTGTACCTGACTTATGCTGAATATGTTGAATGTATGCATTTATAGTAAACTAACCAGTCATACATGTAATTTGTTTTCACTAATATTATTTAACAAATATATCATACATTGATTTCTGATTAATGACAAATTCATTTTAAAAATTCATTTAAATGTTTTAATGTCATTGTAAAGGTAACATCATCCAATATCACTCCTTTTTTTAAATATTCACTCTCCACATATTCACACACTTTCTTCGAGTTCTCAGCTGTAATTTTTTTCAATTCTTCATTGCCAATTGCTTAACACCTTCCATTTGAAATGTCACATTCTTCACTGCTATCCGATTTTTCAATGGGATTTAATTCAGAGTGGTACAAGGGAGACGAAGGACAGCATGACCATTTTCAACTAGTAGCTTGTCTAGAACGGTTTCTTCAGCAACACATTCTTGTAATTGGGATAATGGCATTGTCATCGTTCCTTCTTTTTCTTTTTTCATAAATTGGTACACATTGTAGATAATTTGCCGCCCTTGGCTATGAATTACCTTTTGATTATTCATTTTCAACCTGACAACAAAATTCATACATTTCAAACCACTCATGTCAATATAAACAAAAAGATCATTAAACGCTCATCTAAACAGTTTTTACTCTCTAAACTGTACATTATTCTCGTAACCAAATTGAGGTTAAAAAGCAAAATTTGTTTTAAACATTACTTTTAGTATATAAAAGCACTTACAAAACTTGAATTTGACGAGTAAATACCATGTATTGGTTTAATACACCAGAAATACGCCTTGAAATTCCAGAAAATCTGTAATATCAATTAAAAGTAATAAATGATAATTTTTAACAAATTTTTACATACCTGATAACAATTTCCCTTTAGTCTTAAGAAAGACTAAATTACAATTATTGAAGTTTTTGTACGTCTACATAATACGCAATTCGTCATTCACCAAAGTTTTGTCATTTATGGTAGTATTTATTTTAATATCTGCATTTACGCCACTGGATATAGCACAATTTTCATTTCAAGGATGCGTAGTAGTATTGTTCTAGGAGCGGCACGGTCAAACAATGATGATCGCACTGTACATATGTAGGTTATGCAATCGACTTTTTTAGGATAATTATGCAACCTCTTTTTTATACGTTCATAACGAAAACAGACAACATTGTAAAAACAAAAACAATAATATATGTCAGAATGACGTTTAAAACTTCATGTCAGATAGAGATTAATAAACATCAATATACATATACATTTACAAACGTAAAAAAATATTTCATTTTTACATTTATTTCGCTGTACATTAAAAGACTTTATAACGAAAATTTATGTAAAATAAAATTTTCTTTAAAAAATACGTCTACACTTTTTCTTACAAAATTAATCGTTATTCACACAATGAAAAACACTTAAAATCCTACCTTAGGAATTTTTATGCCGCTAAATTATGCGTCATATCAAAAAATTGCATAGAACATAATTAATCGATATGTTTAAGGTCTATATCTAGGTATTTTTATGTTTTTGGAATATGCAGCTGTTTTATAAATATTTGATAAAAACAAAAACTAAGGTCTAGTTGGGTAACCGGGCGTATGGGGTAACTGGGATGTATATTTACTTCCATTGCATTTATAAAGTTGAATCTCCCGCCATTTAATTGTCAGTTGCCCTCACCTAGTAGTACAAAAACCAAACGGTGTCGAGTAGCACGTGTCTGTTGTTATCGCAGAAAATATTATTTTATGAAAGTTCTTCAGATGGTCATAGTACAACATATTACACACCTAAGTATTTTACTCTTGGTAAGTATTACATTTGAAAATTTTTGAATTTAAATGAATATGTGCTGTATTTGGAGATTATTCAACATAATGTCTGTGTTATTTTAACTGTTGGAATATAAACAGTGTCACCAAAGTGTACCTTCCAGTTGCCTAATAAATTACTCCCAGGGGTAACTGGGCTAATGCATGGGCAACTGGAAGTTAACCCCCAGTTACCCTATATTTGTTTGACATCCATTTTTTGTATTTTAGCAATCCAGTATGTTAAGAAACTACCAAAGAAAGACAACAAAGGGTGCAGATGGAGGGTTTATACAAAAGATGCACTACATCAAGCTGTAGTTGATGTTAAAAATAGCAACCTAACAATTTACGCAGCTGCACGAAGATATGCTGTTCCAGAATCAACAATTCGTCATTATGTAAAAGGAACAAGAGGAGCAAAGGTGTTGCAGCTAAGGAAGGAAAAGGTGGCGGAGTATTCTGCATGAGTTCTGAAATTGAAACTGAACTTGCGAGGACCCTGAATCAAATGCAGAACTGAGGATACGGACTATCTCGAGAAGAAGTATTAGACATTGTGGAAATTTACGTTAAAGGAATAAATTAAACACAAAGTTTAAGGATGGTAGACCAGGTGAGCAATGGTTTTGAATTTTGTACCAGGAATAAATTATCTTTGAAAAAACCGCAAGGAGTTGAGGCGGCTAGAAAAAACAAGAAAATCCCTGGACAATATACCGGTTCATAGATTTAGTCGAAAAACAGTAGAGAACTTAAATTTAACGGGCAAACCCCTCCTAATATATAATTGCGACGAAACTTCTTTTTGCAATGACCCGTCAAAGACAAAGTTTTGGGTAGTATAGGTTCTAAGTGTTCCAGAACCATTTCGTCTTGTGGTCGGAAAACACAACTGTTTTAGTTTGTTGTTCGGCTTCAGGGCAAAAACTGCCTTTACTTTCAATATTTAAAGGAAAGAATGTCATAGAGTCAATGATGCCTGAGAAATCCGATCCCTTAGATAAAACTGCTTTTGCAGCATCAGATAGAGGCTGGATGACTGCAGCCATTTTTGCAAAATGGTTTAATAAATGTTTTATTCCTAACATTCCTTCTGAGCGCCCCGTGCTCCTTATTGTCGACGGTCACGTTTCCCATATCACTTGTGATGTCATCAAAGACGCAATGGATAACAATATTACAATTTTGAAATTACCACCGCACTAAACACATATACTTCAATCGCTAGATGGAGGTATTTAAAGGAATGAAAAGCAGTTGGGACAAAGCGCTCTGTAAATGGCAGAGGATGAATCCCAGACGGAGAATTTCGAAGAGTGAGTTTGTTCAGATTCTTAACAAAGAATATAAAAACATGCCAAATAGTAATATAATCAACGCTTTTCGAGCTACCGGAATCTACAACGCTGAAACTGGTGGCCCTGATCGCAATCAACTTAACAAGTATAGGAATCAAAAGAACAATTCCGTAGAAATTCCTATTACCACAGACAATGAGGCACAAGACGAGCCTACTGCTGATCCTATCGCTGGTCCATTTGAAGCATCCTCTACGTTAACTCTTGAACCTATCCCTGGTCCATCTAATGAATCGCAAACGTTAACTGTGGAACCCTTATGTCAAGACTCCGAAATTTCTGATAAAGAAAAAACTTCTTCACAAGCTAATGACCAAAATATATCATTTGAGAATATTCTAACCCAAATACTATTATCAGGAAATAATACAAAACGTGACACTCAACCAAAAAGAAAAAGAGTTTGCCTAGGTACAGAAATTATAACTTCTGTCGAATATTTTAAAAAGAAGCAAGAAGATGAAGACAGGAAAGCATCAGAAACAAATAAGAAAATTAAACAACAAGCTTCGAAAAGATATATGGACAAGTTTAAACTGGCAAGGAAAACGCCAAATACAGATGTTAGAAAAAGGAATTTGTCAGATTCCTCAGAAGATAGTGACTCGTCTTTAGAAAAAGAAATTGAAAAAAACTACATCGACGAAGAGGACGATTTAATAGATGAGAGCATACATGACCTAGATGATATTAACATTAACGGTAATTACAAGCCAGATGATTGCTACCAAGAGGTTAAGGACACAAATAAAGACACAGAGAAGGAGTCAAGTGATCAATTACAAGAACAAGATTTTGTTGAGTGTTGTTTCATTTACAATGAAGGTACCAAAAAGGAAACCAGAAAAACGTTTGTCTCTCAAATTACTAAGCTATCCCAAAACGACTATGAGGTGTCATGTATGAGACAAAAAATAAGTGTTATGTTTTCCCAAACGTAGTCGACACCGCAATAGTTCCACGACATCGGATTTTACAAAAACTGCCGAAACCGATAGTGAAAAGGGCAACTATCTGTTTAAGATACTTACTTAGTAAGTAAATTCGATACAGGACAGTTCTTAAACGCGAGAGTATATTTATGTTTTGTTATTTAAGTAACACCTTAGGGTGATTTAATTTTAAGGATTTCTCTTTTGTATATAGAAAAATACTTTTTAATAGAATATGAAAGCATTTTATAACAGTGTTTTATTGCAACTGTGAACATTCCTATTGTCTTTTAGTTAAATAAAATAAAAATGTTCATGGTTATTTATTACTTACTATAACACCTTCCTATGAAATACCCCAGTACATTCCAGTTGCCCTTTTTTGGGGTATCTGGGCGCAACGATTAGTAAAAATAAAAACACCGCCATTTTGAAAAAGAATTAGCAATAAACCTCTGCTTTGCAGAGGTGGTCACTAAGATATATATGTGCCCTATGTTCACCCAAGTTGACCAAAATTAATAAATTAGTTCCAATTTCTACAATGTTTTTGAAGATAGTTGTAAATTTACCTCCCAGTTATCCAATCTGACCATACCCTAATAAACCCCCTCTCGCTGATGGATTTCTAATTTAATCAGCTCTAAGCCAAATGAAAACAGGCTTGAATACAAAATTTTAAGTACGTAGGTAATTTCGTTCTGGAGTTATCGTGCATACTGACATACAGCCACACATACAAACGCACAGACATCCAGATATGATGGCCAATCTTGACGAAACTTCGCCAAAAGTTGTAAAATGAACTAATAAGTCGATTTAGCAATAGTGAAAAAAAAGTCGATTGCATAAGCTTCTGTACCTGCATATGTATATGTAGGTTGGAAGACAAAATAGATGGTTTCTATTTTTTTTTAATGGCCGAGCATTAAACGTG
Source organism: Vesta saturnalis (assembly GCA_036346205.1). Classification (NCBI taxonomy): domain Eukaryota; kingdom Metazoa; phylum Arthropoda; class Insecta; order Coleoptera; family Lampyridae; genus Vesta; species Vesta saturnalis. The sequence continues at coordinate 751,099 of JARFJB010002176.1, read as the reverse complement.
ACTGTTCATGACTTTTCTCGAGCCTAGAAGTGGTTTTGCTCTACCTCGTAATTGCTATTTAAATTTGTATCTTTGACTTTTTATCAACTAATTCTGCTGTAACTATACAAAGTTTATTGGATTTAATTGTCGATGAAAGGTTTTCAAATGTTTCACTTACGTGTATGATACTATCGAGGGTAATATACGAAGAGCAATCATATAATAATTGCAACCAGTTGTCTAGAAGACCACGAAAGTGTTTTTTTTCGAAAGGTCCTGAAAGCAAAAATGTGGACGTTTAACTGATTAGATCTAATCTTTTAGCTTGAAAGATCTTTCCTAAAAACATAATCCTTTTAACAGTCCAGTCACTGAAGGTAAAATACGGTGATACTGTATAATTTTGCCAAACAGCGCCGATTTGCACAATAATTTGAATTTAGATTCTACTTTCCCTCTACTTTAAAGTTGACCCTGTGCCGGGGGTTGCATTTTATTTTTTACGGGCGAAAACTTCCCCTATTCGAAAATAACTTTAGAATTGTAGATTCTAGTGTGGAATCGATTAAAATCATCTTTAAATAAGTCGAATGAACGTTAATTGACATTAAGCGACGTAATTTATGATTTATTAAACAGTTTCGACCCCTAAAAGTCACCCCCTAGAATAGGTATGATTAAAAAATATATCTTCAAGATGTTCTTTAGCTGCTTGGAATGATTAAATATCACCGATTTGCAAGAAAATTTGGATGTAGATTCTAACTTACCCTCTACTTGAATTGTGAACCTGTGCGGTTTGTTGCTTACTATTTGTTAGGGGTGAAAACTACGCCTGTTTGCAAAGATCTATAAAACTGTAGATTCAAGCTTGTAATCGAAATCTTTTTTAAATAAATTAAATAAACATCAATTGACATTCTGAGTGATAAATTATGATGAATTGAAAATTTTCAACCCCTAAAAACCACTTCCTATGACCGTATCATTAAAAAATAATGTTAACAAAACTTGGAATGATTTAATCATATAGTGACATTAAATTAAGATTTCTTCACTGTTTTAATTTTTTATCATTTGTTTATAAGTTTCAACCTTATAAAACTATTGCAAAAAAAATTGAAAAAAATAGTGAAAAATTTTTTTAGTTTAAAATATAATTTCATTATTTAAAATGTAATGTATTCATTTTATCAATCCTAAAAAACCTACTGATTAGAATTTGCAATCAAGAATAGGAAAATAAAATTTTTTTTATATGAATTTTAATTTTTTATTTTTATTACAAAATGTTTTTTATTACAAAAAACATAAATAATCAAAAATCCTCTTCACTCTGCCTTCCTTTTCTTCGTCCTCATTCCTTTCCACGTTCGTCATCCTCGTTCCTCTTGATCCATAATTAGCACTATTTTGACGATTGTCCCTGCATGTTATACATGCCGAAAAAATTACTGCCTTGGATTCTCTATACGTACACACACAGAGAAATATTTACATACAAGTTACCATTTACAAACATATGCAAAATTATAAGTACTTAGCTGTTGAGTTTTTAAAGGATAGAGAATAGATTTTTACAATAACCAAATAACATATATTTCTTGAATAGGCCATAATACAACAGCTAACCCGTTAGTAATAAAATGGTAATCGAAAATGCATCACCAATTAAGGAATTAAATTAAATTCTAATTTGGCCCTATAATATAACCTTTGTAAATACTTTTTATCTTGTTTTTTTTTATTACATTGGAACAAAAATGTCCGCCGTACTAAGCATTCTATACAAACCAGTTATCTTCCGACTGCCATGTAACCAAAGTATACCTATGTAATTTTTTAAGTTTAGTAAAATTTGGGAACAAGCGTTTTTTCTTACACGTGGTCCTAAATAAATTATGTCTCAAAAATATGCGTTCCGACAGTCAAGAAACTGCCCCTAAAATTTGCCTCACGGTGCAAGGGCACCGGTTGCAGCAACAGTGTTTACCTAATATGATTCATGCATGACCGTTTCGAGCGTTTGCCTTTCGTGTGTTCTCAAATTCGAGTTTTCACCACGCAAATCCGGTTTGCTGCAACATGGATGCCACAACACCATCATTAACGTACAGAGTACAAATGGATGTGCTACACCTCTAGATCGAGGCCCATAAAGCACAAACCGAATGCAAAGAAGAATTAAGATTCTGAAAAATGAAATAAGCGAAATGAAGACCACATAGAAAAACTGGGCAAATCCAGAGCCCACAACCAGCCACTACTTCAGGATGAAACACAAACGATCATCATAGACACCGAACACGACTGACAAGACCTCAAGAAGAAAGAAAAAAATGAAAAGAAGCGAAAAACAACTACGGCAAAAAAAACCAAACTCGACACAAAATTCAAAAACATCGTGGAAAGGGGAAACAAACGACAACGGGTGACCGAAGAATCCTGCGGACCTATTGCTGAAAAGAACGAATGGGCTTTTACAACGATTCGAAGTTAGCCGCGAACAAAAACCAAAACAACAACTACAACTGAAAGGGTAAAAATCATACAACACCGAAGAAATCGAATGAAAAACATTAAAACGCAATGGAATTTACGTACCTGCTGGAAGAAGCAAAATCTGAAAGTCGTTATCAAAATTCCGCAGGTATGACAGAAACCGTGGTAACGACCTCACAAAATGTGATTCGCAATCAAGGATTACACGGATGTTAAAAAAAAAAAAATCGATGTTGCTTGATAAAACGAACAACAAGAAATATACGGAACAACGAAGATCGGCTACCTACGCGTCAATTGAATTAAAAAAGAACGGACCGGCCAAGTGTAGAGCAGCCCCTTCTCCTGTTTATGAGCCAACATCAGCGGACATTAGAGATTTTAATGACTTGTTAATAAACTATTACAACATAACCGTTCAAGATAATGATGAAAGCGAAGACGTGGTTGAGCTGAATGTATGTCACATCTAAGGTGATGGTGATGGTTCACAGAAGAGAAAGAAGAGCGATGAGGTAGGGGAGAAGGGCAAATCTCAAAATCATGATGATGATGACGAATCACGGTTCAAGAAGAAGAAGAAAACCGATAAAGCATGTTATTAAATAATAATGATGTATTGTTGTTTATAATAATAATAATACTATATTTTCAAACGTTAAGCTTTCCTTCAATTTTGTTAATAAACTTGTTTTTTTTCCTAACGGTGCTCAACCGTCTTGATTCATGTTTGCAGGTTTTACGAGTTTTTGCTTTAGCGTGCTTTTCTTGTGTTGGCGTGTTTGCGTTTGTGTGTTTTCGTATTTGCGCGTTTTCGTTTTACGCGTTTTCGTACTTGTATGTCTTCGCATTTGCGTGTGTGTGTGTGCGTTGCGTGTGTTGCGTGTGCGTGTGCGTGCGTGTGCGTGTGCGTGTCGTGTGCGTGTGCGTGTGCGTGTGCGTTGCGTGCGTGTGCGTGTGCGTGTCGTGTGCGTGTGCGTGTCGTGTGCGTGTGCGTGTCGTGTCGTGTGCGTGTGCGTGTGCGTGTGCGTGTGCGTGTGCGTGTGCTGTGCTGTGCTGTGTCGTGTGCGTGTGCGTGTGCTGTGCGTGTGCGTGTGCGTGTGCGTGTGCTGTGTGTCGGTGCTGTGCGTGTGCGTGTGCGTGTGCGTGTGCGTGTGCGTGTGCTGTGCTGTGCGTGTGCTGTGTGTGCGTGTGCGTGTGCGTGTGCGTGTGCGTGTGCGTGTGCGTGTGCGTGTGCGTGTGCGTGTGTGCGTGTGCGTGTGCGTGTGCGTGTGCGTGTGCGTGTGCGTGTGCGTGTGCGTGTGCGTGTGCGTGTGCGTGTGCGTGTGCGTGTGCGTGTGCGTGTGTGTGTGTGTGTGTGTGTGTGTGTGTGTGTGTGTGTGTGTGTACGTGTGTGCGGCCGTGCGTGCGTGCGTGCGTTCGTACGTGCGTGCGTACGTGCGTACGTGCGTGCGTACGTACGTGCGTGCGTGCTTGCGTGTTTTCGTTAGATCCAGTGCTTGTCGATTGTATGTAGTTGTAGGCACTATTGTGTTGACTAAAAGCTATAATTGGAAACGCTGCTTGCTGTGCCCAGTCCGTGGAGTTATGTTTAATTAGCTTTTTGACAGATGTACTTATTTATGATAAGATCAGGCTTGCATGTAAAATAATATAGAGGTAAAACTAACTAGCTAATGTGTTTTGCTGCTACACGTATCACTGTATTGAAGATTCTGTTTATGTATTAGAAAACGTACTAGTCTCGAAACAGAATGCAGATAAAAATTAAAGAAAATGAATACGGTATAACTTCTGCGAACGAACTGAAAGGTTTGAAGCGTGTGCAGCATTTCCAGAGCCGTGTTGAAACCAGCTAATTTATGGCTAACCTCATGTCCATGTAATAATAATAATAATAATAGTGTCTGATAAAAGCTGTGAGGGATTATTAGCTACTTTTATAGGTTGTTACAATATAATCTTCAAGGTGAAGACGATGAGGTGATTATATCTCAAAATCTCGATGATGGTGATGCTCTCCATGAAATTTCAAATAAAAGTAGATTACGTCACTCTTATTTCAGATTAGAAATTGTTTTAAAACGTTTAGTTGACATTGATATTAATCCCAACTGATAAAAATACATATAACGTGAATCACATGTGTGTGTGTGTGCGTGTGTGTGTGCTGTGTGTGTGTGTGTGTGTGTGTGTGTGTGTGTGTGTGTGTGTGTGTGTATGTGTGTGTGAACGTAATTGAGTATACAATAGTTTTATGTAATCTGAAGATTCAAGTATTTAAAGTAATTTCAGCGTTAGCAAAATTTTTAAAATATTTGTAAGTGTTTTGAATGTAAATTTTTGTAAGTACAACATGATTGTTAAATACGAGTAGCGGTATTCCGGTTTTTTGTATTACTTTCTAAAATAGTTAATGATGGGTATGTAAAATGGTCTGTTTATATCAAGCCATTCACAAATCGTATTTTAGTGAGACACATTGTATAAAAAAATTTCAGTTGAACGTATGGTACAGTTGAAGGAAAAAACTTCTAAAGGTACCTAAGCGTATTATTTTTAATGTATGTTTTTACCTGATATTGCTAACAAAAGTATCGATAAAGATTTTTAAAATGTATTATTATGCTTATAGGATGACGTCATAAGATCAGCTCTACAAAATAGTAGGCACGCACGTATTCGTGGATTTTAAACTTTTAAAAGTTATTGTTAATTCACGTATAATAATAAACCATTAAAACCTTTTGCCTTTTATTTCTATTATAGCAGTTTGATATTTTTAAAACAAGTTAATTTAATTTAACTCTATGTTATATAAGAAATTATTACTTTCCATTCTTTTTAATGGGATTTTTACAGCTGTTAATGAACACGATACAATGAAACAATTTTGTGTGTATGTAAATGAACATGCAAATAAATCAGACATGATGTTCCGAATGTATAGGTGGTGACTGTTTAGAGAATCTGCCTATACATAAAGCATCTTTGCATTAGGGTAGAAATTATTTATTATTTCACGTCATATTTAATTAGACTTTAACGTATTCAGTTTGAACTGTAATCTGGTTTCCGCAAACTGTAAGACATAATTTCAGTTGATTGACTGAGATTGATCTGGTTGATTTGATCGAGCATGATTTGTTTGAGATTGATTGATTAATTAATTAATTTACTTGTTTGTGTGTGAGAAAGAGCCGAAAGAGAGAGAGGTAGAGAGAGAAACGAGTTAGAGCAAGAAATAGGTGTGCATTATCAACTTCTGTTATAGAAAATGTTCATTAGTCTATACGCCACTAGATGGCACTAAAATCAACTTTAACTCAATGGTGCCAGGGCGCAGGTCCTGATACAAGTCTTGTCTTACAAGGCTAGGGCCGCCTTATTAGAATACAATTTTGTATGACGGGGCGAAGGCCTACAGCTGTAAGATTAAGTTAGAACCCGCATACAATTGCACCAAGGGGGTCACGATAGGGGCTAAGCTCTACACTTGTCTTATAAGGTTAGGGTTCCCATATCGTTTCCAGCCAGGGGCGAAGGCCCGAGAACAAGGTGCGAAGCCCTACACGTGTCTTACAAGAACCTCCTTATTAGAAATACAATGTGTAAATAAATAAATAAATAAATTTCTCGATCGATAATTTTAATAATAATATCTTATTAGGGTAATCATGCAATTTCCAACATTGTATGCGTGAGCGTTTGCCTAACCTCTAGGGGTACTGCTCTTAATACTACCAAAAGGACCTTAATTAGGGTTAAAGCTGTCCATCAAAAATCACCCTAAGACCAACTCCAGGTCCAAGACCAACCCCAAGTCCAAGACCAAACCCTAGATCTGCATATGCCCCTCACGTGAGCAAGTACAAAATTACTGTCAAAAAGGCTCTAATTAGGGTTGACCCCCGAAAAGAAACCATAGGGGTTGGAAAAACGCGTCCTACACGCGGGCGACCATAAAATATGGGTGAAAAAACATATCCTACACGTGAGCGAGTAAAAGCAAAGATAATTAGCGGTTGAAAAAGGCCTCCGAAAAGAAACCATAGGGGTGGAAAATACGGACTCACACGTGGGTGTGTAAAAAAAATTAGGGTTGAAGAAGGCCTTCGAAAAGAAACCATAGGGGTGGAAATATGGTCTCCCACGTGGGTGTGTAAAAGTAGTGTTCCGGACACCTTTATATACAATACTTAATTAAAAATGAAATGACCTCTAAATTAAATTTTCTTACTCAACTTTTACAATGTAGTTCAAAATTTCCAATGTTTACTAAGATTGTGTCTATTTTGTGTCACAACTGTTTTTAACCGCCTGTCTGATTCACAATACTTTTTTGCTAATTTAGGAGTAGTTATACACACACTACTTTGCAGGATCTCTCCTTGCAAAATTATAATAGTGTATTTTTTCCTAAAGAACTTTCATCAGTTCAAATATATCGGGGTATGCTTTTCCGATCCATCCGTTGAGCCAGTTATGCCATATTTCTATAGAATTTGTAGTCAGATATGGTAAATGCATATTGGATAAGAATTATTAATCCGTTAGTCAATAAAATAATCGCTGAATTTAGCAATGGCTTTGTCGGTAGGGGAATTTTCCGTTATACAAACCAACTTTTGTACTTTTATCTTCTGGTCCACGAGCTAATGCAGCACACCTCCCTATGTGGTTCCTTACTTGCTCGTTTTCCTTGTATAGGTTTGTCATGGAAGCTACCAAATAGGTTGTTTAGAATGAAAATTATATCCTTTGGCAACTGTAGCCGGAAAACTTCTTTTATGGCATCAAGTGCGGTAACTTCAAAATCGATAATAAATTTTTCAATAAAAAATTCTTAACCTTGTTATTAATAAGGAGGCAATTTGTTTGCATGTCACCTCTTTTTTGTCAGGTAGCAGGGCGTATACGGCAGGAATGGTATTTGCTGTTTCTTCTGTACTACCAATTTCAACGTGAATTGTCTATAATTTCTAAAACAATGAACTACAGCTTTTAAAAGTCCCATCGAATAGGAAGTAAGGACCACCGGCCCATAAAGGGGCCCTTGGTCATTGCCCATACAAAAATTGTGGCTTTCAACCCATCGTCAATAATGACATATTCTTTCATAAACTCTGGAACGTCCATACCTTCTCGTTTTTCCGGAAACAAGCTAATACCTTGCGATTTATGTCGCTCATGATATAATGCATGTTTCACTGATGTAAGCTGTAGGATATTTGTAACGAAATCCAAGCCTCTATCCCTATCAGCCATCATCACTTGATATATCAGCGATACTGGAGTAACCTCTTTTCTTGGCTTTTTTGACGTTGTTTGGACACTTATCAACTTGTGGTTTTCCTCACTTATGACCTTTGGATTTACGCCATCAGTAACAGTCGCTCCTTGGCAATTGCTGTGTATGAAAATCCATCGAAGACTTGAGTTTGTGTTTTTTGCTTTTAATTTGAACTTGCGTTTGTCCAGCATAAAGGATAACGGGTTTTTTACGCTTTCATTCTATCACTTCCATCACAAATGTTCGTTATAAAAAATACACGAATGTTTTTCATTAACTTTGCTGCACTTACAAAGTTCCCGAAGAACTAATTTATTTTCGTAATATGGAAATATTTGTCGTCCCTATATTGATGGAGTGGAAAATATATATTTACATTTAATTGAGTAATGAGTACATTATCCTATGTACAATCCGATTTTAAAGCTTAATAACGAAACAAGTATTTAAGACAATTTTAAAATTTAATAAGGAAATGAATCAATGGAATATTGATTGAAATGAGGTCGTCTTAAAATTTAAAGCTTGGTTGGTGGGTGGTAAATTTATGTTAATACCATATTTCTTTTAATGGCAAACAATTAATAAAAAAAGCACTTGGTAGTGGCTGTAATCTGTTATGTTATTTGTATTAGTTTTTATGGAATTTAAACCAACTAGGATATTCAATCCCGTGAACTTTCCACATTTAATTGAATAATGATATAGGTATAAATACTGTAATTAAAAATTTAACGCACGAAATGAAATTTAAGAGAAAGAAATATTTTCTGAATGCCCGAAGGGGGAACATTTCAAGTATAATTTTTCGACGCTCGAAGGGGGAACGCACAAAACGGAAAAATAGCACCTAGTATTACTTTTAATACTTATTATGAATTTACTACTTCTAGCAGACTTTGTATCCCAATAGAGATTAAATAAATTATTTTAGTAGACCATTAAGGCAGAATATGGATTGAATTAGTAAATAAAAATAAAAATTACCTAAAGCTGCAACAAAATACTAGACGCCACATATCAATGGAACTGGAACAATGGAACCGTAATCTACCTAACAAAATGTCTTATGGATCATTAATTTCACTAAAACTGAGACAAAAATTATTATGAATAATTTATAATATTCATAAAAAAGGTTGTGAACGCATATATAATTCAAAAGGAAGAATGCTGCATATTAAAACACCATTTCATTTTTTTTTGTGTAGAAAACAAAAAATTACATATCCGGATTAAGTGTAATTAGTTTATAGTAGTATTTTTAATAGCTTTATTCTTCACAATAGTAAGTCAACATTAATTCAATTTTTACACGAATGTAGAGGATAAACAAATTTAATACAACCTATGTCACAAAAACAATGGGATGAATAAGTAAATAGCAACAAATTACCATCTTCCATCCAGCACTTTTTTTTATAAGCCAGATAATATATTTTAAATCCTGTTCAAAATCTAAAGCTAATTGCTTTTTTCTACTTAGTAAAGTTGTATCTTTAGAGGTAATCACAGTAATTAATGTATGTACATTTTTATCACGGTAACTATTACAAAAGAGAAATGTTTTGAATGCACAATTAGTATATTCTAACGCAAAAAAAAGATTTTCCTTACTTATGTACATTGACGCAAGCATTGTAATTAACCATCTATTTTAGGAATAATAAATTAATTAATGGTTAGTGGTAGTTAGGCAAACAACTTGCTTAAACGTTCCTAGAAACTGTTAAAAACCATAAATTATTTGTATGAATAAATAAACTGATAAGGGCATATTCTGCTGAAGCAAAATGTATAATTTATCAATTAAACAATAAGATATTCTCTTATAATTAATTTTAATAGCGCCAGGATTAATTAAGAGTTTTTTATGTGATAGCGCTGAAGGTGAGATCTGTGTGAAAATCTGCTTCTTTCGTAGAGATGCTGGATGCCAATAAACAGGGTAAATTATTTTAAATTGCATTAATCACATGATTGAACTTGGTTGAACCGGTAGTAACCATGTCTTTATTTTGTGATCTAAACAATAAAAGCGTTGAAGAAAAAAAATATTATTTATAATTTATAATTAAGCAGTAACATGGAGACAAGCTGGTAGAGTAGACAACCGTGGAATTCCATTGGAACCATGAATTTATGAAAAGAACGAACGAAAAATTTATGCTATTGCGTACCCAAACAAATAAAATAATATTACTAACAAATGATAATTAGTAATTACTACGCAAATAATTAAAACTTACAGACTTTTAAATGCGAATACAAAATCAAATTTTATTTACTAGACAACATTATACAATTCATATTATAATTTATTATATAAAAAAGAAGAATCTGCTGTAAGAGGAGAGCAAGGTATATTTATTTCATTCATAGCGTGCACGTCCGTTCTAAATATAATTAATTTTATGTTAATCTTACTAAATTAGATGCATTGAATTTGCAAGTTATATAATATTTATATGGTTTTCTACGAGCTAGGTTGATTGATTTAATCTATTCAAGCCAGTTTAATTTTTTTTACAAGTCGAAATACGTTGTTTATTACGTACAAAAACCGCGTTTATAAATAAAAATACTATAAAATATTGCTCTAAAATATCAATTTATTTACTTATTTACGACGTTAACGGTACTATACAATTATTGTAATTCTCTAATTGGTTATGGATCATAATATTGATGGGCAGTTTTTGTTCAGTTTAGTTCACTGGTACACCATAATGACATACGCTATTATACTCAGATAAATACAGCTCAGTGGAATTAGACAAAAAAGGCCTAAAATTTCTCTTAATTAAGAGCAGGTAGCCATATGGAAAAATTGGTTGTTTTAGTGATAAGGAATATGACATTCAAGTGGATCCGGCTTTAACAACCGGGAATATTATTTAAACAACGATCAGATGTCGAAAGATCGGTAAAGAATGGATTTTTCAAACGTAGCTCGGAAACATTAACCAATAGGGGTTTCAAATTTTTTTCATTTTAAGGTCAGTTTGAGACCTGGTAGGTTAATGATTTGTTTAAATAGTCACAAAAAACTGTCAAAACTATCAATTGCTTTTCATCTCGTGAAAAAGCACCTATATGCTTGAAACTTTCAGCAATTATGTCTTTTATTACTCGTAACTTACCATAATTTTTCCGCTAAAAAATATTAATTTGTTTTCGAGAAAGCCTAATTATTTATAAAAAAAAGTGACAAAATGTATCGTGCAATTTGAACTTATATATTTATATATATATATATATATATATATATATATATATATATATATATATATATATATATATATATGTATATATATGTACATACAGGGTGGCCCACTTCAGCAGGATTGCTCCATAACCCCCTTACTATTACAGATACGAAAAAATGTCTTATATAAAAGTTGTCCACAGTCACAAACTACACGTTTTAAAATTATTTTAAAAAATGGTGGACTTCCGGTTATACCGGAAACTCATGCCAACTTCATTATTTTAAACAGAACAACCTATATATTATTACATTTTTGAATTCCTCGTTGAATTTAAAGGTCACTTTAATAACCATACTATGGGTCTACGTCGCATTGCTTCTGAGTCATTTGACATTTTATAGAAAGAATGACGTTTGCAGTGCCTCCGAAAACTTTCAATATCTCGAAGACGAATACCGGTAGAGAGATGTGGCTTTCGTTTTTTTTACGAAAAGAGTACCGCCTCATTCTCATTCATTGCCAAAAATCTTGCTTTTATAATAATTTCTATCGCTCCGAAAATAATTTTTTTCAAACATGGATAACTTGATTTTTTTAAATGGAACTACCCATATTTTCTTACATCACCGGATAGGAAATTAAATTTCCTTTCCATTGATGTAACATTATCGATATTTTGGAGTGATAGTATTCGAGATATTCACATTTTTATCTAATTTCAGTTTTTATTGCGCATTGCCGCGGTGCTTTGGAAAGCGTTTATCAATTGTTTTAAACAACTGATAAGAAACGTCAGTTTCTCGAGCTTCTGGTGTGCTGTGTTGTCTTGTGTATCAGTTTAAGTGTTTCTACAAGACATTTCCACTAAAATGTTATTGTCCGACGCAGAGTTGATCGACATGACTTTCATCCTTGGAGAATGCCAAAGAAATGCGTTATTGGCGTCAAGGATTTTTGCGGTACGGTGTCCTGAACGAAGATTTCCCCGAGAAACAGCCTTTCTAAAGTTGTTACAACGTTTTACAAACACCGGACGCGTGCAGTAACAAACGAGGGAACGTGTCAACAGGATAAGCTGTATTTCTTGTGCATTCCTTTTGCATATCTTCTGTAATCGTTAAGTAATTGTCCTTATGTATTTATTGATCGTTCCTTATGTATTTATTCTGTATTTCTTTTGAGTTTTGTGTTCTTAATTCTTGAGTATTTATTGTTTATTTCTTTTGCATTAAAAAAATCAAGTTATCCATGTTTGAAGAAAGTTATTTTCGAAGCGATAGAAATGATTGAATTCTAAATGCAAGACTTCTTATCAGTTGTTATAAACAATTGACAAACGCTTTCCAAAGCACCGCGGCAATGCGCAATAAAAAATTGGAAAACTGAAATTAGATAAAAATGTGAATATCTCAAAAACTATCACTCCAAAATATCGATAACATCAATGGAAAGGAAATTTAATTTCCTATCCACTGATGTAAGAAAATATGGGTGGTTCCATTTAAAAAAATCAAGTTATCCATGTTTTATTTTATTTTCGGAGCGATAGAAATTATTGAATTCTAAAAGCAAGATTTTTGGCAATGAATGAGAATGATGCGGTACCTTTTTCGGAAGTAAAAAACGAAAGCCACATCTCTCTACCAGTATCCGTCTTCGAGACATTGAAAGTTTTCGGAGGCACTGCAAACGTCATTTTTTTTACAAAATGTCAAATAACTCAGAAGCAATGCGACGTAGACCCATGGTATGGTTATTAAAGTGACCTTTAAATTCAACGAAGAATTCAAAAATGAATAATATATAGGTTGTTCTATTTAAAATAACGAAGTTGGCATGAGTTTCCGGTATAACCGGAAGTCCGCCATTTCTGAAAATAATTTAAAAACGTGTAGTTTATGACTGTGAACAACTTTTATATAAGACATTTTTTCGTATTTTCGTATTTGTAATAGTAAGGGAGTTATGGAGCAATCCTGCTTATGGGCCACTTGTATATATATATATATATATATATATATATATATATATATATATATATATATATATATATATATATATATATATATATATATATATATATATATATATATATATATATATATATACTCTGATTTTACGTGTCTAAGCATATAGATATTTTATAATAAAAGATAGAAAAAAAGTTTAATGAGCAAAAATACTCTACATTCAATTATTAATGATGCTACATATTAAAAAAAACAAATTACACAAAAACAAAAGAGCATCCATCGCAAGACAAATGATTTTTTTTAAATGGAACGGGCATTTTTTTTAATATTCTGAAAGAGCTTTAAATTCTCTTTACAATGGGTACCTACCAAATAAGTTATTATTATTTTGGCAATTACAGTCACAATATTTTTTTTAAAGCTTGTTTTTTGTATTCCTATAAATGCGAACAAAAACAACAAAATTGGAGCAGTAGTCTTGGGAAACAAATAAAAAGCTGTAACAGATACAAACTACATCACTACATTATAACTTAGAATCACGTGAAAAAAGACAAAAACATGTATTAGATGAGATGTTCGAAGTGTCTCCCATTATTTTGAACACATAGTCGGGTTCTTCTTAGTAAATTTCTGCGTGTCTTTTGTAACATGTAAGAAGTTATTTGATGGCAGACTTCAGTAATTTGATTTCAGAGATTCTCAAGGTTTTCGGGAGCTGTGACATAAACTTTTTGTTTAACGTATCCCCAAACGAAAAAATCCAAAATCGAAAGATCGGGCGACCTGGTCGGCCAAGGTACTGGACCACCATTCGCTATCCAATTATTTCTAAACACTTGACTTAAAACATCTTTAACAACTCTTGAATTCTGTGGAGGTGCCCCATCTTGCTGAAACCACATATCACGCCGAATAGCTACTGGTACGTCATCCAGCAAGTCATGAAATTCATTTATAAGAAAGTTCCTGTACCTATCACCTGTAAGAGTTCCTTCATAAAAATCAGGACCCATTACAAAATCATTCACAATGCCGAGCCATACGTTAACAGAAAATTTATTTTGATATCTGTATGGTTGTAATTGTTTAGGATTTATGTCATCCCAGTAGTGATCGTTTTTCGTATTGGATATACCATTTCTTGTAAAGCATGACTCATCGCTCCAAACTATGACATTAATTAAATGACTGTGATTAATCAACCATTCACAAAATGTTATTCGCCGTTGCTGATCTCCGTCATTTAGTCCTTTTACTAATTTAATTTTGTAAGGCTTCATTTTGTTCCTTTTAAGTATTGAAAATATCTTGTAGTAGGTAAATCCTAAATCAACCACTGCTTCGCGTATGGAATTCCGAGGATGCACTCAAAAGTACGCCAAAACAACAATTTCATCATTTTCCATAACACCTCGCCGATGTCTTTGATGCACTGGTTTTGCACTAAAACCGCCAGTTCTGCGTAAATTTGCTTCCAGTCTAGTAAAAATTCGAGGATGTGGTTGTCGTCGCTCGGGATACAAATTTAAATACATTGCACTTGCCTCCAGTGGATTATCATTGCACCGAATAGAAACTCCTAACGTATCCATTTTTTCATCATTTGTGTAATTATTATTTGCTTGCATTGTGACAGGTAATATTACGAGCACTGAACCATAATTTAAATGTCACAAACAATGCTCTAATATTGACAATTGTTTTTCATTTGTTTCTCAAGACCACTGTTCCAATTTTGTTGTTTTTGTTCGTATTTATAGGAATACAGAAAACAAACTTTAAAAAAATATTGTAACTATAATTGCCAAAATAATAATAACTTATTTAGTACCATTGTAAAGAGAATTTAAAGCTCTTTCAGAATATTAAAAAAAAAGTGCCCGTTCCATTTAAAAAAAAATCATTTGTCTTGCGATGCTCTTTTGTTTTTGTGTAATTTGCTTTTCTGAATATGTAGCATTATTAATAACTGAATGTAGAGTATTTTTGCTTCTTAAACTTTTTTTCTATCTTTTATCATCTTTTATGAGATATGCTTGGACACGTAAAATTAATATATATATATATATATATATATATATATATATATATATATATGTCATTGTGTCATTTTTGGGGTGAGTTGTTGCAAATATCTTTGCAAAAAAAGTTTTGCAACTTTGAAATTCGAGTAGCTGGCAATGTTTCACGTATTTTGAAAAAAGTTCCCGTAGATCGATTAAGAGCTATGATATTTTATTTTTAATTCGCCAACTTATTCATAAATGTTAAGGGTTGAAATTTCCACTGTATCTAGTGTGATACTTGAACTTCATGGTACCATCATATACAAGAAAAGAAGAGAGTTTTACATGTGTGAAGGTGAATTTTTAGTTGACCGTAACCGCGAAGATAATAGACGTGGATGTCAAAAACATGGTTTGATATGTTGAAGATTATGTTTTGTACGTACTGTCAAAACGTGCGAATTATCTACTAATGTAAATAACTATGATGATAATATTGATGATGGTGAGGATAATTATAATGATAATGATGAATGTGATCTTGATTATAGAGTGAGTATTGATTCTTCTGAAAATGTGAATGTAAATCAAAGCGATTCGAGCGATTATGAAACTCCTGCTAAGCAGCGAAAATTAAGTGCTTACTAAATTATGTAATAAGTTCAAACTAATAATCTACAATAAACTCATATTTTTGGCCTCTTATTATTATTTTTTCAATAATTATTAGTGTAATGAGCCACGCACTGGACAAAATGGTATGGGGGTAAGCCACGTCCCTGACCCGCACAGGACAAAATGAAGTGGAAGTCTGGGCTAGGAGTGGGGTTGGGCTTTTTGGCTGTCTAACCCTCTGGTTAGGGGTGTTAGATGCCCCTAGGGGTGGATCCTAGCGACCATTTTGGTTGAGTTAAGGGGGATTAAGACTAGTTAAGGCCCTTATGCTTCATTAAGGCGGGGTAAGACTAGACCATACTCATTCCTTCTACCTGATTGGATGTACGTGCGACCACCCCTCCGTCTTCTGATTACTTCTAAGCCCCACTACTCAGTCCCCGAGCTCTGATTGGAGAAATAATTCTCTGCATTCTGATTGGTTATGGCGGGAAATTTGAATTTGTATTCTAATAAGGGGACCCTAATGCTAACTTGTAAGCGATGTGTAGGACTTTGCAACTTGCTCTCTGGGATTCGCCCCCTTGTCGTGATTGGAACTTGTTCGTGGGTTTTCGCCCATCGTCGTGATCATCTTGATGGGAAATTTGAATTTGTATTCTAATAAGGGGTCAAATACTAACGTGAAAGACAGCTGTAGTGCTTCGCACCTTGCTCTCGGGGCTTCGATCCCTTGTCTTGACCCATAGGTGTGAAATCTGAATTTTTGTTTAAGTCTCTACAGGTTATGGAGGGAAATTTGAATATGCATTCTAATAGGGGGGTCCTAATGCTGACTTGTAAGACATATGCAGGGCTTCGCAACTTGCTATCGGGCTTTCGCCCCCTTGTCGTCACCAATGCGTTTAAAATTTGAATTTGTTAGTGGCGCTATCTACTTGTGTAAAATCAAAGTCATCTGCCATTTTGTTTTTAAATATGACATCATAATCAAAGACTAATGGCGGGAAATATGAATGCTAATTTGTAAGACAAGTATAGGGCTTCACATCTTGCTCTTGGGGCTTCACCCCCTTGTCGTGGCCCCTGGGCGGTAAATTTGAATTTGTTTGTGACGCCATCTAGCTGTTAATAGCCTATTAATGTTTTCTGTAATAGAGGTAGCTCCACCTAGCGGTATATTTTAAAAATGCATACTGGATCCTGTAATGGTTATGGTGGCATCAGAAATAAGTGGCTCTAACACTAACTTGTAGGATAGGCATAAGACGCATGCATCTGAGCCTCGTGCCACTGTTATGCACAACATAGGACCTTCGCCCCAACACTCCGCAACCGATTTGTTTTGTCAGCCATCTTGGAGGCCATTTTTGTTTTTGGCGGGAAATTTGAAAGTCTTATTCTAGTAAGGGGCCCCCATACTAACTTATAAGACAGTTGTATGACTCCGGAGCTTCTCTAGGATCATCACGCGTTGTCAGGTCTTAGCTCCCTGGGCAGGAAATTTGAAATTTCATTCTAACAACGATCCCACATACTATCTCATGAGACAGGTATAGGACACCGGAATATGCCCTCGGGTCTTCGCCCCGACACACAAATTAATAAAATCGATCAATCGACCAATAAAATCAGTCGAAGCATATGAAACCAAAACAATTAACCTCTATCAAATAAAACAAATCAAATAGGCAAATCAATCTCAAAACAAAACAAATCATAACGTACAGCTTGCAAAAATCAGCTTACAATTCAAAAATACTGGTTTGTCTAAAACCAACCACAATTCAAAAATACATGAGATAGCGTTCGACATTACTGGCAATATACGAGCATCAAATTAGCTTGTAACACTATTGCGGGGTTTTGCATACAGAGCTAAAAATACGTTTTACAGTTAAACTAGTAAAAATACCTATGCAATAATAAACATAAACAATTTAGGAATCAAACTATTATATTATTTTACATACAAGGAATTGCCTTATCGGAAATACCTCTAGCAAAAAGGGCCCTAGATTTACAAACTTGAACGCAATATTACGTTTTGAAAATGGACTATTGCGTGGGGACAAATAAACAAGCTGACTTTTATTTCCAGTTTTGATGATAACGATGCGAATTGAAACTAACACCGATTACGTTTCGTAAGGCAACTATAGGACTCTGTTTTATTTTACTCAAATTAATGTGTACACTATTGTTGAGTTTTGCTTACGTTTTACAGTTAAATCTGTAAATAGGGCTATACAACAACAAACATGATCAAACTTGAAATCATGCTTCTAGCAATTAAATAAAGTAAATAAAACAAGGGGTAAGGGTTAAAATAAAAAAACGAGCACTTACCAGGATTAGTGTCGATAATCGTATTGGAAGAACGCTTTGACAGGGTGAACAGTTGCTTACAATTACAACACATTCGCTTTAGGCATCTTCCTTATAACTGAATAATTTAAAGTACTTAGGGTCTTACAGCAATCTTTAATATAAGGTAATTATTTTCTGGATTGCTCCAATTATGTAACCACATTAACAACCGTTCACTGTACATCTAATGCATTTGGAAAATATACCAGTCCTACATTAGTGAAATCTTTAAGAAAGTGAAATAAATTCGGATTATATGATGTTTACGTTTTTTGCGCGTGAAAAAAAATCCCTCCAATTAGATTACACTTATTTTTAAAAGCAGACTTGTTTGTTTGTGACGTCATCTAGTGGTGTATTTTTAAACTAGTGCATGTTCTTTGTAATACAAGTTAATCGTGGCTTTATCTAGTAGTATATTTTTAAATGGTCAATACAAATTACTTAATGCTTATAAACAATTATTAATATAAAGTAGTTAACAACTTTCGCTATTCAAAGACAAATAGACCTTGAAAAATGTAATTATGGTGCACATGTTCTTTGTTCATGGCTGTAATTAGATTACACTTATTTTTAAAAGTAGATTTGTTTGGTTGAATGTAAACTAGTATACCTTTAAAAAAACTGCGAGGAATTTGAATTTGACCCCCAGGCATTTGATCATTTGTTTATCTAACCACAGACATTTGTCTATTTTGAATAAAGACTTATACAAAAAACAACCTTCATTTCAAAAACGCTGACTTGGTTTAAGTTACAGCTTGCAAAAAAATAACTCGCACCTCAAAAACAAACTCCAATCCAATTCCTAAAAAATCAAGTGAGTGAACTGGAAGTCCAAAATAAAGCACTTAAGTTAGAAAATAACACGTTAAGAAAAGAAATGGACGATTTAAGTCGAGGTCCAGGAGAGATAATATCGAAGTAAGGGGAATCGCGGTAACCCAAATAACTGCTAAGAATCGACGACTTGAAATTTTGACCTTGAAGCAGGGAGTGCGTACGTGCACGGCGGATTAACTAACCTTCAATTTGTATACTGTGGGTCAGGGTCGGTCGTATATCCTAAACTTAATCACCTACATGCAGAATCCAGCGTCCAATCAGAAGACCCAAAACATCAGGAAACGTCTATCTGTATGTGGGAACGGATCCAGTTCTTGGGAGAAACTATCTTATCCTGAGACCGGCCAGATCCTGGTTAGGACAATAGAATTTATAAATCCACATACTCTTGTATTATTATAAATGGTTTAGCCAATACAGTAACCACTTAACCTACCTTTTATCATGGACATCATTCTTCAACTACAACAACCTGTTTCCATAAACCGTTTAGAATCGGCCCCGCAGGTTGATTTAATAACTGATTTAACACTTTGACCCGACTAACTTGCTTGGTTACTTTGAAAAATTTCTATCGCATAAGGTCGGATAAGATCGGGATCGCCTGTAAGTTAACACATATGTCTTGAAAATGAAATTGCTTGGAGACCTTGAAAATTTACAACCACACAACCATTTAACCTTGACCTACTTATTAGCATAAACACGTCCTTCATATGTCTGCGGGTGGAATTACAAAATACAGACCACGAAATTTCAATTTTTTGATTTGACATGTCTCGCTCACTTTGAATGGGGTGTGACCTTGATCTTGACAAATTTCCGCAGTCGTGCGCACACACACACATACACACACACAACACAAAAGAGACTTCAAATACATTAGGAAACATCAGGCTAACGTAAGAAAACGTCAAGGAAACGTTAAAAAGGTCAAAAAACCTCAAAGAAACATCAATAAAGCCAGGGAAGCATCAAAAACGTGAAAAACGTCAGGAAAACGTCAAAAAACCATCATGCAAACGTGAGGGGAACGTTAAAACATAGATACAGACAGAGCCAATAAAAGAATCGTTTAACCTCGACCTACACTTATTAGCATACACAACGTCTGCCCGCGAACTGATTGTAGTAAGATATCAATAAATTGTAACCTTGAATAGCTCAATTTGGGCAATGCAAGAACCATTTAACCTACCTTTTAGCATAGACGACAACATGTCTCAACTGTAGTACCCCCTGACCTTGAAAATTGATTTCTCAGGACTGATCTTGAAATGGTGGGGTACCTGGAAATAACACCTTTGACCTTGAGAATAGATTTCTAGGAATTGTAATAACTTCCAGGACTTATACAAAAGTCACTGATTGGTTATTGATTAGGAATTGATTTCTAGGAATACCCTGCAGGTCACCTTGAGAATTGAAACCTCGACTCAGCTAAGAATAGCCTGATTGAAAGCCATGTGAACTTACTGTCCCCTGCAGATGACCTTGAACATTTGCCGACACATGACCTCTACCTGAGAATAGAATCCCCACACCTACAACTTGACAGTCTATTTAATACCTCTGACCTTGAGAATTCCAAGACTTAGCACCTCGACTTGACCAAGAATTGCTTGTGACCTTGCACGGTGTACGAGAGGCCCTTGAAAACCATGTACTTGGACGCAGTCAATGAGATGACCTTGAAAAACCATATACTTTGATATAGGGAATGTGTACAATGACCATAACTTTAAAAAACAATGTACTTGGACGTGAACAATCTGGACCTTGAGGAATATACGTATGCAATGTGCGAAAATTGATACCAATACGTTTTGGGTGTTGACCTAGATAACAATCTATTTTTAGATTTCTAGGAATTATGACCCCGACTCGGACAGAATAAGATTTTCAATCGGAAAAGGTTGGGTAAGATCGGGACACCCCTGCAGATTAACACATGACCTTGAGTCAGTCAAGAATTGCTTGATTGAAAGCCACCTGGCGTCATCGATTAGGAATGCTGCTAAATCTGACTTTCCGACATATGGTCTCAACCAGTTTGGTGACCTAACCCTGAAAAGTAGAATCCCCCGCACGTTGAAAAGTCTATTTGAATACCCCATATAGCTGATTTCTATTAATTGAGTCGACCAGAATTGCTTGAACATCGAATTTGTCCTTGAAAATTTATTACTCAGAGGTGTGACCTTGCAGGGAAAGTATACGTGACCTAATGCACTTACGGGTTTTCCTTAATCAATTAATAAGTAGATCACTATACGTGACCTTGAAGAATATATGCAGGCAATGTGTGTACGCAATGGCCTTCAAAACGAGAAAGTGAATCCTATAGTATACGTGAGCTTGAAGAGCATCCTCCTATATACCTTTACCGGCCATATATTGGGATACCCCTACGGGTTGATTTCTAGGACCTTCAAAACTGATACCAATACATTTTAACCATTGACAATCTATTTGGTAGCCCTACAGGTGACTTCTAGTAATTATGACCCTGACTCAGCCAAGAATTACTTGATCAATGGATTGCATTTGTTCTTTTCTCAAAGGTGTGACCGTGAAATGGTGGAGGGTAACACATCCCTGTTTTGGGAAACGGCTTCCCTGTTTTGGGAACGGCTATCTGTCTTTAGGAACTGGGTCCGGTTCTTAGGAAAACTACCTCATCCTGATGGTTTAGGACAGTAGTACTATGAATCCACGTACTGTAAGCAAAATCTTTTTATTACAATTTAGCCAATACAGGAACTTTTGCTCACATTTTAGCATATACAACCTGTATGATACCCCCGACCTTGAGAATTAACGTCTTGACTCAGCCAAGAATTGTTTGGGTGACCCTGAAAGGTAGGATCCCCCACACCTTGAAAAATCAACTTAATACCCCTTAGAATTGATTTATGAAAATTAACACTTTAGCTCATCCAGGAACAAAACAACTTTGACCTTGAAGCGTCGGTTGAATTGATTGAACATCACCTTTTGTTCTTGAAAATTGATTTCTCAGAATTGATCCAGAAATGGTGGTGTATCTAGATAACAATCTATTTTTAGGAATTATGGCCCTAACTCGGCCAGAACAATGGATCGCCTTTATTCTTTTCTCAGAGGTGTGACCTTGAAAATTGTAAGGATAGACTTTGAAGCGTCGGCTTGAACAATGGATCTTCTTAGTTCTTGAAAATGCATTTCTCATAATTGAGTCTGAAATGGTGCGGGTAGCTAGAAATTGATCTATTTTTAGAAATTATGACCCTAACTCGGCCAGAACAATGGATGGCCTTTGTTCTTTTCTCAGAGGTATGACCTTGAAATGGGGGGAAACGGTTACCTGTGTTGGGTGACGGTTCTCCCCCAGGGGGTTTTCGAAAACGGCTATCTCTCTATGGGAACAAGATCCGGTTCGTATGATAACTACCTTGGTGGTTTAGGACAGTAGTATGATCCTACGCAAGCATAATCCTTTTATTACAAGTAAGTCAATACAAGAACTTTGAATCACATTTGCCCTTGAGGTGCGTGATATATCTCGTACAAAGCCAGGATCTTATTTTTGACCTGAACCACAGAGGTCAATGGACTTTGCTGAGGGGCGTAACCTTGAAACCGATGATACTAGCATAGACAATACTCTGTATTAGAATACCCCAGCACACCTTCAGAATAATTGTAGTAACTAACTCCTCCTATATACTAATTGTTAACTGTGAATGCTCGTGACCTTGAAGAACATCCAAGAATCCCATGCACCTGCAACGAGCTTAAAAGGTCTATTTAATACCCCTGAGCTTGAGACTTGTAATAAATGAATTGACACCTCGACTCGGTCAAGAATTGCTTGTGACCTTGAGCACTGTGGAGTAGCTCACCTTTGGCCTACGTGAAGCCCAGGCACATGACTCATGCAATTTGAGGGACCTACTTCAGAGGTCAATAAACTAATTGTGTGACCTTGAGCATTTCCTGCCACATGGCCTTGAAATATCCCGCCAAATTAGCACATGGCTTGGTGCCCTTGAAAATTTCCCGCCACACATGACCTTGACTTGGCGAAATTCCGAGAATTGGTTGATGACCTTAAACATTTCCTGGCCTTGAAGAGTTTGATGCAGGGAACGTGTGCTTGAAAATCGTTGCCGACGTAGGGAATGTGAGTCCCCATACCTTGAAGAATATACGCAGGCAGCATGGACCCTTTAAAAATCTGTACGATGACCTTGAAGAATAGGTAGGCAATGTGAGCGACCTTAAAAACCATGTACTTAGACGTAGGCAATATGATGACCTTGAGGAATATACTTCGATGTATGCAATGTGTACGATGGCCTTGACCTTGAGCAAAAACACTCGTAGGAAAGGTATAGTAGAAAAGTTGGACAGAACCCCCATAGCATATCTACTGTTATCAAATTCGAGGTTACACATTATTCTACAAATTTAATAAAACACAAAATTCAGCTGGATTAATTGTATATGTTGATTCAAATATAAGTAGTTTTGCACTTAACTGTAATTTAAAAACGGCTGATTGTATTCAAATGTGCTTAAAAATACATAAAACTAAAATTAATTTAATATGTGTTTATAGACTCAGTCATACAGTATTAATGATTTCTTAATAGAATTTAAACCACTTTCAGAATCTGTAAATATACTGAGATGTTTTGTGGTTGGGGATCTCAATATTAATACAAATGCCTATAACCCGTCTTTTGATATAAAAAATTACATGGCGATAATGGCTGCAAATGGTATTAAGTCTTATATTAATTCAAATACACGAATATATCCGTACTCTGAAACTTGTATTGATCACATATTTGTTAGTATAGTAGATATACCATCTGCAGTTTTTCACTTGGCTATCACTGATCATAGTTTGACTAGTATTAATCTAACATTACTAACAAAATATGATAAATCATCAATAAATAAAAATGAGTGTAAATCAACTACAAATTTAGATTTGTTTAAATCTTTAATAATAAATACAGACTGGAACTTTGTAAAACAAGGCGATGACATTGACAACCGCGTGGAAAAAATTATTAATTATGTAAAGGAATACATTGACAGGTGTACTATAGATAAGAAAAATAATAAATTTAGTAAATTTAAATTTACAAAACCATGGTTTAATACTGACTTGTTTAATAAAATTCAGGAAAGAAATAAACTCGTAAAACTTTGTAACAAGCAACCGTTAAATACTGAATTAATAAAAGAAAAGAATGACTTTGTTTCTTACCTGAATGTACAATTTAAAAAAATAAAATCGGAATACTATAAAAAAGGATAGAGGAAACTGGAAACGATTGTAGAAAGAAGTGGTATGTACTCAATACATTGCTACGAAACAATAAAAAATTGCATAAAGAAATAAGCTAAACCATAAAGAACGTTAGTACTAGGAATTGTAAAGAGATCTGCAATGCATTTAATAATAACTTTATTGAAGTCTCAAATAAAACTGCACAGGCATTTGATAATAAAGATTATAATCCAGAAATACCCGATTGTCCATTTCTACAATAAAAAATTTACCTAATAAAAAATCAACGGGACCTGACCAAACCCAAACTCAACTAATAAAACTAGTAGTACTCGAACTAGGAGATATTCTCACATTTCTGATTAATAAGAGTTTTGCAGATGGCGTGTAACCTAATATCCTAAAAAAATCTGTTGTAATTCCCATTTTTAAGTCAGGTGATAGAAATTATATAAATAACTATAGTCCTATAACACTTGTATCGGTTATTTCAAAAATCTTTGAAAAAATTATGAACAAAAGACTCCTTGATTTTCTATATAAAACTGACTTTTCTTCGAAGAACCAGTTTGGATTTTTACGCAACCGTACCACCGAAAAAGCACTTCTCCATTTTATGAGCGGTATTTATCAAAACGTTAATATGAATAAAAAATCAGCTGGTTTATTTGTAGATGTGAAAAATGCTTTTGACACTCTTAATAGACAAATTCTGATAGATAAATTAAGTAGAGCTGCTGTCAAAGGCTTGGTAAATAAGTGTTTTCGTGGTTATCTAACTGATAGATATCAAACTGTTAAATGGATTTAGCGATTGGAAAAAGGTGGATTCTGGCGTCCCACAAGGCTGTTATCTCTCTACCGCCCTTTTCCTTACTTACTGTAACGATTTATATGATGGGCAATTCAAAGGGAACCTCACAGCCTTTGTGGACGACACAGCCTTGAAGTACTAATCAGATAACTGGCAAATTTTAGACGATTACGTTAATGCAGATTTAAAATTACTACAAAGGTGGTTTGAGAATAATAAACTAAATTTGAATATAAATAAATCTAAGGTATTAAAATTCTGTAAGTATGAAAAAAAAATCGTTAAGTGCAAGCCTAGTCTCCTATACCTTTCATACAAGCTCGTGCACTAGCTCTGTAAATAATGTATGTAACTGTGATAACATCCAAATTACCGAAACACAAAATTATTTAGGATTGACTCTAGATAACCAGCTAACATGAAAACAACATATTAAAAGAGTAACTTCTGTTTGCTTAGCAACAAACTGTAAATTGTATTATTTTATGGATTTAGACCTTGACACACTAAAAACAATATACTATACGTTTTTTCACTCAAGAGTGGAACATTTGTAATGATTCATTTTATATTTTTTATCACTTTTCTTCTAGTTATGTTCAAATAATTGTTTTATGTTTTTCATTTGTTATTATGCTCTCAATTTTGTTATCTTCTTGTTTTATTTCATTGTTTTAATAAAATAGAATTTGTGTAGTTTGAATTAAGTCCATTTTATTTTTGAAAAACATTTCAGTTTCTGTCAAAAATCACATTAAAGTAGAAAATATTAATTAACAAGAAAATTGTCGATAATAGGTATAGGTAATGTTATAGCCAAACGATGCATAACTAAATGATGCATCTATTCATCCAATAATATACAGGGTGTCACATTTGAATTAACAAAGTTTTTTAACTTTGAAAATTGTTTAATAGTTTATCAAATTTTGAACACCATGTATGCAATAAATCAATTGTCAATGAGTATTTCAAAAGTATAGTTCTTATGCTTCTGTCTACTCCAGAAGCACTTTCCATCAGTCAAAAATAAGTAAGACAAGCAGTGTTGAAAATAGGGTTACATCTTTCAAAATTTTTGAAAAAATCAAGATATCTAAGAAACAGTTGAAAAAAGGTATAGGAAACCCTTATAAGACTTATCCTAAAATTTTGTCAAGAATCCAAAAATAAAATAATATACAGGGTGTTCCATTTAAAATAAGGAAGTTAGTGGCGACTTTCGGTATAACCGGAAGTAACATGACCTTGAAAATATTTTAGAATGAAAGGGAATCTTAAATAACCCTTAAGTCCAAAAATTCAGATTTCTAAATTGTTTCTAACCACATAAACTTCTAACGAACGCCTACCGTGGAAAACCCTGTATGTATAAATTGTAAAAATCATAATTATGTATAATGTTGGGAATAAAACACATTATTATTATTATTAAAAAAATAATTCGCACCTAAAAAACAGACTACAATTCAATTGAGTTAAGCTACTCAAAAAATATTAACTTCTGATTATACTAATCCTAAGCCGTAACTAAAATAACTAATGCATACTAACTCATAAAACACCGTCAAGTAAATCGATTAATCAATCAAATCAATTATTCTTGCCTGACAACACTGTAGACAATTTAATTATGAGTCATAAGTGTTAAATGGCTGTTATTGATTTCGCCCTTACACTTAGACGTACAGCTTGTTTTTTTTTGTATTAAATCGAATAAGGCTGACAGAAGCTGATTTCAAATCAGACAAAAAATCCCTCCAATTAGATTACACTTATTTTTAAAAGCAGACTTAATTGTTTATGACGTCATCTAGTGGTGTATTTTTAATGTAGTGCATGTGTAATTGAAGTTGATCGCGGCTTTACCTAGTAGTATATTTTTAAAAGCAGATTTGCTTATTTGCAACGTCGTCTAGTGATGTATTTTTAAACTAGCTAATATTTTCTGTAATAGAAGTTGATCGCGTTTCTCTCTCGTCTCTCCCATTTCTCTTGTTTTGGGTTGGGTCAATACACCTAAATATTTGGTTAGATTAATAAACGTACGGTTTCTAGGTTAAGTCAATACACATGTATTAGGTTAGGTTAATACACGTAAAATTTTAGGTTATGCCAATACACGTATAATATAAAATTTGAGGTTAAGTCAATGCTCGTAGAAGCCACAATCAACTTCATTACAGAAAACATTCCTTTGTTTAAAAATACAGTACTATATGCCGTCACAAACTGAAAATCCCTTTATCTTTTTATTACTGACAATAACAAGGTGTTCTGCTAGAACTAGCTTCAGCCCAACATCTCACTAGTTTTTAAAAATATACCACTAGGTGTCGCCATAAAAACCAAACCAGTCAATAAGAGTCTTATGCACCTTGATACACGACTACTTTTAATTACGGCTCATAATTAAAATTGTCTGCGAGGTTGGTCACCAAAACAAAGTACGTCTCCAAAACAAAGGTGGCCACAAAACAAAAATGAACAGAAACAGGGGCGTGACCTATGGTTAGGCTCTCCAATCAGTGCGCGAAATCTGGGCGGACATACATCCAACCAGAAGACAGGGCTGCGATCTCTACTAAACCCATTAGAGCAATGCTCCGCCTAAAACTTTACATGAACGTGTTTTAAATTCTTTAGTAAAGAGAGCTTACCCGTGTCTAGAAAATAACGGCAACCTATTTGAACCGTTATTGTAATTATTTAACTTTAATTAAATATGTTTAAAAGATTAGAGTTGTTATATTTATACAAAAAAAAAATATTATCATATACTAATATTAATCCGAATTTTTCTTAAAAATTAGCTTCAAAGCCATGGTTAAATTCGTAATAAAAAATACTATCGTTGGTTGCGGCGATATAAAACAATAAAATTGATAACGGTTTCTCGGAGACGAAATGTCGAATAAAAAATGTGAAAACGCCATCTAATGGAATTCAAAAAGTGACAATGAATTGGAATTACGAAAAAAGAAAAACCCAAAAATCGGATTTTGTTTTAAATCTCGGAAACCACAAATAATAATGAGTTTTTGCAAACTACATTTGAACATGTCCTAAATTATACAACTTTTCTCTAATTTAACCGCCTTCGTATCCCTTGTTGTTTTGAAGATTCCCACGCTGATCATCCTTATCTTGGGCACGCTGTGTTCAACGTATCCCGGAAAGGTCTTTACAATGCTTTGTCACATAGAGAATACCTCGAAATAAGGCGATTTAGCTAAACTTAGTCCAATGGTTGATAATAACCGAGCTACAGAATGTCAAAGTTGAATAAATCACATTTTTCTTTAGTGTATTTCGACTAATTTGAGCAAATTTCATGAAATTTGGTATACAGGGGTTTCTTGGGATGAGAAATTTAAATTAGTGAACGATTTTGTTGTATAACCCAGAGGGCCTCACAAGCGACGATTAGACTTTGAAATCACTATACTGTTTTGTGCCACGATGTATGTCATTTTGGGCTTGTTAAATCTTTTTCACTATCTTTTGCAGTTAAGAAAGGTATACTTTATTGAAGTCGCTAGATGCAACCATTCCTTCCTTTTAGACACTTAGGGATTTTTGATTAATAATGTGTTGGACCGCTCCTATTAGCTTCACACTCCGACACCCTTCTTTGCATGGATTCGAATAGATGGTCGGTTTCTTCCTGAGGTATTGCATCCCAGGTAATCCGTAATTTATGCTGGAGAGCTTCTAGTGTCTGTGGAGGATTGGATAATTGCTTGAGTCTGCTACCCATCATGTCTCACTCATGTTCGATGGGCGGAAGGTCTGGAGATCTGAGTGGCTACGGCAAGAAGTTGACGTTAGCCTCTTCGAAGCGCTCAATAGAATGCCTTGAAATGTGGGTACGGGCATTATCCTGTTGGAAAATCGGGTCCTCCAGCTCCTGGATGAATGGAAGGATATGGGGTTTTGCCACTTCATCAACATATCGGTGGGCATTCATATTGACTCGGATGAATACCAACTGAGACCTATTCCATAAACAATAACACCCCATATCATGAGCCCCACAGTGTGGTGCACATTCCGCTCAACAGAAAACTGTACATTGCGACTTTCTCCACGCCTATGTCTGACCCTTATGCGACCATCGTGCATTCTCAAGCAGAATCGGGATTCGTCACTCAAGACCATCCTATGCCATTCCACGTCCCAATCCAGTCTCAAAGTACACCACTCCAGACGTTGCTGTCGATGACGAGCCGTCAGCGGAAGCACAAGATGTGGACGATAGGACTGCAAGCCAAAAGCTCGGCTGTTGATCTTGTACTTGAAAATCGGTCTCTTAATGACATTAATCGGAGAAGGCTGTCCTAGACCACATTTGTCTGTCTGGCCTCCACTTCCTTTTCTATGACGTTCTTGACCTTGTCTAGACCATGCTTGATAACATCGTACTACAGAGGATTGATTACGGTTAAGACGATTAGCAATTTCTCTGAATGAAAAACCACCTTCACGTAAGCCAATAATGGGAATTCACTCATTTGTCGATAATTTCACTCTAGGCAAAATCTCAGCTTCAAAATGCAAAGAAGAACACAAAAGCAAAAGAATTGCAACCAAAAACAATAACGAAATCGACTTAATCTCTGAAGAAATGCACCCGATAATTTTGATTGTTATTACAAGTAAAACGTCAAATTTTGCATGGCTTCTGGATTATTTTGAATGAAATTTTAATCAATTATTACATTTAACTAGTTAACCATTTCTCCCAAGTTTGGCCCAAAAATTCCAACGCCATCTTCGTGGCTAGAAAGAGAATTGTAAGAACAAATTATAGATTTAAATTATAAGATGAAAATTAAATTGGATGTACTAAAGCGTACGCCTATTAGACCTAAAGAAAGAATTGTATTTTGTGTATAAAAATGTTATTTTCGTTGAAAATAAAAGTGTGGTAAAACATGTTTATTTGTTTTTATTTAAATTATATTGTAGAAATGGGTGCAAAATAGCCGAGAAATTTAATTATGCCGAATTAAAAACAAAATGCCGGAGGAAACTTAATTATGACTCGTATAATTAAAATCAAAATAAGAAATGTTCGTAACAGAGGGGCGAAGATCCTAGAACAAGATACAGCGTCCAATACCTGCCTTATGAGATAGTGTGAAGGCCTTCCTTATTTCAAATTTCCCGCTATGGCCGAAAAAATGTCCGCCAAAACAAATTGGTCAACAAAGCAAGCTGGCTAGCAAAATTTAAATATGACTCATAATTGAAAACAAAATGAGGGCCCCCTTACTAAAATACTATTTCAAATTTCCCGCCAAGGGGACGAAGACCGGACAACGGGCGAATAACCTAGAACAAATTCTAGGGCCCCCAAGCTTAAATGTAAAAAGTCCTCGTATAATTAAAATCGAAATAAGGAGGGTCCGTAACAGAGGGGCTAGAGCCCTAGAGCAAGTTCTGGAGTCCTTAACCTGTCTTATGAGATAGCATGAGGACCCCCTTATTAGAATACAACTTCAAATTTTCCGCGACTTATAAAAATAAAACAATCTTATTAGAATACTATTTCAAATTTCCCGCTAAAACAAAAACCGCGTTGACTAAATGGCCGACAAAACAAAAATAGTTTGATTACGACTTATAATTAAAAACTACATTAAACGTGTCTGCGGTTGCCTACCCTCAAGAGGCTGGAATTTAAAACTGCGCAGGGTGCATGCATGGAGGGTTTTTCCGATTCACACACCACGCGGAGGTTTCGTCCCTATTTTCCTCCCTTACTACTGTTATTTTAAAACGAAGAGTACAATAACCGTTTCATTGAAAAACATATGAAATAGTGTAGTGTTATATCTAAGTGACAGTACTCTGTGAAGTAAGTTTATAAGTAATAAGTGGAATTGAAAACATTTTTTTAGGACAAAAGGTATTACAAATTGAATAATAAATTAAAAGGGTAACAAATCCAGCGATGGGTCTGTTATCCTCTTAATATGTTACTTGATTTTAATCTAAAGAGCCCTTAATTATTACAAACTTATTTCGTATACAAAGAGATACTTTATAAATTTTGGACGCCAAAATACCATGGAACGTAACTTGTGAAGCGGGAAAAATCATATGAACACCTATTATGTTACTTTTTTGTCACCATGAACTCGCCTATCAACTATCCACTTTCAAGAGCTCTATAAAACGTATTTTTCAAAAAAATGATCATACGTAAAGATGTCATACAACATAATTCGTAGAGCGTAAAAAAAGCTTTAAAATGAGCTCCGATTCGAACTTGTAACTTCATTAGAAACTGAGTTATCGCGGAAAAACCATGTTTTTTCCCTTTTTTTGCCTCCATAAAAAAAGCAATCGAGATGAAAACTTTCGGTTTAGCTTTTCTTGATTCCTACAACACCTCACAAACGAAAAATCATGTCTTTTTTAAATGTAGATAGTGTCTGGACTAAATTGGATATTTGCCAGAGAGCTAAAATGGAATTATTTTAGCCCTAGACGCATGACCTGAGAAGGAGATACCATGAACATTGATTATGCCAAAGATAATTAGAGATTATCGAATTTAGAAAAGTACACTGGGATTTGTTGGGTCCTGTAAGGATTACCGACAGTAAGTGTGTTACATAAAAACCAATCTAACTGAGGAAGAAAATTCAAAGAACTTTCAAACTGGTTATTTAATTATAAAGGTGTGAGGTGCAAGATTAGGATGAACCATTGCTTACTTCAGTAACTGATATAATTTAAAACAAAATATTTTACATATATTATTTAGTTAAATTGCACTTCACTTACAATACGGTTTCATTTTACAGTTACTTTTGTGCCAAACGGTTCCGCTCCTTTTTTGCATGAATAGGTAGATCGGTGGTAGAACTTCTGTCCCCGGTACTTTATAGGGTACCCAATTTCAGATCATGATAATCATTTTGAAATGATTCCATGATGTCCATGATATTTATATTTCAACTGACTGCTATTGATTGATCGGTTTGCTAACCTGTATATGGCCTTGTCGGAGTGGGTTGGTGACGCAAGGATTGGGTTCGATTAAGGTTTAAATTTACTTTATGTAATACTTTTTAAGTTTCATTTTGCTTATTCCTTTCTTTTGCAAGTTCTTTATCGTTGCTCTGCTGGTTTTTAGGTTTTTTACGTGAATCTATTGTTACGAGCACTTTGGCTACTTTTAATTATTTAATTACTTTGCCACATCTTTTTCTCCAATTCGGAGATGGGTGTGATTTTATACTTTCGAACTGACTGGTAAACAATACGATTTAATGCATTTATTATTTGGTCGATCTATAATGCTAACTAGTGTTTAACTGAACCGCAAAATTAATCTGAACAAAAATATAACTTTAAAAAAACAAAAATATACCTGATATAACTGATACTCCCAAAAGCAATCAATTAACAATAAACAAAACAAAACGCGATCGGCACATTTTGATCAGAACGGTTTTTAGAGCTAAGGCATTTGGGTCCTTTGGATTGGTCAAGGCAGGTTGCTCTTAATTACAGAAAGATCTTAACTAGAATGCTAAATAAAATACAAGACAAGGCATATACAATTATATTTACAATGGTAATTAGGGAATGTTACTTCATGATATTAACATTTGGATTCAAAGGGTTATTGATATTAAATAAATAAGCTTATTTAGTACAGAACGAATTAAGCCTTGTTTATAATAAATAACTAAACAAGTGAATTTATGTTAGTAAATAAGATAAAGCCTAACAGTACTGCTAGGTACTGAAACCATACAGTAACTCTGGCTGCAAATTAGGTTGTGCAGGGAATAGTCCCGAGGAAGCAAATGCCCCATGGCAACTCCACTCCTGTAATTCAGTTCAACAGTTCATCAAGGTTATAGAAATGTAACAATATATATATATATATATATATATATATATATATATATATGGAATATGTACGTGAATAATAATTATGCAATACAAAGCACTGTGTGGTGTGTGGTAGTGTTGGCGAGTACTACTTCTGTTCAGCCCGCGGGTAGTATTGTGTAGTTGGCGGTATGTCTGTCAACATGGTATTGTAATGTTGGTTGCTGTCCACAAAAATCCTCGCATGGATGTTGTCGTAGTTGGTTTGTGGTGTGTAAAGGGCCTGCCCTCTTGTCGCTCAGGTGGGACAGTTTTTGCGTGCTCTCGGATATCTGAAATAGACAGAAAACACATTTGTCATCACGATTTACGTACATTGATAACGATGCTATCATTGTGTGACAGCATAACAATAGGAAATAAGTATAAGGCAGGGAATGGAGGAGAATCGATACTGTTACACTTAATCGGACCGTAAGTGAGATCACTCACTGCAGGTGAGTTGCAGCTTGTGCCTCATCCTATGCCACTGCCACCTTGCAATTCCAAAGTAGGGTCTTTGCCATATAAAATAGGATGTCACAGTTTTAGTTGGGGCAGCCGCATCCTGTATCCCTAGGTAAAATCTTTTGCAAGGGTAAAGGCAATCCCTCGTCAACCCAGGTCCTGGGAGAAAGATTACCGGAGGCACCCTCCCCTGTAACGATGGGGTCTATAGTTTCCGGGCGACTCGTGGTGTCAGCAAGGGGGTCGAAAGTGTTGTCGGACGGCGTGTGCAAGGTCGGACGGTCTTTCTGGGCTTATGGTTTGGGAGCTAGAACGCTTCCTTAAGCGCTGTGTAGTCCTTGCCCGCTGTGAGGTGCCTACTCGTAGGCGCGGATATTGCGGTTGCAGTAGGAACCTCTTTTGTTTTCGTATCTTTTTCTTTTCCTATCTCCGTTTCAGGATGGTGATCTCGATCTTCGTGAGTCTCTAGAATAGAGCATCAAAAATCCCAAATGCTATTTTAGTTTTCGTAGTAGTCCTTTCCTTTTCTTTTTATTGTATAAAAGTCCAGGAAAGTTAAATTTAAATAAGGGTAATATATTTCTAGTGTCGAGATACTGCAAAAGAACGTTCGTGAACAAAAAATTATTCAAATTTGTTGAAAATATGTAGACCTTAAGAATACGATCATACCTTATAAATTTGGTAGATAGATAGTTGTTTATGAATTAAGCTACTATATACATAAATATCTAGAGTAGAAAAAACAGAGTGTTAAACGAAAGAGATCGTAAGATTACTAGAAAGAAACCCTTTGTGATTAAATTGGAATGAAACTATCGCATAACGGTTGGTTGCAGTGTCAAGGTACGAATTATTTCGTTTGAGTGCACCAGTAGTAATTTTATAGTTTTTATTTACAGTTTCGGATTCCAATTCAAGTTATGTAGAGGATTGTTAGTGAGCACGGCTCAATAAATATGTGTTTAGAATTATAAGGTAGAATGAATTAGTAGGGCTGGATGACAAGTTTTGAATTTTATTTACGTTTCTGTGAAGGTCGTCACATTGTAGTATTTTAATAAATGTATTTACTTAATATTTTTCACAAAATTTAGTTGCATTTCCTTTATATTTTATTTATAAATGCACAATTTATATAATTAAAATGCACAATTCGAATACTTTTGGAGTTTAAACTAAATAATATATTTTTTCTCCAACCACCTAAATAAGACGCATCCTGTGACAGTATGTCGTACCAGAGGTGCCTGATTTCGAGATTCCAGTGTGCTCCCATGGCAACTGTACAAAAAGTAATTTACTTTTTGTCCTATTACAAAAAGGAACTTGACCTTGACCACATATCAACACTGCGTTGACTGATGTTCAGGGGATGTCATTATTTCATTAATTACAATTTCAGAATTCTCATATGTTCATCGCAAACAATGTTTTCGGCCATAAGTAAGTATGGATATATAATATAATTTCGCATTTTATCTTCGTTTTAAGCAAGTGTAGGGTAAGGTTATTGAAATGTTTTGAGGGATTATATTCTCTAAACAGAATTTAAGAAATTTACCATCGCCGGTGGTGCCGTCTATCTTCATATTAATTCACCATCTGTAAAATTTAAAATTTGTCGAGGTAATATCCAATACATATTAATTAAAAACTACACAGTGTTTTTATTTCACTAAATAATAGTCATTTTCTATAAAAATAGAAATGTTTCTAACTGATAGTGACGTGAACTGCACTCCATACGGAGAGATTAAAAAGACGGAAAAACAAGCCACTTTAGATTTGCTCCCTGCAAAATCACGGGAGGTTTATGAAAATGCTTATATGCGCTTTATAACGTGGCGATATAGTAAAAAAGCAAATTCTTTTTCGGGGAATGTAATCATTGCCATCAAGCCATCAACTCTCTGGAGCCATTATTCAATGTTGAAATCGCCATTAAATGTAAATCATGGTATAGATATACGAAAATATTCCAAGCTGGTGCCACACCTAAAAAGTAAATCCCATGGTTATCAGCGTAAAAAATCAAAAACACTTACAAAAGAAAAAGTTCAAACATTTTAGATAAAGCTCCAGATTGCAAATACTTAATGACTAAGGTAAGGTTAAAATACTCCTTTTGGTTCTAAAATTGAAATAGTTTAGCTTTATCTGATTTTTGGCTTGGCAAGAGCATTACGTCATGATGAATTATCCAAAATGAAACTGTCAGATATCTCTGATTTGGACACTGCTTTATTAGTGAAAGTACCAGACACTAAAACCAAACAATCACGATCATTTACTATTACTGGTAAACAGTACTTACAGTTATATAGGAAATATTTGTCATTACGTCCACTTGGAAATGATAACGATCGATTATTTATTAAATATCAAAATGGAAAGTATCACAGACAAGTTGTTGGCATACAAAAGCTGGCATCAATCGCTCAGGAAGCAGCCTCTTGCTTAGGTTTGCTAGATTTAATGATGTGTACTGGTCATTGCCTAAGAAGAACATCTGCTACACTGTTGATAAAAGTAGGTGCAGATGTAAGTGCATTGAAACGACATGGAGTGTAGCAGAAGAGTATGTTGGTGAATCTGGAACAGAAATGATAAAAACATCAGATCAGACCCTGAATACAGACACTGAGGCACACAATCAATAGGACCTTAATCCGGAACCTCCACCTTCCACCAGTAGTTCAGAATCCAATTTAGTTGCTACACTTCCTAACCATTCCGTCCATTTTAACAAATGTACAAATTGCACTGTAAACATTACTTACAATTTAATTACCAATTAGCTTTCATTTTTTAGTTTATATTTGTTCGTTTTATGTTTCCCAACTTTCTTCAACATTAAATTAAATTTACTTTGTGTTCCTACTGCCTTAAATTATTTAATAGAAACGTCGTAACGATAAAAAATGAAAGGTTATAAATTAACCTAAAAAGTAATTTCGTTTCCACAAGGGACAATAAATGAGGGGTTCCCAAACAAATAGTGAACTGCAAATAAATCACTGAATATAAAAGTAAAAGTGGTTGTAAATTGTTACAGTCATCGTGGCGCTGACTACTCAGATGTATATTAAAAAAATGCAGAAACATCTGGTATTCAGTGGCATCTAAATAAGGACTGTACGGAGGGTGATTAGGTTAGTCCCCGCCAAATGATCCGACGATACCGTGACTTTCATTAGCCATGTGAGGCGAATACTACCATGAAGAATAACGATTCCCTTACTTAGCATGCCACGCCCTTTGCTTTGGATTACACGGCATAGTTTTCAAGGTCTTTTGCACTAAGAAGACGCAGCGCGCGTAATATACACTGCATCGCAGAACCAGAAAACAAGTAATGATCGTTAATTTGTATTTAGAGGAAAAAGGGGAAGTAACAACTTGCGAGTTCTGAGGAATAATTTAAATGAAGTCAAGTCAACACAGTAACAAATAACGTAACAATATCCTGTTTTGAATCAAAGCAAAAGCTTTGAGTAATAATAATAAAATGTTTGTAATTACATAAAAAAAAAATGTAATTCCAAAAAATTACTTAAATAAATCGGTAAACAATAATTTGTTCAGTGTTACCGTAAAAACCAAAAATTTCGCAAACTGAATATTGTGTTGTCTACACCTGCAGAGAGTCTTTAAAGCCATAAAGGCAGATCACTATTCTATAATACTATAAAAATGTCTGTCTATGTTGTGTCGTAAAGTGAATAACATTTTATAAAAATGTAAACTTTCACCATTATCACACATAATAAAATACTTATCTTTTTTGGGTTTTTTAATAGTGTATTTTAAAATATACAATCAAAACGTTTCGATAACACTAGTTCTCTTCGTCAGTAGAAATATCTATTAAAATTGTTAAAGATGTTGAAAAATTAATCTTTAACAATTTTAATATATGTTACTACTGACGAAGATAACTGTAAGTGTCATCGAAACGTTTAGATTGTATAATTTAAATATATCATTAAAAAACCCAAAAAAGATAAGTATTTTATTATGAATAACATTTTGTTACCATTTACAGCCAAGCATAAAAATAATTAGAATGTTGTTAAAAAATTTATAATCCATTCTTATAATAATATAATAATATTAATGAAAAATAATGGTTTGTTAATGATACTTTGGCAGAATGTATGAACTAAAACTAAACCAAGTGCAAAACTTGACTGAACAATAATTAATCAAAAAAGGTGTATTATGCCCTTATATTGTGAAATACACTAAAGCAATTAGGATGTAAGTGAACTTTACATTTATTACACAAATATATAGGGTGTGTTTTGCTGAACCTGCAACGGCGCTTTTTGCCTTTTTATTCTCTTTTTAAAATATGACCTACATTATCATGTCTTATTGCACTTAGTAAGCTTCCTTGTGATGGACGACCCCAAAATGTAGACAGTACTACTGGTTGTAGTTCTTCCGATTCCTACTCTTCTGTCTGCTCTGAGGATGTGGATTGTAACTGGGACTGATGAGAATCGTTGGCAATTTTAAATATTTTCCAGGCGTTTGCCTCTGTGTAATATACCAAATTGATAAAGAATGGCCGCCATTACTTTTTACCTCTAACTCTAGTTCTGTAGTTTGCTACCGCAGCGTCCAGATGATCAACTCCTCCCATATGAATGTTACAATCGTTGATAACGTTTGGTTCAGCACTCGTTCTTCTTCTTCCAACTTCCTGTTATAACGTTTTACTTTGAGTATCGGTGCAATAGTTCCATTATTAGTAGCAACTGTTACTACCGAGCTATCATTCCGTCTTGCAACTATTATCGGGACGTATTCGTCAAAGCAGAAGTCAAAGTCTCCTCTTTTTATTTTCCAAGTATTTTGCTATTTTGTATGGGACCGTTCGGAAAATGATTTTCTCTCACTGTTCCTGTGAAAAAATATCCTTTCTCCTTCAACATATGGAACAAATTGTAACCCGAAAAAAAATTGTCGAAAAAAACTTTGTGTTGAGACGCATCAGACACAACAGATAACAAGTCTAAAACCACTCTTGTTCTTAGTGACTGTTCCTGTTGAATACATTTAGACGCGGCACCACCGTAAGGAATAAATTGATATAAATATCTTCCTGAGATACAGACATTAAATTTTGAAGCCGAAGGCTTCCCATGAACATTTTTTCAGAATGTCTGCCGAAATAGGGGACCATTTGCTCGTCAATAGAGAAGTTGTCAGTAGTAAATATCTCAAACTGCAAATATTTTTCATTCGGTAAATTGAATACAGTACGCAATTTCAAAAATTTATCCTTCTTGTCGAGGCTGCTATTATCTGCTAGGTGCAGATTTCTTTTTATTGCTTTGAATGTATTTCTGCTCATGCAGATTCTTACTAAATGCACGCCCTTATCCTCATCGTTTGACCAATACATGTCACAAGACAGTAATGTGTGATAACCAGTCAGTATTAGAGTTCCCAAAAATTGTTTTAGTAAAAATACAGAAAATTTTAAATCGTGGCGATTATTATTTTGTGAATATTTGAAATTGTAACTTACTATTGTGTTGAGTACAGTATTATCAAAAAATAATACGCTTGCAACTATCAGATTAAAATACTGGCCCATTACAGGTCCAAGCGTTGTGAGAAAAATTTTGCAAAGTGTATAACTTGTTTTCGAGCGCATCCATCCAACATAAAACAAAACATGGGCGATTTATCGAAACATAGCGTCGAACAAGCACGTCTATTCATTCATTGTGGCACAGATTATGCAGGTCCCATACTGATTAAGGACAGTCATGGTCCTCCTAAAAGACGTATAAAATAATACATCGTTCTTTTTGTATGTTTTGCCACTAAGGCAATTCATATAGCGCCTTTAACAAATTTATATCTCGTCGGGGTAGGATTTCACATATTTACTCTGATAATTCAACCACTGTCATTGGCGCAAACAAGAAGTTAAGTAGAGACTTCATCAACCTATTTAAGTCAAAATCGTTCGAATCAGATGTTATAAATAATTTGGTTTCTGAAAATAAAATACAAAAGATGTGACTATGCATCGCTGATCCTTGTATAACTGTATAAGTTTTTGAACATTTTTTCTTAGTTTTCAAATTTGAAGGTTGGTCCAACTTTTATTTTTGGTACTATATGTGATCTTAAATTTAATTACAACATTGTGTTGCATATTGTCTTAGATTATATATTTAAGTTAAGTTTTACCTTTGTTACTATGTTTGATCTTAATTGTAATTAATTAATCCTAAAAGTAGGCAATTAATGTCGGGAGAGCTAACAGAGCCATTATCGTTATTTATTGTTACCCTTCAATTAAATAAAAATAAAATTTAGAGGATGGAAACGTTAAGTTGTCACGGTTCGCGGCAATAATAAAACAGATTTGATAAATAAATATTAAATTAAATAACAAAGAACTAATTATAACGCGGAAAATATAAATTAAAAATAATTGAAGCATTTGGTCGCAAATAAATAACAGCAACTCCGGTGAGTGCCATGAGAGCCAGAAATTGCGTAGGGAGCAATCCGGTTGAAACGTAATGTGATTGAAGGGTATTTCAGTGAAACAAATATATATACAGTAAGTATACACTCTATTATTTATGTCTTTCTTGACTCTACCTACATATCTACTCTTCATTTCCTTACGTGTCGGGGTAGTAGACAAATAACTGTGCGGTAGTAGGACGATACCGTTAGTAGGGAGTGCTACATCGTCCGGGGCACGATTTGGCCAGTAACCCGTCTGCTCGCTATGCTATTACTCAAGAGAACAAATTTAATTGCCTCGGATCGACGTATGCATGGTAAAGAATTTAATGTAATGTACGAAAGGCGCCTTGAGATTCTGTGTGTATCGCAAATAAACCGTGAGGGAAAAGATGCTGTGGAGATGGAGGATAGCAGCGTAGCACTGTGGTCGGAAGATGAGACTGAAGCGTATGTCGCAATAGAAGTTGAGGTGATCATAAGTGAAAGAGCGAAAAGATGTGTTGAACAGTACGAATTGGTATCTTCCCGGGTAATGTGAGTTAGAATGATGAAGGTGGAGTTTCGAAGAATTTTTCTTATTCCATGCTATGCACCGGTGAACAGAGAAAGAGACCAGGAGAGCGAGAACTTCTGGAATGAAGTAGAGAACATGTTGAACGTATGTAAGTCGAACGAGAGAATGATGATAGTGGGGGATATGAACGGATGGGTGGGGTGTACGGAGGGAACACACTGAACGCGTTCTAGGAATGTTCGGAGACCAAAAGTCAATGAGAATGGTAAACGCCTGGTGAACATCTGTATGGAGAGAAGCCTGTTTGTATCTAATACGTGGTTTAAACATAAAAATGTGCATATGTGTACATGGCAAAGAGGTGAATCTAAAGTATGATAAACTTGATAGTGTATGATGAACGACTTAGAAACCTTTTCGGTTGTATCGAGAAGGATATTGGGATAAATGGGGTAGAGAAAACGGTAGGAAGGTTGAAAAACGGTAAGAGAGCAGGCGTAGATGAAATTACTGGTGAAATGCTAATGTACGGAGGTGCAAAGCATATACGAAGATTATTATTTAATGTATGCCTTATGTGTGGAAAAGTGCCGAGGGATTGCAAGAGCGCGGTCATTGCACCACTGTATAAGGGTAAGTGGAACAAGAGTGATTGAAGAACTACTGAGCAATAAGTTTGTTCAGCGTGCCTGGTAAAGTATTTGAAAGAATACTGATTGATAGAGTATGAGAAACTACACAAATTAAGATTTGGGATGTGCAGGGTGGCTTCATACCAGGGGGATGATGTGTCGATCAGATGGTTGCTCTCCAGCAGGTGATCGAAAAGTGTTTAAGTGTAAAAATGAAGTTGTACTGTGCGTTTGTAGATCTGGAGAAAGCTGACGATAGAATGAATAGGAAGAAGCTGTGGGAAATATTAAATGTATATGGCGTAAATGAAGGTCTAATAAATGTTAGTGAATGGTTTAACACTGAGCAAGGAGTGCGACAAGGCTGTGTGATGTCACCGTGGTTGTTCAATGTATGCATAGATAAATGTGTTTGACAAGCATGTAGCGATACAAATGGCGTAATGATTGGTGACGTAAATGTACGACTTTTGGTGTATGCAGATCACACAGTCTTATTAAGTGACAGTACGGATGAGCTACAAACTGCTCTCAGGAAGTTTGATACAATGTGTGAGAGCATGGACATAAAGGTAAACTTGAACAAAACTAAGATTGTGGTGTTCAATCGGGAAGGTGGAAAGGAGAGTAGAGTAAGAAAAATAAATGCCGTGGGTATGAGATTCTTGAGAAGCACATGTGGTAAAACAAGAAGGGACAAGATAAAGAATGAGTGCATAATGACGGAGTGCGGCCAAGAAAAGACGATGATGGATTGATGTTAAAGTAGTACATTACGTTGGTTTGGTCACATTGAGAGAATGAACAGCGCAATATTAACGAAGCAAATATATGTGGGTGAGGTTAAATGTAACGCTGTGCCTGGTAGGCCGCGTAAAACTTTGCTGAATGTAGTAGCATGTATGATAAAGGAAAGAAAAATAAGGGGTTTTAAAAATAACACGTCAGAGACATTGTATGAATCTTGCGGAAGCTAGAGAGGTATGCGGAGGAAGGAAAGTATGTAGAAATATTGTGAATGAAAAATAAATAAGAGGCAGGGATTGTTTTGCCTACCCCGCAACGGAATGGCGTGAAGGTTAAGTTAAGTTAATAAAAAGACTTCAGAAGAGGCGATTTTCCACCAATGATTTGCTTTATTGCCTGTACTTTTGAAATTCATTTGTGGTCGGCAAAGATAGATATGATGGTTCTTGTTTTTTTTTAAGATGGTACGTACTGCTTTTTCTTTTTGCTGTTAGATGGGACTGGAATTGGGACATCGAAACTATCATTTTCGTCATTTAAAGCTTGCGTGTTCCAACAAGTGTTCCAAAAATCTCCTTTGGTAAAGTGTCTCCTACAAGATCTTCATTCAAATTTTCTTCATCTGTAAGAGCGTCGTGAGTAGGAGAAATATACATGCATCCATTTCATTGATGCCTTCTAGATAGGAATCTTTCTCCAATATTGTTTCCACTCTTGTACACTTAGTGGTTTTTTTAGCTCCCACTTTCTACTAGAAGACATAGCTGCAATATAAATAAAAAGTGATTTTTGTAAGCTTTCTTTACATTTCCCATTCATTTGATATCTGTAAAAGGCAGTGTGTCAAGTTTTCATAATATGTTTTTTTATATACTCGTATCACTGCTTTTACTCAAAATTCTGCACGTGCTGTTGAAATGACTGTTATTTCAAAATCTATAAAACTGTTATTATTTATACAAATTGAGTTCAAAAATATATATGTGCAACTTGGAAGGCTTCTAAAGTGGTTATTGATAACGCAATATCGATATCCATTTATAACATAATTGAAAAAAAACTTTATTAATGGTTCGTTTTTAATACTGTGGACATTAATGGGGTAACTAAAAATGGACTCATATAATTAAATTTAACGGTTACTGGTATTTGAACTTTTTTTTATTTCTTAGCTCAACTTTATATCATGTTTATTCTTTCTGCTTTTTATACTAAAATTTACATATTTTATGGTTAATGGGTGTTTTTTCCTTACTATATATTTTTATTTTACGTAATTTAATAGCGTCGTAATCAGATTTATTATATATATAGCTCTCACTACTATAAAATGTCCAACCCTTATGTAATCAAAACTAATTCCATTTGTAAATTGTAGAAATACTACAATACAGAAATCGTGATAGAATAACCCATTGCTAAAATACATTATAAGAAAAACATTCCTTTTACCTTAGATTGTGGATAGTCACGACTTTCGTGGCCCATATTGCTAATTCACGTTTTCCTGTTAGATTAGCTAGGTGTTTTTTCTCTTTTCCATAAAACTTATTCAACAGTCTGTATCATAATTTTAAATACAGGATTTAAATTGCATTTGAGAATAATATAAATCTTGTCCTCTTAGATAACAGTGCAGCAAAAAATTTTATATTCATCGATAACACGCTCATAATTCTTTTATGTCAACTACTGAAAAATATATTCAGTTGCATTTTCTTACAATATAACATTCGCATGTATGCAAATTTTTAAATGTAGTGTGGCTAGTAATAATAGATCAAACTGGATCATAAAGAACTCAGGAAACATAATTATTTTACAAGAATACTAACTGCATATTGAATAACAACCTTAATTGGAAAGTCACACTATAGCTACCTTGCT
Source organism: Vesta saturnalis (assembly GCA_036346205.1). NCBI lineage: Eukaryota > Metazoa > Arthropoda > Insecta > Coleoptera > Lampyridae > Vesta > Vesta saturnalis. The sequence goes on along the minus strand of JARFJB010002176.1, from coordinate 707,542 downwards.
TGCTCGATATATCAGGTAGGTTTAGTATCGAATAACGTCGAGAATAGGGGTTTCAGTAGCTGAACCATTATTAACCACGTAAATATTGATGGGATCGAGGGGGCAACTTCATATATCAGATGTAATTGTCGATAATAACGCCGCTGCTTATGTTTAAGCCCTAAAAAAGAATTACGAAATGAAAAAGCAAAAATGAATTACTACGCAATACACGCTGGTTTATTAAAGATTATTACATGACTTTGACGTTTATAAAAAACAATTTTGTATATAAAATATACTCGTGGTTATGCACTGAAATACTCAATTTTCACATTTTTTTTAATTAATAATTTATTTAGGCTTTAAGCTGCAGGTGAGCTATTTCGAAACTATGAGTATGTTCATCGATAATTACCTGTTGACTTGCAATATAATATGGACATTATTAATCATAAAAAATGCATTACTCATCTTACATTTAATTATTAAATGATGTAAACGTAATACGTAGAATGTACTGGTATTCAGTCTCTTTCGATAATTATCTTAAAAGATCCCCGTCTATTACATAGTTCTTTCATCAAATAGTAAATCTTAACTGTGAGATAATTTCGAAATAACAATTAGTATCAATGTATTATAACAATATTAAAACCCAAAATGTAAGTTGTTAATAATAAAACATGTTATAAACTTCCATTATAAATGATATGAAGCGTTCACGAATTTATAGTAACATTCTTCAAGACCATTAGTGCATGTCGACCGTAAATGTATGCTTAAAGGAGAATCCACAGGGAGGCAGTAGCCGGGCCCTATTTGTCAAACTAAATAATTAAGTCGATTTATTTATTGCTTTGGAAATTTGTGCTAATGAGATAATAATCTCGTTTTTTTTAGACGTTGAATTAATTCCGTTTTTTAAACAGGACTCTAAAATTGGACAAAAGTAATAAAAAAGTGTAAATTATGGCAGTGAATTTTGTATTCAATTTAACCAGATCAGGAACAGAGCGTGAAATTATTTTTAACAAAAAAAAAAGTCTTTCAAATGCTATTTTTGTTGAAACGATAATAATAATTCTATAACTTATTTCCAAATTACAGCACTTCATTTGAAATGCTTTTAACAAGTTTATTTACACCCTGTCTTAAAGATAAAAATGTAAACTAGTTTCTAAATAAAAATTTAAACTACTTTAAAAAAAAGGAATCACTTAAAACTGCACTAAATCTTGACTTGTTAAAATGAATTTTCATAGATCTTTTTATAGCTTTCTTAAATCGTCTATCGAAAAATAATCTCATTTGATTAAATATTATGTGTTCAATTTGTATCAGTTGTAAAATTTGGACATATCATTTTAAATATATTAATTTATGATAAAGTTTAGACATTTTCACTAACGTACACTTACAAAAAAACATGTTTTCTATTAAAATATAAATATAAGGACAATAAAAACACTCAATTCTCCACCCAATTAAAACCATAAATGCACTAACCACATCATAAGCGTTTCTCTAAATGTCTTTATCGGCATTCAACATTTATTTTTGGAATTTTATAAAAAAGGGAAATTATCTTAATTATGTTTTATAAGACAACAAATTAATTATGTGCTTTTAATACTGCTACATGTGACTAAATAAATCTTTAAAAATATGTCCGAAGAGAATTAATTAACTGGTTTGTGTATTTGTCAAACAGCAAATCGACAAGGAACCTATTGTAAATTAACCCTACATTGCGCGATTTTTTATTTTGGTGAAATACTCATTTGGTGGTGTGAGGAATACATTTGGGCGATTCCGCTATAGATGATTTCTGACATGATTTCAATCACGCTATTAGTTGTTTTTTATGTTATTAGTGCAAAGAAGAAAGTCTAAATATAATAATAAATTTATTTTTATTTGATTTTATGTACCATATCTTCTTTTTTGGCGCGTTTGAAAATATTACCATCCGAAGAAATGGTATAATCTGTAAAATCATAACTAGCAACACTGGCGCGAAACAGTTATTGTTGACAGTTTGAGGTTATGTTTTACCAGCTAAACGTGAAGTGACAATATTCATTTATCTTTGTGTTCCAAAAAATGTAAGTATATGTTGTTATTTGCTAAGAATTATTGACTGCTAGAATGCACTGTTAATTTTTTGCACCCACGATGCAAAAGATATAAAAGTTTACTTTTTTCACAGAAATAAAAAGCTAACGTTCTGAAACTTTGAAAAAGTAAGAAGAAATCAAAACCAAGCTAAAATTATTTGTTTTTAAGAGTGTAATGATTGTTAGGTTAAAATAAACGATAACTTAAGTTGCTTGCACCCGCGATCTCGATGTGAGATCGCGGGTGCAACTTTTTTTCACGTAACCTTTTTGTGTGATAATTTATTCATTTCGTTGTTTTGATACCTTGACTAATAATATATGCTGAAGACGATTGATGATATATATTAAATATGTGTGTCTATATTATATTCTGTATTTTTTTACAGAAATATCGGTTAAAATGACAACAGAGCAACATAAGGAGACTGCTTCGCAGAAATATAGGCGGAAATTAAAAGAAAATCCTGAGCTTCATGCTGAACACCTCCAACGGGAAAGGGCTCGTGATTCCCAACGGAGAGAAGTAATGAAAATGAACATGGAGCCAGATGAAGATTTGAAAATATTGGCTAGAATCAGATCCAAAGAAAGAATGCAGGCAACTAGAAAGCGACGTAAGGAAGAACAATATAATCAAACATCTTCTAGATACAGCAGTCCTCGCACACTAGGGAAGGCTGGGGCAAAAATAAAACGTAATCTTCCAGCCAGTCCCACCAAAGCAGTGAAACTTGTAAAAAAAATAGCTTCTGAATTCAACATTGCTGCATTTGACAAAAATGACGCCCCTAAAGCAGCGCCTCGAAAGTTAACGAATGGAGGGAAAAAACTGATTTGTGATTTTTATAATAGGGATGACATTAGCAGACAAATGCCTGGCATAAAAGATGTGAAAACAGTCAAGTCTAATACAGGAACGAAAATGCGAATCCAGAAAAGAACAATGATTATGAGCATTCGAGAAGCCTTCGAAATTTTTAAAGAAACTCATCCCGAAATATCTATAGGCAAGACCGTTTTTTATAATGAGAGACCTGCTCACATTCTGTCAGTTAATGATACTCCTCATAATGTTTGCGTCTGTACAACGCACTCAAATGTTATTAATCTTCTTCTGGCTATTTCTAAACATGCGACAGACTTTCCCAAAACTCACCAAGAGCTTCTGAAACAGGTATCATGTAGTGTCGACAATGAAGACTGCATGTCCAGTAGTTGCGATGCATGTAAAGAATCCAACATTTGGGATATTACTCTACATTCCAATCCCTGTGTTAATTGGAAGGCCTGGATCTTTCAGAATCAGAGACCAAAACAGATCGTAATTAGCAAACCTTTCAATGATGCACTAGACGAACTACATGACAGCAGTGTTAAATTCAAGCTATATTCTTTTGTTAAAAATGTACAATCCAATTACTTCCAACACGCAAAAGAAGGTCTGACCAGTGAGAAAGCTGTCATACATATAGACTTTGCCGAGAACTACGCGATAATTAGCCAAGACGAAATACAATCAGCACATTGGTCTCATGCACAAGTCACGCTTTTCACGTGTTGTATTTGGACTACCGACAAATTTCATTCATTGGTCATAGCAAGTGATGGATTAAGTCACAATAAATATACTGTGCATCTCTTCCTGCAAAAAATATTTGAGTACATCAAGTCAGTCTCTGATAACATTATTACATATATCATCAGCGACAATTGCGCCGCTCAATTTAAGAATCCATATGTAATGGCAAGTATGAATTCAATCAAAGCAGAATATGGATTCGATCACCTCGAATGGAACTTTTTCGCTGCCTCACACGGAAAAGGTGCCGTTGATGGAATTGGTGGGAGTGTCAAAAGATCAGTGTGGATCGGGGTTAAGTCTCGGAAAGCCATCGTTAACAGTGCCCTAGAATTCTATAATTTAGCACGCAGTCTCTTTAAGAACATCATCTTTAAATTTGTAGCAAAGGAAGAAGTTAAAGAAAAGACAGCCATGCTGGATGATCAATGGGAGGGGCTGAAAAATATACCAGGTATTCAATCCAAACATTTCTTCCAATCTGAAGAGGCTCATAGCATTTCTGTGGCGCGCACCTCACTGTCTCATTTTAATACAGATAGTGATTGGGCCGATGACGATTTGGAACCTCTTACAAATCACAAATCACGAAAAATAATTCCGGGTTCTGATATATCTGTTCCTTCAGTTTTGGATCAGAGCAAATCTTTATTGCCACTTAAAAAGAGATTGCGCGTTTCTGATGTTTACAGTGATTTAGACACTGATTCAGACAATGAATTTATAAATGACGAAACTCCATCAACGTCTCTTCAAGCTTCAAAATTATCACCAGAAGCATGTCCTGAAACTGCTACTGACCAAGTTATTGTCTTACCGAAAAATATTTGCGCTGGTGTGTATGTGCTCGTACAATTGCTCTGCAAAACCGGCAAAAAAAATACTCAATATCGTTATGTGGGATTGTGTCTGAGTGATATGGATGAAGATGGAGAAGTTAGAGTACAATTTATGACGACGGTTGATGGCAAACGATTCACAGAAATCATTAATGACATAGCAGACGTGCAATTTGATGATATTATCGCGATATTGGAAGCGCCAAAGAAAAAGACTGATGGAAATAATATGTTCATAGAATTTTCGGCAATTATTGACGTATTTGAGAAGAAATAATTAGTATAAGCTACAACAAAAGTTTAATTGTTAGTAATAAATATGGTTTGATCTCTTATTTTGTTCCTATATAAGTAAAATTGATGTTTATGTTCACTTTAATTAGACAGGTTGCACCCGAGATAATTTGGTATTGCACCCGCGATTGTTAAAAAAATTAATAATTCATTGTTTATTTTTGTTTTGTTTCGAGTTTTTATTTTATGTTCTTTGTTACTTTAATACATTTCAAAATATTAAGGCATAACATATTAAATATATAAGAATTAACAGATTTATGTGTTTTTTGTTTGTGATCTGGAAAGGTTGGGCCAAATTTGTTGCACCCGCGTTGGCAATTTGAACCTTTCTCCTGGCTTTTAAAATATCATTTTAAAATTTTTGTTAATTAATATAAAGTAAACACATTAAAATGTAGTCTTTTAAAGACTAATTTAATTAAAAATGTTTTTTATTTAGTTAGGTTCAACTAAAACAGGCGTCTAAATGTTTGTTGCACCCGCGATAATGGAATGACCCATTTTTAAACAACAGAAAAATAACTAAAAAAATTTTTAAGAAAATATATTGCAGAAAACAAAGAAAAAAATAAATGGTTCATATTTGCATCACTGCTCACTAATTAATAATTTGTTACCACGTTATTTATTATCGAAAAATTTAAAACAATTTTTATCTTTGTTAAAACATAGCGCTGTATTGCATTTTTCGCATAAAACAAACGTTTGGACTTTACAGTTTGGAAGTTTGCACCTTAACCTAGTTGAATTCCATATTGGAAAATGACTTTGGTGGTCCAACCTTACATCCAGTGCAGGTATGGGTGAGGCATTTGCTTTGTATTTCGTACATTCAATCTCTTGCTGAAGGATAGAAGGTCTTCCTCTTTTCGCAGAACCTCTACCAATACTACATAAAGTTCGAGCCAATTCTATTCGGAATTCTGAAAGTTTCATGTTTTTTTTTCTTCATTACAACGTCTGTACAACAATCATGCATTTATTACTGTAAGATCTAAAAGATGGTAGAATAGTCGCAAATACCATTTTTTGGACCTCATCTTTATTTTATAGCGACCTATGACGCTATCAAGCAAGTCGACGCCCCTCATGTGGTGATTGTACTGTTTGAGTACTGCTGGACAGGGAATCTGTATTTTTTGCTTTTGTTTTCGATCAAACCTTTCAACCAAATGGCTAGGCTCGGTACCCACGAACGAAGACAATAAGATAACCATCTTGTTATCTAACCAGTAACTGTTGCTTATGTCTACTCCATCATATTGAGCTACAAATTCACCATATGACTTTGACTTCAGATTGATTTGGGATTTTACAAGTTGGAATTCTATTTTTCCGTGCAGTTCCCAATAAATGAATGCCTTGTTTCGCCAAATAACTTATTACAGGTAAAGACGTATAATAATTATCAAAATAAATTTTATAGAGACAGTTTCTAGGTATTTCCCTGGCCAATCTTACAACAATGTTGCTGCTTGCGCCTAAATCAGGTTCACTTTCAAATCTTCTGGCTGCGTCGTTTTCTGTGCCTGTACAGATCTCAAATTTATAGCAAAAACCAGAGACACCTGACATTACAAACAACTTGTAACCCCATTTATGGGGTTTCATGGGTAAGTATTGTTTCAAGTGATGGCGAGCTTTTGTGGCACATATTTGCTCGTCTAATAATAACATCTCTTGCATCGATACTGAGAGATATCTTGATGAAATCAACTCTATTACCGGTCTTAGCTTATGTAATTTGTCTCCTTCATTACTTGCGTCATTATTGTTGAAATGTGGATTAGATCTAATTTTCTCAAAAGTTTTCTGACTCATAGTGCTTTGTACTATTTCCAATCCAATTACAGAATTCCAGTACATTCTAATATTGGATACGGCACTTACTGATGATATTATACAGATTCCCAGATATTTACTTAAATCATTACTTGAAAATTTACAGGGCTTCGCAGGATCCTTCTGAATACTGTATTTAACACTCTCTTCAACAATCCTGTCCATTAGCTCTTGTGTAACAAAATACCGAAAAAACTGACATGGAGCTTCTAAATCTTTTATTTCAGCTGGCAATACGGGATTACCAGTAAACTTGGAAGGTACATCACCAATTTTCTTTTTTTTCCATAATACGTTTTTTGGTTTGGCAGAAACAGTGGTTTTCTTAGTTGTCGCAGATGTTGACAGCACACCTTCCGATTCAGAAATCTGGTCGGTGTTTTCCAATTCTGTGTCATTTGATTTATGAATGGCCGACATATCTTCAGTTGGAATAGGTAGTTCGAGTATTAGTTTATCCAAATTATTGTTTCTAAAGTATTCTTCAAGTATCTCTTCACTGACAGGAATAGGTAACATATCTATTTCTTCCTCGGGAATGGAACTATTATCAAGTTCCTTATCCTCCTCGTCACTCTCTAGATCGTCTTCACTTTCAGTGGGAATGCTCTCAATAAAGTCGAATAATTCCTCTCCACTAAGTTTGTTCATGCCTATTTCTTTTACTCCGTTTTTGTATATCAGCGTTATCTGAAACAATAAAATCGGCAATTACAAATTGTTTACAATCAAAACCCATTGTTTACAAACCACACTTATTTTATAGTTCAAACGCGCGGTGATTCATATTTTAATCACTTGAATTTTGTTATTTTGTTGATAATTCCTGATACATATACTAACAACTACTACACAAAACCAAAGTCTAACAATGTTTTATATTATTTTTACTTACCCGGTTATTTTGTAAGGTATTACTAATAGATTTTACGTATTACGCACATTTGCTACTTGCCAACACAACGTTACACTTTTGACATCTGTGAACATCTGAAATATAAGGTTATAAACCAAAGTTGAGACGCTAGTACGGCATGTTTACATGATTCATGAGTGCATCGCCGCATAGCAACGATCCGAAAAATGTTCATATTTAATTCTACAACAAAAAATTACGGACGATTCATTTATGCATCACGGCGCACTGTAGGGTTAAAATTTCGATTATTATTAATATTATTATCAATCTTTATGTATTGCAGGTCCCAACAATATTGTAAAACGGGGTTACATTGGCATACTTCAAGAGGTTTTTGTGGCAAAACGCTTAACCCGTCGGAACGCGCGCTATGGGTAAAAATCACCCACTACTAATTAAAAGCATTGTAACTTTTTACGTTATGGGTCTGTCTGCGGACGCCCCTCAGTACATTCATATTGAACTTCCCCAAACCTGATTTAGCGGGAGTCGACGAGATTGCCATCGGCTACACAGTTCTGTGACATATTTTGCACTGGAATTACGTACAAAGTAGGAAATACCCATTACGCGCCTGCTACCGTTACCCAAAAATTGTAAGTTTTTTGGTACCACTATAGTATGCGGTCTACCTCCACAGTGTGATCTACCCCATAACACTGCTACTATAGTATGCGGCCTACCGCTAAATTGCGATCTATTACATATACCCAATGCTATTTACCGATACTGTTTAAAAAAAAATTGTAGGTAAAGAATATATTTCCAAGTTCTAACGAATAATACGCAATATCTTACATATAAATGAATTCACATTATCTGTATACTTGTCTAATATCATTCAAAAACATAACAAACAAGTCATCAGCCTCTTTCCTTAATAACTTCCAGCAGTAGTGGTCCAAATGAGACTACAATAGCTGACGTGGAACGCCCCTAATTTTTTTCAAAATTCACACCTTTGCGTCCAGCCAAGATCTTTCGACTCCTTGGGTATGAGCTCCTGTCACCGGGTCTACATAATTTTCCTGATGGTTAACGGTTTGGTGTCGGTAACCGAGTTGATCCAAATTTTGCGTATGCTGGCCACTCGTCGGAATGAATAACCGATCCCAACTGACTGCAGTGTTGGGTAAGATCCATTTATTTAGGATCTAGATACAGATCCAAGATCCGTACGTAAAAATGGATCTAGATAAAGATCAAAGATCCTTGAAATGGGATCTAGATCTTTTATAAAGATCCGACATTCCCAAAATTGTTTCGAGATTTTTCTAATTATTAATATTATCTTTAATTGCTAGTATTGCTACTGATGAGTAGTACTCCCATTCCCATGATCGTTTTTCATGTAATACAAATATTAGTCCGTAAGGTTAAATTATTAAGAAAAATAATATGTAAATATAATTTTTATAGGTTTTTATTGAAAACTTACATTAATTATTTAACGCACTACAAATACAACTTACAAAATTAGTATTAGGTACACATTTACACTTGCAAGTTGCAATGTTAATTGTTAATTTAACTTAACACATAGTTATACAATTATAAGGATAAGGACATGTATCTAAATTATTATAAGTATACATTACATAATTACATTTTATTATCTAATTTTATTTTATTTTGTTTTATATGCAACTATATTAATACATACCTTCATATGCCGAATACAATTTCCTGTTGAAGTCACATGACCTTGTATTTGTGCGGGACAATTTAGACACTGGGTCAGTATCTTGTCACATTTTGATAAAATTTTATAAAATTTACCGCTTAAGATTGGCGGAACTGCCATTAATTCATCTTCGTCACTCATTGTTGATCTAACTAACAATTAACAAATGTTCTTCACTTAAAGTCGTATTCTTTAGAACTGAAGACAAGATTGTTGTTTTTCTATACCTCCTTTTGTTCGATTAAATTAGCAACAGGGAATTCCAGTTCCACTTAAGTACCTACTTTAATGGGTGGATGACCCCATTGTCCATTACTCATTAAGTCATTAGATTAGATTTGGGAAACAAAAACAACCGACGGAAATATTAACAAAGAAAATGAATAGTTCTATTATTGGTTTTTTCGGAATTTAACATGCCTCAGGCAGTAGGTAATTGTGTAAATGTGTATGTATCTCTGTGGTATACGGATGTAACCGTCGTAACGGAGCATAATGTATTTTTTAAATATAAAGCTCTGTTGAATCAAGCCAGTTAAAAATTTCACAAAATACCCTTAAAATACATTTTAAAATCTTCTAATGGATCTTTGGATTAAAGTACTAGAGATCTGTTAAAATGTGATCTAGATCCAGATACTAGATTCTAACAGAGCAAAGTATCTAGATCCAGATCATAGATCCGTTTAGTGGATCTAGATCCTGGATCTAGATCACTGCAACTGAGCTTCCCGATGTATTATTGGCACCCAGGTAGCTCTGTCCCACCGATCCACCACAAAATAACGACAATAGGGCCCTTTCTTCATTCCAAACACCCAAGGGCCGTCGATTCTTGCACCATGGTTCCTGTTGTTTTGGACTTCAGCATCGCTGTCTTCAGATTCTGCAACCTCATCGCCATTTAACATCCGACCACGATAGTATTTTCGGCGACCAGCAAACCTAGCTTCATTAATTTGGATGGGACTATTTACGGTACCCACCATCTGGATTTTTCTGGAAATTACAGCAGTGCAGACTTCTCGGCACATTATACCAATCAGTAATGGTGTTCGGCGATTTCCCCGTAAGGACAGTTGCATTACCCATAGGGATTTCTTCCACGAAGAAGAAAATGAGTTCCATAATGTCACACAGGATTAGTTTGCAGTTGAGTTTGTCGTTTATATCCGTGTAATGAAAAAAATTGTTACCTCTTAGAACTGACCGTGTCACTTGACATTCCTTATGAGGACAACGAAGCACGGGCATGAATTGTCCACCTCTATCTCGTCTCTTCTTCTCCTGCATGACACTTCCACATCGATGACACGGGTCGGCTTGTTGTGGTTCATCCAGAAGTTCATGTTCCCGTAAAAATGAAACTGCGACATCCTCGTTTAAAATAACGATTCTGTAGAAATCTTTCAGCAACATTTTCGTTTTCTGACGATTTAATTTTTCGCGTTGTTTATATATATATATATATATATATATATATATATATATATATATATATATATATATATATATATATATATATATATATATTATATATATATATATATATATATATATATATATATACCCGACACCTACAATTCTCATTAGGTATAATGATTGGAAATCGTAAGGACATCAATCCATCAAAGGATGCAGATAATACGTATTCATTGGAATTTTAAAATGAAGGAAAGTAAGTGCATTTTAATGACTCCAATAAGCAAAGTATCCAGATAATACATATTTATTGAAATTTTGAAATAAATTGAGGTAAATGGATATTAATTATACTAACACCAAAGTATTTTTTTGACTGTTTCTTTCCTCACAATTTTTTTCGTTTTTATAGCACTAGACCGCATACTGCAGTAGTAATGTGACGGTAGACCGCATGCTATAGCAGAAAAGTGACGGTAGACCGCATACTATAGTGGCACCAGTTTTTTCTACTACTTTTGTAAATTTACAAATTTTACAGTATTTGTCATTGGTAATACATTAACGAAAAATTATTTTAGACTTATATTCAACGTTTATGTGAATGTAGATGACGCGCAACCATCTACGAGTAAAATATATGATGATTTTCGACCGTTATCTGAAAAAGAGCTAGAACAAATGATGTATGATGATAGGGATGAAGAAGCGAATATTTGTGAAAGTGATGATTCTGAGATTGATCATGTATCAGCAAGTAGTTATAACAGTGTTTCCGAGCAACTCGATTCTAATAATACCGTTGATATAGACACTGATTCGGAAGATGACAATTCTGTAGCCCCTCCGCAAAATGTCAGAACACTTGCGCCCGACATTTACACGGGAGTTCCTGACCCTAAAGGAATTGTAAAAAATTCGCATTCGATACTTGATAGTTGGCAACTTATGATAAGTGAAGAAATTATGGATCTAGTAGTAAAGAATGTACCGGGTGAGTCATTAATGAAGGACGCCGGCTATATCCCAGAAACCGCTTATGTAACGACTTCCAAAAAAAAAATTCTTCAGTAAATGTGGCCAAGAGAAAATGCTGGAAATAATTTTAAAGTTTGTAAATAGACCGCTAGGTGGCGTAACTGCTGTAATAAATTAAAAAATTTCTAATAAGTAACAGAAACTTAAGGAAAAGGTATAAAATTGAAACCAACAAAGATGTGGACTTGAAATTTTCAGGGTATACGCGAAATTTTATACTCTTTCTGACTACAATATAAAAAACATACCATTCTATTTAATATTTTGAAGAAAATCGCTAAAATTTCAGCAATATTTGGAAAGCGTCCTCTAGCTTTTTGTTCGTTAATCAAACTTAACTGTTTAATACATCAACGAATAGCGCAAGAAAAGACCTTTCTAACGAAATTTTACTTTTTAAGATTCGATCACTTGGTTCCGAAGATAATTACGTGTTTGTCTGACAACTTACGCAGCTCCTCCTACGGAAAACCTGTGAAGTTAGAGAAAAACTTCTTATACTAAAAATGGGTAAAATTGTCCCAAAAATATAACTGCGATATTTCCAATGTACCTTTTCCTTAAGTTTCTGTTACTTATTAGACATTTGTTAATTTACTACAGCAGTTACGCCACCTAGCGGTCTATTTACAAACTTTAAAATTATTTCCAGCATTTTCTCTTGGCCACATTTACTGAAGAATTTTTTTTAGAAGTCGTATAATAAGCGGTTTCTGGGATACAGCCGGCGTCCTTCCTTAATGACTCACCCGGTACATAGAAAATAAAAAAAAATAAGTTTAGTAGACATCGAGATACCCGTATTACAACTAAAAAGGCTCTGTTGGGATTACTTTATTACGCTGGTTTTTTGAAATTGGCACGACTAAATACGATGGACTTATGAGCTAGGGATGGCAGTGGTATTGACTTATTTATTGCAACAACGTCAAGAAAACGTTTTTTATTTCTTTTACGTTGTATACGATGCGACGATTTATAAACAAGGTCTGAAAGGTGACAGCTTGATAAATTGGCGCCTATAAGAGAAGTTGTAGAGATGTACAAGAAAAACATCAGTCAATCATGTGCAATAGGAGAGTTTGCTACTATTGATGAAAAATTGGAGTCTTTTAAGGGACGGTGCGGATTTCGTCAATACATAAAAAGCAAGCCGGCAAGATACGGTATTGAAATATTTTTACTTGCTGATGCAACAACATTTTCTACCTGCAACTTTCAAATTTACGCGGGTACGCAACCTGAAGGAAATTTTAAGTGCTACAATTCTTCAAGTACAGTTGTTCTGCAATTGATTGAACCCATTGATCGAACTGGAAGAAATATTACTATGGACAATTTTTTTTTTTTATGATTGTGGACCTGAACAGGCTAAATAAGGCCTATCGTGCTAAAGCACTCAGGAACACTTAGGAGGATGGATAGAGGGATAATGAATTGCCAATAGATGCCTATGAACAGCTACCTTAAATTTTCTCATATCATAAGTGAGAGGAAAACAGGAACTAGGAGATCATTCCAGAGTTTAGAAGCCGTGTAGAAAAATTTGGATTGCGCCCGTTTGGTACGACAAGTGGAGATTTGTACTGCATACTGATGATGTGAATGAGCGAACCGAGTGTTTCTCGCAAAGATAGCCGGAGATGGTATCAAAGAATGTAATTCACCAGCACAATAGCCGTTGTAATAACGATAATACAAAGAAAGAACTGAAACCATCCTTCTATGCTCAAGGGACTGTATGTGAGAAGTTAAGGATGGGTCATTTATAAGCCTAATCGCTCTCTTTTGAATACGATCAACGATATCGAGAGCGTATTGGGGAGCACTAACCCAAAGGTGAGAATTATATTCCAGATGAGGCCGAATTTGGGCCTTATACAGCAAAAGGAGTTGTCGAGAGGTAAAGTACTGCTTAGATCTGTACAAAAAGCCTATTTTACGAGCAGCTGTTTTGGTAGCTGACAGAAGATGGTCAACCCATGAGAGATTTGAAGATACAGTCATACCCAACAGAGTAATAGAGTCTGAAATCTTAAGAACTGAGCCATTCATACTTACAACATTAAATGATCGATCTTTTTTGGCGGACATCAGGCAACACTGAGTTTTGTTAGCATTAAATTTAACTAAATTATTGCTTCCCCATTCGAGAATACGTTGAATGTCTTTGTAACTACAGTGAAGAGTGATATCGTCAGCAAAGCAATGGATGGGGTTAGTTGTTGAAGAAATAAGGTCGTTTATGTACAGCAGAAAAAGTGTAGGCGCTATAACGGATCCCTGTGGTACGCCCGCGTTAATGCTAACTTCTTTTGAAAAAAAGCCATCAACTACTACACGCATTCGTCTTTTATCAAGGAAACTAGAAACCCAGTTGATGAGCGTATCATTTAACCCAAACGAGGTGAGTTTGGCAAGTAAATACTTATGCCAAACTTAGTCAAATGCCTTTGAGATATCTAAAGCGACTACACTGTTTCACAGGACTGCTCTACTGTATTGTTCCAAACTTGGGTCACATATGAAAGAAGATCGCCTGTTGAACGACTTTGCCTAAACCCATATTGGTGGTCACTAAGGAGTTTGTTAGTTTCAAGGAACGTGAGCAGTTGCTGATTGATGGCTTTTTCCATGATTTTAGACAAAATGAAAGTGATGGCAATTGGTCTGTAATTTGAGGGATCGGTCTTATCACCTTTTTTGGGAATAGGTTGAACATTTGCTAACTTCCATGATGAAGGGAATTCCCCAGAAGATATAGAGATCGTATAGAGCTTAGATAGGACTGGTACTAGTTCGGGGGAACATATCTTTAAGACAATAGCTGGGATACCGTCTGGGCCAGTCGCCTTATTGAGATCAAGCCTACTGATGATCGATTCCAAAAGCTTGTACCGAAAATGAATTGGTTTCATAACGTATGAAGAAGAGTTGACTAGGGGCACATCTTTTCCAGAATTGGTTTTCCCTTGCAGAAAAACTGATTCGTGACCACAAGACAACATGCGTTGCTACCTTACGTAAGAACAAGCGGAAAGCACCTCGCGAATTTTTTAACGCCAAAGACAGGGAGAGGTATTCTACAATCTTTGGATTTACAGAAACTATGACTTTATTGTCATACGAGCTACAATTATTGAGAATGGAAACGTTGATACAACTTTTTAGAATTTTTATTTTAAATATGTTCAAAGTAATTGCCATTTACAATAATGCACTTAACCATTCTCTCCTTCCATAGTTTAAAAGCGTTCAACCAGCTGTCTTTCAAAAAAACACTTAACGGCGATGTAAATCTCCTCTTCTGACTGGAACCTTTTCCCTCTCAAATGCTTTTTGAGCTCAAAAAATAGCCAAATACTGTGAGTAAGGAGGATGTTTTATAATTTTGATTTTGTTTTCCGCTAAATACTGAACAGCTGTTCCTGCTGTATGGGACGACGCGTTATCATGATGTAACATGATTCCCTTTCTTGGCACTTTATTGAACACAGTAGGCAAACAATTTTCAACATACCATTTAGCGGTAATTATCTTCTGATCTTCTAATTTAATTGTGGCCACCAAACCCGTACTTCTAAAAAATACTGCGTACATAACATTTTTCATTGCTCGTTGTTTTTTCACCATCGTAGGGGTGTCCTCATCTTCATGTATCCAGGTTCGGCTTTCTTGGCGAGTGGGAACATCAAAAAACGGTATGTACGTTTCATCGCCAGTTACAATTTTAGAAATAATTTGATGGCCTCCAGAATTCAACATATCTAAAGTTTGTTGGTAAATTCTAACACGTTCTGCTTTTTGTAAATCTGTCAGATGATGGGGTACAAACCAAGTTACAACCTTTTTCAAATATAACTGTTCGTGCAATATTGATCTGACTTGCGAGGATCCAATCTTTAGATTGGACTCTATCATTGCATAGGTAATGCGGTTGTCCTACCATCTTCTTCACCGCAGCAATGTTTTCGGGGTTAACAGCAATTAAAGGAGGGCCAGCTCATTTTCTGTGTACCACCGACTTGCAATCTCGTTCAAATTCTTTATACCATCTATAAACAGTAGCCAATGATGGTGCGAGAACCCCAAATGCCGACTTTAAACTTTTCTCACACCGATACGCGCTCAAGCCTTTCTTAAAATCATAGTAAATCATTATCCGAAAGTTCTCTTGTGATAATTCCATTTTCGATAACAGAAGCTGATTCTATAGAATATTTCTCAGACACTATTCAACCGAATTGCACAAGCTAAACTCCAATTGACAGATAAAGTAATGCACTATTTAATAAACAACAATTTGTTTTGCACGGGTAACTAGATTTTTCAATTCTCAATAATTGCAGCTTATCCCTCGTATATACCAAAACCTAGCAAAACTATTTTCATTATTTCCACTCTACACCGGGATAAAAACATTGATGAAAGGTCTGGTGAACAGAAAAAACCTGAGTGTATTAGCTTTTACAACAGTACCAAAGGTGGGGTTGATACCGTTGATGAATTGAGTGGTACATATTCGGTTTCTAGAAAATCCTTTCGGTGGCCACTAACAGTGTATTTTGGTTTTCTAAATATTGCTGGAAATGCATACGTTATTTACAAAGCTAATAATTCATCTCAAAATTTGTATCGTCGCCAATTTCTGAAACATTTAGTTTTGGAATTGACAAAGGAGCAAATAGTAGCGCGTTCTTAAATTCAAACATTACCGGTTGATGTTAAAAGGAGAATAAATCTGCTTGTACCTACCAATGTAATAAATAAGCCAATGCCCAAAAAACAGCGAAGAGCAACAGGAAGATGCGAAGATTGTGGCTACAAGAAAGATAGAATGCAATAAACTAATTTGCCGAGAACACGTAATACCGTTTTGTAAATCTTGCAGTGAGGTTCAGAAAAGTTAAATTACATATATTTGCCATAATTGAAATACATTTATAATAAATAATCGTTTAATAAAGTAAAATTTACTTTTTTTGAAGTTAATTCTTTGTCTATGTAACAATTGAACTATTTAATAACAATTTTAATAATACGTATATTGTCAAAAAAATAGAAACAAAGTTTAGCTCTTTAAGAAATTTTTTAAATAAATTATGTATTTGGGGATTTTTACCGCTATGGGTAAAATTCACCCTGCGCGCTTCCTAACGTGGCTAAATTGAGCGCGCGTTCCGACAGGTTAAAAATAAGGCAAAAAGTGACCCTTATTCTATCCCATCGTACCAATTGAAGTCTTGGCAAGAGAATTATTCTAAAATGGCGGACTTAAACTATCCCAAAAATTTTATATGTTTTTTTATAGAAGGTGTCAAAGTAACCTCTAATTCGGTGTTACTTTGACAAGTAACAACAAAGGTCAAATTGGAAAAATTAACTTATTTATTCATAAATAATGTTCTAAAAGTCATAAAAAATTAACATTTTTCTTAGGTAGGTATAGCTAAGCTACTTATAAAAAATAAATACCTATCACAAACTCTGGGCAGAATTTGGTAGGTATGTAGGTAACATTCTTTAAAACAAAAGGTTCCTAACAAAAAAAAAATAAACATCCTAAACTTCATAGGTCCTCACACCGCTCACATTCATACGAAAAATTTCTCGATCCTTTATTGCAAATGCCACATACCCACTGGTGATAAGTGACAAGTTTCATCTGCCACCGTCTTTATAAAGGCACTCAAGGGCACATCCTGAACTGAAGATTCTGAGATGACAATCACCTTTCCCTGTTTTAAGCTCAAAGGCGCATTGTACTCATCATCCGAAGAGTTGTCAAAGCGTTTGGTCTTGCGTTTTAATCTGTTACTTGTTTTTGTCATTTTTTGTCCAGAACATCCGGCTTCCACGATGTCTGATTGATATTTTTCTTTAGTTAGGTCAAATGTTGGAAGTGAATCACTATCATCTTCATCCGGCAGAGCGTCCACTACTTGGATATCCTCATCGTTGTTTAGTAGTTGAGCCCCTGCTTTATAGACGAATTTAGTTCCTCTCTTGTGTCGAATTCTGTCTGCATTATAACCTCTTATCTCTTTCAGAAATTCAAGAAAACTATTATCAAGAATCCGTGACGTTTCCTCTCTATTTTCCACTGGAAGCTTTCGCCAAACAGCCTGAGGGTCATATGGGTAAAGTTCTGTAGTTCTAAAAGAGCTTCGTAATTTTTTTTCAATATTGGGAGCAATGGCATCCATTATATTTTGTAATAACATCGGAAATTGCTCTTTTGGTGTAGTCCCTTTTCTTCTGGATTCTTGCCTCCAGTTGTCAAGAACTTTCTGCCATTGTTTTTTCATAGGTACGTATACACCAACATCAAGCGGTTGAAGCAAGTATGTTGAAGACTTAGAATGCTCTTGAATTTTTTCCACACGTTTGTGACCTCGTGGTACAAGGACTTTTTCGCCCCAGGATAGTCCGTAATATTGGTTTCGTCATAATTATAAACTCTGGACGATTCCCTTCTAATGCAGATATCATGTTCTCGAAATGTTCTGTGATTTCTGCGTGACCCACTGATGCCCGTTGTGGTTTAATGTTTGTTGCTATCCTGTTGCTTAAGTTATTTCTCTGGGCGAAAGTGTCGACAAAGTCATGTCCTAGTCTATTATCATTCCACTGAGAAACGGCTCTACCCTGATTGCTCACGAATTTATTAACGACCTCTCGAATATCAGCCTTGGTTAATGGATGCCCCCAGTCGGCTACGATGCCCATTGTATCCACAATTAGTTTTTCTTCCTCGGTGGTCAAAACTGTTGGGTGGCCAGGTTTTCCCTCATGTCTGTGGTTAATTCTATTGAGGAGGGTAATTCTTCCTACCTTATATTTTAAAGCAGCAGATTTTTGACTAAGTTGCTTTTGTCAAACTGCTTTAACAGCTTTGGCAAGATCTTCCTCGCTGTAGCTTTCATAAGGTCGAGATACAATCTTTCTTTTGTAGATTTTAACCATTCCGAATCGTTTATGTTGTATCTAAAACAAAATAAAGCGTTATGGTACAACCCTTAATGTTCGTGATGCTCATACTGTTTTTTGCACGATTGTGTTAAATTTACCACAATTGAAATTACTTAATTTCTACTAAATAAACGAAAAGTCAAAAGTGACGTTTTAAATATAAATGTCCAAATTTTTGTTCTTATTGTTGTGAAATATAGGTAGTATATATAATTTTACGTTGATAAGTAAAAGACGTCGGTAAGTGAAATCTTACCGACAAGTTGGGCCTCGCAACCATTAAACATATCTTACTGTCTTGGAAACATATGGTAAATAAACGAAAAAGCTCAATCGTGCAAAAAACAATTAATCGGTATCTACACAGTAAATGGGATGCCTAGGGATACATGCTTGGGCAACAGTAGAAACAACTGAACAAACAAAATTTACCTAATAGGTACTTACCCAAAAACGTGTAAAAACCACAGAAAAAGCCACTGAAATGCACTATTACTCACGCCGAGAAATGTACTGGCACTGGACGAGGTCGTTGCTAACCGTTAAGCGGGAAATGTATCCCCTCCACACCGCCGACACACCGAATCCGCGCGAATAATGCCTATGCCAAAGTAACACCGAAAGTTGTCAAAGTAACCCCGTTTTACGGTAGTTTGCATAATTATTTAACAGCGCTTAAAAAATGTGGTTTTATGAATTGGGAGTGTTTTTAAACACTTCAGTCCGAAATTTAAGTTGTGTACGTCAGTACGTAAGGACAGTCTTTCAAAAAGATAGCACGGATATCTATTGATTACTAATTTATAATAAAAGCGAGCAGCGTGTAATAATCGACGATTTTCGATTTCCATGTTTAGCCAGTTTAAATGCAGGAGTTTATGACAAATTTTATCATACTTTCTAATTTCGAAAATTAACTGCAAACAAGAATTCTGCAGTTTTTGAATTCGTCTGATGTCGGTAGAGGATATACATAAGCCGTAAACGGTTTACATAGTAAAGTTTTTGTGCTTAAATCAAATGCGAGACGTAAGAAAGAATAACCTAGATAACGGCCAAGAATTTTTAGTGTATCTTGTAATGGTAAAAATGTATTATTTATTTTTATGCCTACGTTATCTATTATAGCACCCCTATCGTTTCGTTTACCGAATAGAATAGCAACAGACTTAGAAGGGTTCAGATGCAGACCATTATCCGTAAATGTTTTTTGTAGGTTATCAAAATCACTATTTAGTAAAGCAAAGCAGACTTGGAAATAAAAGTAAATTTGCGTATCGTCAGCATAACAGTGAGCTTTGCACATTTTCAAACAATAAATAAAGTTAAAAGTATGAATAGTAAACAATAAAGGACCTAGAATCGTGCCTTGTGGTACACTTCTACTTACAATAAGAAAGTCTGATATTCTATTATCCACTTCCACAGCTTGAGATCTATTAGTTAGATAGCTGCTAATTAAAGACAGAGACGAGCATTAAAACCTATAAAATGTAAAATAGATAACAGAATAAAATGATTTATAGTGTCAAACGCTTTAGAAAAGTCGAGTGATACCAACAAAGTGAACTTCTCACAGTCATCAGCACGTATGACGTCATCCGTGACGTTCAAAAGCGCCGAAGAACAGCTTTAACCAGGGCGAAAGTCCGACTAAACCGTAGGGATTATACTGTGTAAGTTCAAATGCCGACGAATTTGAGTTAAGAGAATTTTTTCTAGTACTTTAGAAAGGGTGCAGAGGATACTTATTGGTTTTAAATGTGAAAAAGATCCAGGTGGGTTTACTGTGGTTAGTGGAATTACAAATGCTTGTTTCCAAATATTGGAGAAGACAGAATTTCTGATACAAAAGTGAAAAATATGAGATAAGGTCGGAAGAAGAAAAGGTATGCTGAGCTGAATAATAAAAGAGTTAATCCCGTCTATCCTAGTAGTAGATGACTTTATGTTACTCATAGTGTGAGTGAGAATAATATCATTATTGGTGGACAAATTTGGTATACAATTAATGAAATAATTATTGATTTCATTTTCGTTAGAGAAGTTCGGAGGCAGAGTAATATCTTTAGGTTTTAGAATATTTAAATTCTTAAGCGAGTTCCAAAAGCCAGATTCGCTTGAATTTGTAAACACACTCTTAAAATATAGTCTTTTTTCTGTTCCAGCGGTCAAGGTAGTCAGGTTGCACAAATCTCTATAACATCTGTCCTCTGATGTTAAACGAGACTTTTTAAATTTACGCTACGCTTTGTCTCTTAAGCACATCAGATATTTGGTATTCACATTTACCCATGGTGCCGGTGGTTTTGTAAAGCGTGTAGTTGTGAATGGCGCGTGAATATCTAATAATATATTTATATAACCTTACCATCTAGATCTGGTATATCATAAATATTACACCAGGGGATTGCTTCTAGGTCTGTATTGAATTGCTTGTAGTTAATGTTTTTCAAATTCCCAAAAGTTCTAATTATGGGGGCTGCTTTAATTCAAGTTTACACCGCACCAGATCATGGTCAGGCACTGAGTGTAAGCCAACTACAGACACTGAATCAACGATCGAATCGTTAGAAGTGATAATTGCATTGACAAGAGAGGAAGAAGTTAACGGAATTCTAATGGGTTCAGTAATTAACCGCTTTAAACCAAAGCTATTAAGTAAAGACTGAAGGTTTGTTGAGTACAAATCATCAGGTTTTAAGAAATATGTCTCATACCCAACTGTCTAATCGCATAAAGTGGAATTTATTGCATTAATTTGTTTATATACAATCTCTATAAAAGGATGTGTCATTAACAAAGGCACTAATGTACGTAGAATATAGTATATAGAACCAAATAATTACAGTCAGTTTGTTTGAATTACTTTCAGTTACTGTTGAGATTTATGACAGTCATCTTCGACTGCTTATAGTGTAACTGTGAATATTTCAAAGTATAACTGTGAAAATTTCAACATTAGGTGGTGGAAAGGAACCTCACAGTATCAGTAAGAACGACTGAACGGAATATGAAAAAAGTAAAGGTAGCGCCTGCGGAAAATAATGGATTCACCAAAAAAATAGGCGTGATTTCAAGAGTACCAGATTATGAAGTAAATCACATACGGAATGTTGTCTGCAGTTTACATCATGCGGAAAGCTGCCGACCTACAATTGATAATCTTCAACAATAATTGGAAAACGAGCTACAGTAAAGAGGTAAGAGGTCTACGTTGTACCAACTACTGAAGAAAATTGTATTGGAATGGAAAAAGACCAAGGACAACAGGAAAATTCTTTAGAAAAAACTGATATAGGAGCATTACGGGTCCCCACACTCAATTCCTTAAAGGCGGAAATGATGGAATGACAATAATATAGCTTATTCGCCAACTATCTACAAGCCCCAACTTTATGGGTTAACCAAGCTCCATAAAAACAGCATATTACCTATAAATTCAACCAACTGCTAGAAGAGCATGGTTATATAATTTTACGACTGCCTCCATATCACCAGGATTTAAATCCAATCGTAGAAATTTGGGGAATAGTGAAAGGCGATGTGGCAAAACATAGCGTTACATTTAAACTCGGCGATTTCAAATTTTAGCAAAAATGCATTAGGTGACTCAAGAAATATGAAAAATGTGCTGCAATCATGTAATGGCAACTGAAAATGATTATTTAGGAAAGCAGAATGTACTGACATTACAGCTGAACTGCTGATATAAATATTGGTGAAAGTAGCAGCAGTGACAGTGACGATAATTTTAGTGAAGGCGAATGATTAATTATGTACCTATTTATGTCAATTATTCAGTACGACATTTATTTCTAAGAGATATTCCTTATACCTCTGTTACATAGTAATTTTTTTTTAATAACTGGCTAAATCTGGCCTATCGTGCTAAAGCACTCAGGAGCACTTAGGAGAATGAATAGAAGGCTATTGAATTGCCAAGAGATACTTATGAATAGCTACCTTTTTATGGTTATGTTATATTAATAAATAATAAATTAATATTAATAAATAAAGTAATAAAATGTCTTGTTCAACATTATAAAATAATAGGCAACTTAAATAAAAATTGTATTGCTTTTACGTACGCCACTGAAAATAGTAGCACTCAAAGGAGTTACCCGTGAAATGGGTCTGCCTCGCCTGTGCGTTCTTTCGCCAGGCACATAAGCTCTAATGACGGAGGTTTAAAAAATACAACGCCCACTGTTAACTTACAGTGCGATTCAAAATTTCTTTTCAAATAATAACTAATGCATTGAACCAATTTAAATATAATTAAATGGGTAGCTTTATTATTAGTTCAGATAAATGGAAACGGTTTAGGTACTTCTGACCTCTTTTTTCATGATCTTATTATCGGATTTCATTTTATGAGAAAAAGTGAAAAATTACCTATTGTTCAATTTTATGTAACTCCTTTATTAATACCGTTCGTCAGGTTATATACTTTTGTCGTTCTAACAAATGAGATTTGGGTTAGTAGGTAAGCGTGTATTCAATTTTTCTGACCGCGAACGGTAAACTAAGAAGAATATAGGTGTTTTAAATTGAGGTACCTGCACCAAAATGAGATAGCAATGGCGCGGCATTGAATACATCCACTTGAAAACGTAAGGCAGTGACACTATAAGTGTTTTACTTATGATTATGTGCATACAGTACTGCATATTACATGGATCATTAAATGGTCGTTACCTTATACAAACTCATAAGTAATTAATGATTTTATACATATAATTTATGTCTTCCGTTCGTCTGTAGACGTCTTCATCTATCGCAATTAATTTTCTATTATACTCATTTTTATAAACCGCTAAAAAAAGTAATTAGAGTAATTACAACATTAAAAATTGAGTCAAGCCGCTTTGGAATGTGTGAATCCTTGCGATATTGATGGCTCACATTCCATTAATATGAGTAGTCTAACTGTAATCTCATTATATTTAGAATTTACATCAGTTCTATATACATAAAGACAAAGTTTACATCGATTGGGACTTTTATCTCGATAGCTCAGTTGATTAGAGCGGTACTCTAGCAAAGTATGTGCCGTAGGTTCAAATCCCACTCGAGGTAAACTTTTTATTTATGTATTTAATAAAATTAATAATAATTTTACTTACATATTTACTTTTGAGCTTATACGTTCATAACAAAACTTAATTTAATTACAACGTTAGTTTCTTATTGTCAACTTATATTTGGGAAAGAGTAATAGTGATCTTCTTCTTGTTTGTTATAATGAAAATCCGCATCTAACCATAAGTTGGCATAAGAAAATTTGTGCTTAATGTGTGTTGTTACCGAAAACGATATCGCTTAGTATATTATTGTTTTAGAGCCATTCTTACTAATATATGTCAAATATTAAAACACGATATAAAATATTTTCTTGATAGTATTTCTCTATTATTTATAAAATTATTTATATCACATTCTTCCTAATAACTGGAGGGGGACCCAGGACCCGTGGAATTGTCGGCACATTCACCTCGCTCAAACTCATTGGATTTCCATCTGTAGGGTAAAATAAACTTTGCCTGTATAAATATACAAGAAATACTAAATATAAATTACGGAAAATGCAGAGACCACCGCAATCCCAACAAATTCTGAATTCATCTTTGAGAAAAAGGTGTAGTGAGTGTAAGTATCATGATGGAAGGGGAGGGGAATTTTGAACAATATTTGTAACTTTTGTTCAATCTCAGCGGGTTAATTGTTTTGCTTGGTGTGTTCCTTAGATGTTGACTAAACGTTATTTAAGTCTTTCATAGGCAACTATACTTTTTCGCAAAATTTGTTGTAAAGAAATTATTATTATAATTGAAAACCACTATGACATACTGTATAGTTTGGTAAACCCTGCAATAAGATAAGGTTTCCTTGGAAACGTAAGTAAAAGAATTTCTTTTAACATTTATGTAAAGATATACAAAATATCGGAAGTGATGTATTGCACATCACCTGTTTTGAAAGAAATGGCAAATGATACGGTGACATCTGAACTGTATTTGGTTGAAAATGTAAGTAAAACACAATATTCATCGATATTTCCTATATAACGTCTAAATGAATTAACCGCATGTTATCTGACTTGAACTAAATGGAAAAAAAGGAAAGCAACGTGGTTCATTCCCTCCCCAAAGGGAAGGACGGGCTGCTCGAACATTCTACGCTCCTTCAGACACAGCGGTGGATTCGCAGCAAATAAATATTCATTACGTATATATGCATTGTTGGATTAAGGATGAGTGCGGTCAGGATAGGATCGGAAAAAATAGAATTAAGTTACGAGGAGAAAGATACTGCCCCAGCATTCGACTAAATAGCCGCACATGATGTGCGTATACACAGTAATCATCCGCTATATGTGTATGAGGAAAAACCCCTGAAAAACCTCATACGAGGTAACCGTAACGGGGACTGAACCCATTACCTCCCGATTGCTGAGTATATTATGTTGCCACAGTTCGGTTAGCTCGGTAGCTAAATGGCTAATGATATAGCGGTAAACATATTGCAGAGCACCATGAAAGGTCAAAGTTTCAAATAATATTTTTTTGTAATCGTTTATATAAAGATGGTAAACTGTAAATTTTGACAAATTTAATAACAAATATCAAGTGTGTTACGAAAACGGAAAAGATTATATATGTAGTTATATAAAATTTTCTGTTTATGTATATAATCTCAGATTACAACAAAAAAAAAATGACATGATCCTCTTCAGAGGGGTACCATTTTTAAAACTCATGTTGTTTATTCGCCGCTGTCTTAAGGGGCTCCAGTAACTAAATTCCACACTCGAATAAACAAAACAAACGTTTAAACTCAAAAACCATTCTTATTTGTGCAACCTGTACAAACAAAAAATAGCCGTCATGCTACACAATGACAATGCAATGACGGCCCCTTTCGCGAAAGATACCGCGATATTAATTTCTCGTCCAGATCCAACACAAGCATCGGCAATACTACAGAGTAGTCTGGACAACATACAAATACGGCTACACAGGTGGCGTATACAAATCAATGAAATTAAATCGACAACTGTCAACGACGAATCACAATTCTGCTCCTTCGGTTACACTAAATGATATACAAATTCCCATCAAAGACGAAGCAAAATATCTCCGCATGAGCTTTGTGAGGCGGTTAACGTGGTTAACCTGTGTTTTAACATAGTAGCTGCAGTAAACATACTGCAGCTACGAGCGGCTGCAACATTACTTTTACTGCGGCTCAAAATAGAACCACACATCGGTGAAAACACTTCAAGTGCGTTTGTCAAGATACATAATGTCAAATTTTTGACGTTTGAGGAAAAAACATACACAACACATTCAATTTTTTTTCACTAACGCTAAATCGACTTATTAACAAATTTTACGTTTGACAATGTTTCACCAGGATTGGTGTGTGCGTGTGTGCGCGCGTGTGCGTGTGCGTGTACGTGTGTGTGTGTGCGTGCGTGTGCGTGTGCGTGTACGTGTGCGTGTGCGTGTGCGTGTACGTGTGCGTGTACGTGTACGTGTGCGTATTCGTGTGCGTGTGCGGGTGCGTGTGCATTTGCGTGTGTGTGTGTGTGTGTGTGTGTGTGTGTGTGTGTGTGTGATTGTGCGTGTGTGTGCGTGCGTACGTGCGTGTGCGTGTGCGTATTCGTGTGCGTGTGCGGGTGCGGGTGCGTGTGCGTGTGCATGTGCGTGTATATGTGTGTGTGATTGTGCGTGTGCGTGCGTGCATGCGTGCGTGCCTGTGTGGGTGGGTGCGTGCGTGCGCGAGTGCGTGCGTGTATGTTAGTCTCTCTCCCCCCGACCCCTCTCTCTCTGTGTGGGTGTGTGGGTGTGTGAGTGTGTGGGTTTGTGTGCGTGTGCGTGTGCGTGTGCGTGTGCGTGTGCGTGTGCGTGTGCGCGTGCGTGTGCGTGTGCGTGTGTGTGCTCTATGCGTGTTCGTGTGTGATGTGTGTGTGTGTGTGTGTGTGTGTGTGTGTGTGTGCGTGTGCGTGTGCGTGTGCGTGTGCGTGTGCGTGTGCGTGTGCGTGTGCATGTGCGTGTGCGTGTGCGTGTGCGTGTGTGTCTGTATACGTGCGTTTGTCCGTGCGTGTATGCGTACGTGTGCTTGCGTGTGTGCGTGAGTGTATGCCTGCGTGTATGCATGCGTGTTTGCGTGCGTGTTTGCGGATGTGCGGATGCGCGGTTGCGCGGTGGCGTGTGTGAGCGTGTGTGCGTGTACAGATTTGCGCTTGTGCGCGTATGCGTGTGCGAGCGTGTGTGTGGATGTTTGTTATATCCACGGTAACTCCAGATCGACAACACTGACGTACTTTAAATTTCGTTTTAGGCGTTTCATTTCTCCTGAAGCTGATTGGATTTTGGGAAATATTCGCCAGTGGAGAGGGATGGTTTATTAGGAACAGCTTTTGGTTTTTATCAATGATTTCAGATGTAAAAATATCAACATATAGACTTTAAACATATCAATCAATTATATTCTTTGCAAAAAAATTCGTATGATACAATTTAAGTGTTAGCTCAAATTTTTCAATATCTGAACATTTTTGAAAGAAAATTTTATATTACGTAACTTTTCTTTATAATATTTCTTAATATAAGGTAAACTAAGTTTAAAATTAATTAAATAGAGTACAGTCGAGACTGTAAGGTAAATTAAAACCGCATTCAACGGTTACTTCTTGAACAATTCGTGGTTTATGCGCCCTGCGACGTGCAGAGACAGAGTGTTCTGAGCATAGTTGTGGGGTCTTTTCTCGTGAATAACAGCTTTCAAGTTTTAATTGTGTCTTTATAGATATTCCCCGTTGTGGTAGTTCCTTTTGGCATGTGCTCGATTAAGAGAATCCCCGCAGCGTCCCAAAAAACTGTGACTATCGCTTTTTCCCCGAAAAGTTGCGTCTTCTCCCTTTTGAACCCATCGCATAGACTCTAGTTTTGTGTGAGCGTCCCATTGATGTATCCATGTCTCATCCCCAGTTACAATTCTATCTTGCGATAAAGCAGTCAAATTTTCCTCGTAAATTTGTCGTGTACATAGTTTTTGTTCGGGACTAAGTACTTTGGGAATCCAGCATGTCGACACTTCTCTAATTCCCAAATCGTCATGTAGAATTTTAAAAACACTCATTTCTGATATTCTCTAGCAGTAACCAAAACCTTTACTCGGCAGTGACTCAACACCAAATTTTAAACTTTTCTCAGTTAGCGCTTCCAGAGGCTTTCCACACTTTGGGTCATCATGAATGAATGCCCTGTCCCATTTGAACTGCTTGCACAAATGTTTGACTTGGAAATAGGACGGGCTACTTTCTCCATACACTGCCACCATTCTCTGATGGATATTCTTCACTCTACTGCCTTCTTTCGATAAATTAATTTAATACAAAAATTCCAAGAGTCCATTAACCTAAGTTGATGTCTTGTTTACTAAAAGATGTTAGAAAACGGATTTAATGTAGCTAATTTAAATATAATTACCTAGACAACTAAGAATTTACATAGGGAATAATGGCTAATTGATTTAATTAGGAGATTTCACCTCCTCCTTAGAAACTGAAGAAATTTCGTTTGGCTGACGAGAGAATTAAAAAAATTGTGAGGGATGTAAATAACAGAACCTTATAGTATTTGGGTTCGATATCCCACAATTACCAGTTCGGTCAATAAATTACATTATTATAAATTTACCGTTACCTAGTGTAAATGTTATTCCAAGTATTAAAATTGTTCTGGCGGCGAACTGGTCCGGCGGCTGAACGACTGGCGGCGAAACGGCTGGCGGCCGAAATCGGCCGCAGCGAAGCGTCCCATACCGTTGTTACGTTACTATTCTTAAGTCACGTTTATTTTACGACGAACCATTGATGTATCTTTTCCTTGCTTATAAGTATTTTCTAAGTCTACTTTCCTGTACCGAAAAAAGCTTGTTCGGGACGATTAATTGCAAAATATTGCAGCATTCTCAGTCGACGACCATATTTAGTGTCATCAACTGCAAAAACAGTTAAAAATCTTTCAACGACTGTAACAACAAAACATCAAAGTATTAGTAAAGATTTTTTTCAACTTCATTTTCAATTTTTGTTAATATTTCAAATCTTCAATTTTTAGATTTGTTGATATAAAATATGTTTCCTGTAAATTTTAATATGAAATTGAAAGGTTTTCTATTTTTAACTTATTTAAATATTTATGTTAAAACAATCTTCCAGTAATTTTTGTTTGGTATACTTTTATTAAACAACATTTTAAACAAAACAAATAAAATACACCCACGTACTACACAAAAATAAAAAATACCGAACGCGCTTCGATAGCTAAGCTATCAATCTCCAGATAACTAACAAGGCGTTACCCACTGATGGTTTATATATAAGAAATTTCTTTAGTTCGTCCTACTCTACCGCTGATGATGATATCTTCGCCATTGAAAGGGGTTCAATGTTTTTTTTTAATTTTTGTGTGGTACGTGGCTGTATTTTGTTTATTACAGGTCCTGCAGTAATTCCAGTGTTCTAGATTTTTCACATTTACCAACAAGGTTGCATCATTATTTTAAATGCTTCCAAGGAATTTAAAAAAAAACGAATAAAAAAACTCAGAATGATTTAATTAAAATACTTACATTTTATATATAGAATTGTGTACTTTTTTTTGTATCTTATATAAATTTAGACGTTATGATAACAATCACAGTTATCGTCGTCAGTAAATAGTAATAGTTTTAAGAATTAATTGAGATGTCAAAATAAAATTATGTAAATGCAAATATTGGTCTGTTATTAATCTAACAGTTTGATAAAAACGGTCAGGCATCCTCTAACATAGAAAGACTAACAGTGAAAAATGCCATAATCAAAGACTAAACTTAACAACACTTAATGAAGTTATGATGAGGCTGTAAAGTTACGGAAAACTTTAATCTGAAATTGATAAAAGCATTCAGAAATAAAAACTTGACAAAACATTAAAGATTTAGACAAATCTAACAAAGAAATGGTTTTCGGTTATTAATAATTGTAATTATTATTATACACTGAAGACACTATGTGTGCGCTTAATATGATTTTAGTCTTAACTCCATAATGTTAAATTATTGTAGTACTATGGTAATTTATTTAATTTTAAACCTTCAAGAATGAAAGGTTAAAGAACATTTAAGGTCACCTAGAGAAGTTCCAAATCCATTGTCATCTTCCGGAATGTACAAGTTATCTTGTTCTTGTGGAAAAATAGACATTGTAATCACTAGACGTAAAGAACACATCATATTTTGTAGATTGGTTCAACCCAGCAGGTCTGCGGTATCTGAGCACGCTTTTAATAATTTAAACCATGATGGTAAATTTGATAATATGGAAATACTGTCAAGACAAACTCAATGTTATGTTCGTGTAATGGCATGCCTTAATTTTAACTTTTGGTATGTTTAGGTATTTTCTAAACCTTGAAGTAAATGCTTCTCCTATTACAACACTACAATAATATGTAGTTAAATCATCGTATTAAACACACACATTTCGTTTTCAGTGTACAGGTCGGGCAAGTAAGCCAGGTAATCGGCTGTATCTTAGGATCTATCAATCTGACAACAATGGGAAACAAATTTTTATTATGGCTGTGGCCATGAGAAAATGCTGGAAATTATTTTTCAGCTCCGTACTTCACCGCTAAGGGGTGCAATTAAAAATTAAATAATAAAATTCTAAATTTCTCCCAAAAGTCCTACATCATTATCAAGTCTAGGCAATTCTACATAAGTTTGGTTTAAGGTTCAGTGGCGTACTAACCATAATAAAAGTAGGGAAGCTATTGACAGTGTAATCATTAAAATTGCTGTAAATTGTAAACCAATTTTAGTAAAATAAAGTTTGTTTAAAAAACAAATTGTTGCACAATAGTTCCCAATAACAGTGCTAGAGGGCGCAATTTGTTATAATATCAGTTTTTTCATTTTACTCCGAAAATTTAAATTACACGGTATATTTTTCGAATTCGTATTTCGTATTCGAAAAGTAGATTAAATTTACAGTGGAAACGTAAAAACCTCAGGTTGATATCTTTGGTCGTTTCAAAGTTACAGCGAAATGAAAATTTTTTTAACACTTTAATTGACGAAGCTTGATTTTGCTGAGCCAAACTGGAGCAATGTTGGTCTCATATTAAAGAGATCGTTGTTGTTAATCGAATTAAGGAACAATAGTGCTTTTTAAAGTTTATCATAGTCGCTAGGGGGCGTTAAGAATACAAAAATAAGGTTTTTATTATCTCCAAATGAAAAAGTAAATTAAATTTGTCGTAAAAATGATACAAGATTTATTTTAATATTGTAGTTAGTTTTAGAGTTATAGCGAAATTAAAGTTTAAGTTTAGCGTATAAAGTTCAAATAAAATCAAAAATCCGATTTTAAACCCAAAAACATTAGGTATTTAATGCTTTGATAAATGTTCAAACTGTCTTCGGTCACATTCCAAACAGTTTTCCAATCTTGTTCGGGTTTATAAAAATCCTGTTGTCGGTGGAGCTTGGAATGCAATATCCCTCAAGCGACCCCATAAGTAGAAGTCGAGACGCGTCAAATCGGGTGACCTGGCCGGCCAAGGTTTCCCCTTCCTATCCAACATTCTCGAAAATATTCGTTAATATGGTGTCGCACGTTACGGGAAAAATGTGCTGGACACCCGTCCAATTGTAGATACATGATTAGCCTAATGTTCAATGTCCCATTTTCTAACAGGACTGGCAACTCATTTATTAAAAACTCTGAGAAGAGGTTACCAGTTGCCACGCCACACATTTACCCTCGAGCGGGTTTCTCGCATCCAATATTTTTCAGCAGACCAATAATGTATATTATGTATCTTTACCCTACCATCACTATTAAACGTAGCCTCGTCGATCCATAAAATGTATGATAAAAAATTCCTGTTTTCACGAATCATTCCTGACATGCTGACATGACAAAAAATTATTATGTGATCAAAATGATCTTCGTTTAGGGCCTGGTTCAAAACCAAATGGTAGGAGTGTAATCTAAAAATAAAAAGTTAAGTCCATATAATAAACTGTGTGTCCAATAAAAAGGATGTGCTAATGCAATTATTTACCTGTGAACACTAGTTCGAGCTATTCCCAAATCTAAAGATAACGCTCCAGTTCCAATGTATCTATTCAATTCTATGTAAGCTAAGGCATTAATAATATTTCCTTCCGTTCTTGCAATGCGACGCCTCATAAATCTAGGGCAACGAAAACTACTAGTATCGCGTAATCGCTGTACCAAGCGTGGAAAAATTCTTCTTCCATAATGATGGCGATATGAATACCGGGCTTCATACTGTCTTTCAGCTATTGCTGCATTTTTAAAGTACTAGAATTAGACTGCAATAATATCAACGGCTTCATCACTTGTTAAAGGTATTTTGAAAAATATTCACAAACCAAATTGACAAGAATTAATCTACGTCTAATAAATATTTTACGTTTCTATACAATGTTATTTAAATTATTGTTTTTTTCCTACTACTAAACATTGATTAGACATGACGGTATTTAATAACTGAAATAGTGATTAATTGAGTGCGTTTTACTAAAAAGAACATGTAAAATGTAATATTTTCTACCTACCATATTTCTGTAAAATTAATAAAAATAGTTTAAGGTAAGGGATGAATAAGAGGAAACCGAAGCAGCAGTTTTATACACCCGAACAAAATTTGAAGACTGCTTGGAGTGTGACGGGAGGCAGATTGAACATTTATCGAAGCCTTCAATTCCTAATATTTTTGGGTTTAAAATCGGATTATTGATCTTATTTGAACTTTACAGGGTGAGCCACGTTAAAATTAAACTTTAATTTCGCTACTCTAAAACTAACATAATATTAAATTAAATCTTGCATCATTTTTATGGCAAATTTAATCCACTTTTTGATTTTGATGTAATAAATACCTACTTCATTGCAATTAAAATTTGAAGAAAAAGCGTAAAAAAATTATTTTTGTATTCTCAGCGCCCCCTCGCGACGGTGATGCATATGAAAAATCACTATTTTCGATTAACAATAACTATCTCTCTAATATGAGAATTTGTTCCAATTCGGCTCAACAAAACCAAGATTCGTCAATTAAAGCGTTAAAAAAAATTTCATTTCGCTATAACTTTCAAACTTTTGCTCTATCGTACAAGCATCGTGCCACGCCTAACTTAACGCTTTTGTGGTGATTGGAGTTGTAGTGTAGGTACCTCCCCGTGTGGGTAAGCTTCCTATATACACTTGTGGTGAATGTGTATACAGTCATCACTGTCTACAAGTACATCCAGGAATGACAGTTTTTGTTCCGACTCCAATTCCATTGTGAATTTTATGAAAGGTGCCCGGCTATCGTTTGGTCTTATATCTAAATATACATATGTATATATACATATATATATATATATATATATATATATATATATATATATATATATATATATATATATATATATATATATATATATATATATATACATACACAGTGACCGGCATAAAGTTGGATACAAATGGAAAAAAAATTTATTGTTTATTTCTCAGAAGATTTTATTCTTGATAAAAAAATTTGAATATCTCGTTTCTTATACGAGGGAGATTCGAAAATGTAAATGCGGCTCAAGAGTAAAGTACCCTTATTTTTCAAAATACACAAAAATGTCATTTAAAGTAGTTGTATAGAATCCAAAAGGTACGTGTAATACGAAATTTCAGTTTCTCTGAAAAAAAATATTTATATTTTTTCTTTTTTTTTCTACCATCTCTGTATTTTACGGGAAACTAAATATTTCGGAGGTAAGTTATTATATGATGGAACAATAATACGCTAAAAAGTTTTATTTGCCCCATAAGTGGCAAATTAGGTTATTCACAATTAACCCTAGAAATACCTCAATTGTTGTATCCAAAGGGGTATAGTACGTATTCCTTCAAGATTATACCTAATAAATGTGAGGGGATTATAGAGAAAATCAAAACACTTAAATTTTATCAATAAATCCTTGTCCGCAAATGATTTCTTTATTTACAACCACAACTATGTCTCACAAGTACTCATTATTGCTTATTTCGCTTTGATATTTGGCAAAGTAGCATTTGGAAAACAATTGATATTAAACAATATGATTTTGACATTTCCGATATCGCTGTTAGTCTAATTTTCACTGGTGTGTGAAATCTAATTATTCACTGTAATGGCTGCACGTCTAAGTGTCCAAGAAAAAGTTGAGATTGTTTTAGTGTATGGTGATAATTATCATACTTCTCGTGAGACTACAGATATTTTTAATGCAAGCCACAGATAAAAATATTAGTCATGCAACAGTTGCAAGAATAATACAAAAATTTAAAGAAAATGGATCTGTTGAAAATAAATATAAAACAGAACAAATAAGAAATGTAACTGCTAATGTTGACAATGTTATGAATGTTGTTCTATCTACTGAGGAGAATCCGAGGACATCGTTATCACATCGGCAAGAAATTACCGATGTTTCTGAGCGATCAATTAGAAGAATTATGCGATTAAATATTCAAGCCATACAAACCCAAATTTATTCATACCCTTCAGGAAAGAGGCCCGGCGCAAGGTTAGAATTTTCTTTTTGATTCCAAGGAGAAATAGAGAATATTTTTCGAGAAGAATTCCTTATTCTGACGAATCCAGTTTTATATCAAATGGTATCGTAAATTCGCATAACTGTAGATGGTGGGCAGGTGAAAACCATAACTTTAAGATCAAATGCCGGGACCAATATACGTTTAAAATCAACGTTTGGTGTGGAATGATGAAATAGTAGGTCCAGTATTTTTTAGAGAAAATTTAAATTCTGCGAGATATTTGAATATGTTTCCGACAGATTTATCAAATTATTTGAATAATCTTCCTCTGAAAACCAGAATCAACTTGTTTTTCCAACAAGACGGCGCACCTATTAATTCAACAGTGGCGATAAAGTCATGGCTGGACCTAAAATTTCCTAATCGCAGGATAGGAAGATATTCCAACAATCCATGGCCTGCAAGATCGCCCGATATCACCCCAATGGACTTTTCACGATAGAAACGTTGAGAAATGTAGATCAAGAAATGCACAAACGTTCAATACTTTACATTGAGAACGGTGGGCATCACATTGAATGATAATGGTGCAGGTAACTATTTTTCACACTTTTGTTTTATGTTTGCGTTCCATTCAATGTAGGTTATTCCAATATTTTGAATAAAACTTCTTTCTTGAAATTTGAAGATTCTTTTATTTATTATAACTCAACGTTTCAGAAAGGTACATAAAGAGTTATTCCAAAATGTTAAAATTTAAATGTTTTGACGTTC
Source organism: Vesta saturnalis (assembly GCA_036346205.1). Taxonomy (NCBI): domain Eukaryota; kingdom Metazoa; phylum Arthropoda; class Insecta; order Coleoptera; family Lampyridae; genus Vesta; species Vesta saturnalis. The sequence continues at coordinate 672,461 of JARFJB010002176.1, read as the reverse complement.
TCTATAATTCCCTCACATTTGCTATGTATAATCTTAAAGGAATATGTAGTTTTCCTCATTGGATACAAAAATTGAGACATTTTTATGGATAATTGTGAATAACCTAATTTGCCACTTATGGGGCAAATAAAACGTATGCTTTTTAGCATATTGTTGTTCTATTCGAAAATAACTTACCTCCGAAATATTTTGTTTCCCGAAAAATACAGGGATGGTAGAAAAAACAAAGGAACAACGCCTTAGACATTTTTTAGGGAAGCTGGCTGAAATTGCACATTTGACATATTTTTTCAATTCTAAACAATTTTTTAAAATGACATTTTTGTATTCTTTGAAAAATAAGAGTACTTTACTTTTGAGCCGCATTCACATTTTCGAATCTACCTCGTATAAGAGACGAGAGCAGGCACTTTTATCAAGAATAAAATGTTCTGCGAAATGAACAATACATTTTTTTTGGTATCATTCATGCCGGTCACTATATATATATATATATATATATATATATATATATATATATATATATATATATATATAGTGACATGAATTGACAATGAAAAAAATGTATTTTCATTCTAGAAATTTATTTATCATATATACTATATATACATATAGTTACATTATCCGTATTTTTGTATAATATATATCATTATATAAATAGCTAGTATAACATATCATTCTGTAAACAATAGTCAAACATCAAATATTAATTGCATTCAAATATTATCACATGGAAATTTTCATATTTATTATTGTAATTTATCAATTCTGAGAGATGTTAGTTATCTTAAGTAAATTAATGATGTTATAAAAGACGCTGCATTGATAACAATAGTCAGAGTTCATATTAACTTAAAGTTGGTAAGGTCTCAGTTTTTAATTGTAATAATTTATTCTTAAATAAATCGTATTTGCAATAAAAACATAATTGGCGCTGCGAACAGGACATCCAAACGGATCTATATAATAGTGTCGGCCATTTTTAAGTCTTTATTGGGTATACCATCATTATTCATCATCGTGCTAAGCAAATTTTGGCAAGAATATCCATCTGGTCTACCGAGGTACTTTGTCCTTCAACGGACCTCAACTGTAGACAACGCCTAGGAAACAAAAACCAGAGTCTGCAACAATAGCAACACCATGCATAGAGAATCCTCAACCCCTGTGGTACTTCTCAACTGCATGTCATACCTGAGATGCTATTAGCAACCTTAGTTTTGTAAGTAATAACATCATTTTTCTTTCTTTTTACAATATACATGTTGGAATCTTTTATGACTGAATTCCGCGATAGATCACCTATAAGAATATCTAGTCATTCAAGTAACTCCGATTCTGATAATCAATTAATTAATAATCAAATAATAATGGCAAATTATACTGAAATAAATATTGCTAAAGAAATGATTCCTCAATATGAAGGGGGAAGTAGAAACTTATCGTATTTCATACAACAGTGTGAAAAATTTATAGCTAATTATAGTAATAATTCACCAGGTCACGAGAACTGTACATTAAATAAATTGTTGTTCAAAATTTACTGTTCCAAATTAGTTGGTACTGCTAGGGACACTTTAGTAATTTCAAATTGCTTAACTTGGGATGAGGTAAAGAAAACATTAATAAATCCTTTCGGCGATCCTAGAAACGAAACATTACTAGAAAATGATTTAATAACGTGTATTCAATTAACAAACGAAACATACGATGAATATTATGAAAAAATTAAAAGTAAATTGCAACAGTTGTTAGAACATATAACCATAAATGAAGCAGATGTTAACCTTAAAAATTATAAAACTAATGCTTACACAAAAGAGGCTTTATTTACCTACATGGCAGGTTTATTAGAACCACATAGGTCTTTTATATCTTATAAACATGTAGAATCACTAGAAGATTGTTTACTTCAGTTAAGAAACTATGATAATTATAAACAACAGGTAAATTTTGTAAATTTCGTTCTACAAAAACTATCGACAACTGGACAATAATTCAATAATTTCTCGAATAAAACTCAACAACCAAAACAGTTTCAACGGGCAAACGCAAATCATTTTTATAAACCTTCATCACAATTTACAAACCATAATCTAGGTCAAAATCAATTTCCGCGTGGTCTGATACATTTGCAGACGAGACCAGTGTTCACAAATTATCCTGGAAATTCACAAGTATTTGGCAAGAAGGAACCTGAGTCAAAACCAACCCCGATGTCAATATCCACACGAAATACTGGCAGACCAAATCAAGAGCCCATTAATTCACGTAACCCTTCGAACTATTTTCGAAGCACGGGCCCCCGTAATTTTCATTCCGAAGAACTTTATAGCTTTCAAGACGATGAACAATCAATAGCAATAGTGGAAAACAACGAAGATAATCAAGAAGATTACCAGAACCCTGAAACTTTTGAATTTACTGAAAATTCTCCTGAAACCCTTTTTGAATCTACTGAAAATTTTCGAATACCTGCCTCGGAACCACAAATTTAGATTTAAATTTGCTAAGAAGCAAACCAAAACTACCATTCATAACGATTTCTAGTTTAAAATTAAATATTTTAATAGATAGCCGAGCTTCTGATTCAATAATAAATCCGGGTCCCGCCAACGTACATTTAAAAAACATTTTTTTTTTAACCATTTACTGTTAAAAGTTTAAATAATACGATAACCGATAATCAGAATGTATCATATCCTATTTTAAAAGAATTTGGACTTGATAATAAAATTAAATTTCATATAATACAATGGCATGATAGATTTGACGCATTAATAGGAAGTGAAGATTTCTATAAACTTAAAGCTACGATTAATTATAATAATCAAACATTAAAGATAGGTAATTCTAAAACACCGTTTTTTATAGAACTAAACCCGAAGAATTTTAAACCAGTAAAACAAATTGTTAAAAAATAGTGTTAGAATTCCCGTAAATGTCGATCGAGGACAAGTTACAATCCCAGAAATTAAATTAGACAATTATATTATTGCAGAATTAATTGCCGTTGCAGAAAATAGCATTTGCACTATTCCTTTTGAAGAAGAACGGGAAGTAGAAATAAATTTTCAACAACAATACGAGGTAGAACCTGTTACCAATGTTGATTTAGTAAATCCAAAAGTTCAAAATGTTAAGATTGATATTCCAAATGTCATTCTAACTAGTCATCTTAATATTCCAAATGTCATTCGAACTAGTTATCTTAATCTAGAAGAAAAAACAGAAATTATATCTTTGTGCAAGAAATATAAAGACATCTTTTACAACGAAAATTGTAACTTAACTTTTACCAACGCTGTAAAACACAGTCAGAAGAAATGATAACGAACCAGTTTATTGTAAATCATTCCGATACCCACATCCATTGAAACATGAAATCCAAAATCAAATTCAAAAACTGCTTGATAACAAAATCATTAGACCAAGCATTTCGCCTTATAGTTCACCAGTTTGGATTGTACTGAAAAAACCAGATTCAAGCGGAAAAAAAATGGAGGCTTGTCATAGACTGTAGGAAACTAAATGAAAAAACGGTTGAAGACATATATCCACTCCCAAGAATTGACGAAATATTGGACAATCCAGGAAAACGCATGTACTTTTCTACCTTAGATCTTGCCCAAGGATTCCATCAGATAGAAATGGATCATGATTCTATCGAAAAAACTGCTTTCTCGGCAAACAATGGTCATTTCGAGTACATTCCGATTCCGTTCGGACTTAAAAACGCCCCGAGTACGTTCCAAAGAGTAATGGACAATATTTTACTCCCATACCTGTATAAATTCTGTTTTGTATACATGGACGATATTGTAATCTTCTCAAAATCACTTCATGAACACTCGGTACACAGTAGACAGATATTTGAAAAATCAAGAGAATATAATTTAAAATTTCAAACAGATGAGTCGGAATTTTTGTGTGAAGAAGTAGCCTTCCTAGGACACGTAATTACACCACAAGGTATAAGACCTAACCCCGCAAAAATTAAAGCTTTAGAAGAACACCCACTTCCGAAAACAGTAGAAGAAGTAAGAGCTTTCCTTGGCGTTATAGGATATTACAGAAGATTTATAAAAAACTTTGCTAAACTAAAGAATTCAAAGGTTGATTGATGTCACAGATCAAAATTATTTGCAAATATTTTATCAATGCAAGGAATTACTAACTAATGCACCAGTATTAACGTATCCAGACTAGTTAAATGGAGATTGAGACTCGAAGGGTTTGACTACAAAATACAATACAAGAAAGACAAAGAAAATTTAGTAGCCGATGCGTTATCGCGAATCCAAATTAATACAAAGAAAACCTCAAACGATACAGAACTAGACCTTATGTCAATAATCCCAAATGTCGACGAAAACCCTTCGTCTGATGATCTTGAAGAATCATTGAACAGGCATCTACTGAGAGTCCAATATTCTCAGTACCAATCTCTGAGAATCCAGTAAATCATTTCATGTATCGCGTAATCTTACAACTAGGAGATCAATATAAAATAGAATATCGAAGACCATTCTTAAAACATAACTATGTTGTTACAATTACGCAAGGTAACGAACTGGAAAACATTTCGCGAATGTTAAAGGAAATCATAGATCCAACAAACTTATACAGAATATACTTCAAAGATAAGAAATTAGAATCTAAATTTTTTGAAATAACAAGTAATTTTATATGCTGGATGAATTCCTAGATAATCTAAATAGCCGCGCACCTTCCATAAAATTCACAATAGAATTTGAGTCGGAACAAAAACTGCCATTCCTGGATGTACTTGTAGACAGTGATGACAACACTTTCACGACAAGTGTGTACAGGACACCTACTCACACTGGGAGGTACCTACACTACAACTCCAATCACCACAAAAGCGTGAAGTTAGGCGTGGCAAGATACTTTTACGATAGAGCGAGAACGATATGCTCAAAACAAGAGGACTTGAATGAGGAAAATCATAATATCGATAAAACACTTTAAGAAAATGGCCACCCGATCTGATACCTAACCTAGACAGGGAAATGGTAACCGAAAAAGAGGAGCCTAAATATACAGCGATATTACCTTATATACAAGGTACCTCAGGCAAAATACGAAGGATATATAGCAAATACAAGATACGCACTGCCTTCAAATCGACTAGAACGCTCAGGGTAACACTAACCAAAACCGAACCACAAAATGAAGGTCAGTATTCCAAGAATTGCGTATAAAACCTACCATGCAAATGCGACAGAGCATACATAGGAGAGAGCAATAGGCCACTGAAAGTGAGAACTCAGGAATATAAGAACAACATCTGCAAAGGCGAAACAGAAAGATCAAGAATTGCATAAGAAGTCGCACTAGAAGGACATCCAATAAGCCAAGCTAGTGTAGAAATTAAACAAATATGGATCCCAATAATGAGTAAAGAGCTTAAGCTCAATACACCTGCGCAGTAAGTTACAGCGCAACATGCGCAATAAACTACTGCTACTAAAAATATACATTGTCAGCGGTAAAGGTTTCCGACTTGTAGGTGAAAGGTACCAAAGTTCAAATCTGAGAGTGGTCAAGTGTTTGGGAACAAATCATAACACATGAATCCGACTCAAGTGCGAAAACAGTCCTTCTTAGAACTAATCCTGATGGTGGAAGCAGAGTCCGGTTCCGAAACGTCCTGATATATAAGCAAAAACTGTTTAAAGAGAACGATCAACTCAACTAATACGAAACTACAGTTACAAAACACATAATACAGAATTTATCAATATGTTTTGACACTAATCCAGTTTTTTACACCTGTTAATAAAAGTAATGATAACAGTACTTGTTGAATAATTTAATGTAATTGCAAGGGCACATCTTCTAATAAAATAGGCAATTGGTTTATCAGAAAATCAAGAAACACGGCAATATTTAGTGGTTCACTAAAGAAATAGGGACCTATAATAGTTCCGTCCAGGATGCCACACCACACATTAACACAGCAACGAACTTGATGTTGGACCTCGAGCAACCAGTGAGGATTGGTGTCAGACCAATAATGCATATTATGCAAATTAACGTTTCCATCACTTTTAAAAGTGGCATCATCCGTCCAAAGAATTTCGGATAAAAATCCTCTATTTTGTCTGATCATGCCCAACATCCAATGACAATAATCTATCCGTCGGTCAAAGTCTTCGTCATGTAAGGCTTGATGTAAAACCATATGATACGGATGCATTCTATAAATTTGAAATTACAAACACATTGTGAAACATGTAAAGTAGTATTTTCAGTGACATAAGAACTTACCTATGATCCTTTAAAATGTTTTGAATAGTTCGTGACATATCCAACGCGAGAGACATTGCTCTCGTACTAACGTAGGGATTCAATGACACGTATGCTAAGACATTAACAATATTGTCTTCCATTCTTCTAGCCGAGTATCTTCGCAACTTTGGTCGAAAGCTTCCAGCATTGCGCAAATTTTGCACTAAACGCGGAAATTATTCTCGCATCGCGTAGACGCCGATCTGGATATCGAGCTGAGTATACTCTCTTAGCCAATGCCGCATTTTGAAGACATTCAAAATATACCGCAATCATATCAACAGCTTCATCATTTGTAAAAGACATTATAGGTAGTTTTAAGGACTTACTTGTGCAACAAACATAAATTACACCGTTTGTGAAATTTTAATATTTGTTTACAAGTTGATTTTAGGTATTTGTTTTTTCTCAATGGCCTACTCCTAATATTCTGCCTATTCTGCACTTGCATATTCTATGCATTGATTATTACACCCCTACATGTTTATCTTTCATTTTTGAAATTATGAAAACTTTATTCTTTAAAAATTATAAAATGATGAAATTTTTCATTGAATCTTGAAAAAAGACAAATAAATAAGAATAAATGCCGATGTAATATCGGCTGTTTCAAATTTTATAATAACTAAATTTTCTTGCTTCTATATTTTAGGGTATGAATAAGTATCGAGATGCGGTTTTCAATAACCTGTTTAGGGATGATTTCATCTCATTTTTATGAAAAAAAGTCATATTGTTGCATTTAATTTTTTAGAGAATTTTGCAATTTTCTGGTATTATATAAAAAAAAACGCGTACTATCGGCATCACTAAAAATTAGACATATTACAGGTAAGATGTGTTTGATGGAGCAATAAATGTTCTTTCCAACGAAACTAAGTTTATTAAAATCAGTTTAGTCGTTGAGTTATAGCTGTTTATTTAAAAAAATATTGAATCATCCTCCACCACTTTATTTTAATAGATACGTCAAACAAAAATTACTCGAATAAAGCAGAGCTTTAAAAAGCATATAATTTTTTGTTACATTTACTAGGTGGATTTCAGTAAACAATCACTTTAAAAGTTTAGGATGGCGGTTACGCCCCCTACGGCATCTTTCAAATTTGAAAATATTTTCCACGGTCTTTTTTTGGCCACTTTAGTAATAAAATTTTTTACCGCAACTCTCTACGACGAATAGTTTCCGAGAAACAGCACTTTGCATTCTTATCTGGCCACCTGGTACATAAAAAATAAGGAATTAGAAAAAAACATTATAATGAAGATTACAACCGCTATTCCGTGAAAGTTTAGATTTTCATATATAACCACAGTTTCGTTTAATGATTAATAAATATCATAATACAAAAAATTAAATTTAATAAGATGTTTATAAATATATAATTGATATTTAATTTTAATTATATGTATGTGTCTACTCATTTCTGTTAATATTTAAAAATTTGAAGCAACTAAACCGAAAGGATGTGATTCTTGTTAATTTTAGTTTTCCTTGGAAAATAATCACCCACAAAAATTACAACTTTAAGAAGGCACCTATGTTTTTATGTTTGAAATGGGGCTATTGCTCATATAGTTTATGTTGAATTAATACATCTCAGTAATAATAAATTAAGGAGTCTAGTTGCCAAACACTTCAAATCATGTTTTGTTATTTTGAGAGAAGACCTCGTGCGAGTTTGTTAATTAAATATTTACAGAAACGCAGTTCATCTTTAATCTAAATATGTTTAGATCCCTTGAATACAATAAATTTGGTACGCCTATGACTAACCATTTTCTTCTCTCTCGATCATCCTGGCGTATTTTTTAAGTTATATGCAGTAAGCTTCATCTTCATAGTAGTGTAAACCTGGGTGATATCGTGAATCGAGTGAAATGGTAAATTACATTATTTCTTTTTCCGGCATATAAACTGGTTGCGAAACGTAACCAGCATCACAAACTTAACCGAGAAAAAGGAATTGCTGGTATGGATTGGCTACATTTATTGTTAAAAGGAAATTCAGAAATCTCAATCCGCAAATCGGATGGAGTTTCACAGGCACGATTAAGAAAAACGGTTCAGACTAATTTTTATTGCTTCCGAACATCTAGATAGAACACAACCTCATTGATAATTCGGGAAACATCTTTAACGTACATGAGTCCGGATTTCAACTAAAAAGGTTAAGTACAAGGACGGTATGCCGCCGGTTTTTATAAGTTTCTGAAAAAAGTCGACGTACGTAACAACTGACAGTTTTCTTATGTAGCCAAGGAATAATTTTAAACCAACGAAGCCTGAGGGAAAGGTCTTGCTCATTTTGGATGGACATGACTCCCATTGCAGCAGTGTGGATACGCTAGAGTTGGCAGAAGAAAATAACATAGTTTTGCTTTATCTACTCAGTCACACGACCCATTATTTGGAGCTGCCAGACAAAGCATTTTTTAAAGCTCTAAAATCCAGTTGTAGCAACGGTTACAATTGCTACATTAAAATGAATCTAAATAGAAAGATTTCGAGATGTGTTCGGAGGACTACTTGCTATAGCATGAGTACAAGTGGATACAACAGAGAACGCTATGTCGTGGTTCAGAAGCACAGGAAGCATCCCCAGAATATTATTTTAACATCAACTTCATATCAACAAACAGGTTGCTCGCAGTGGTAGGTAACCCCGATTCCCTTGAAAGAAACAAATGCAAAATTACAGGAACTTAAACATATACAAGCATTACCACAACTGAGTTGTTCGCAACGGGCTGAAAATCTCCAGGAAAGCATTCCTTATCAGAAGTAACGTATCTGTCTTCATCAGTGGGAACAAAACAATCTCAAATAACCCTTGGGAAACTCTTGGACCATATTTCCTCGATACATATCCTAAATAAAGTTGCATCAGCAAGAAGAAATTCCAAGGCTTTAGCTGGGTTTTGAATTCTCCACCAGACATTGAACCTACGAAACAGAAAACGTCAAAGCAAAACAATTGAGGCAGTGAAGAGTGGAGTAAATTCTAAAAGGAAGGCCAAAGGAAAAACCGAAACAAAAGAGGCTACCAAAGGAAACATCAAAAAGAAGCAATCTCAGAAACGAAAAGCGTCTACTAATGAAATCGAATCCGACTCATCACTGGATATGCACTTCCAAGACTGCGATGACGACGCGGACGATGAAGAGTGTTGTTGCGCAGCGCGCGGTGAAGTGTACAGTTGGGACGTGAATTGGATCAAATGTATAAGCTGCCAAATTTTGCTGCACTAAGACCGTTTAAAATATGAATCAATATTTGGTACATGTGGTAAAAATCAAAAGAAGTAAGTTCACCATTTCACCCAAAGTACGTTCACCACTTCACCTGTATGCATGGGTGAAATGGTGAATTTGATAAAAATAAGTATAGTTTTTTCAAAATTTGGTAATGCCCATAAGAGATTATCACACTGCTAAGTTGTTGCCTATACATTATGTTTAAGTAAACAATTTCTTGTTTTCTACACGGCTCAATTTTTTTGTTCGCTATGTTACCCTGATTTACTCCAGATGTGATCCTTAGATCCATCTTAATCGCACTAGTGCACTAAACGGTAACTCTGTACACTAAAAATGATGCAAAAAGTGTTTTTTTGAGTGAAGAATAAGCTTTTTTATTTTGAATTTATAACAAGTTTATTATTAAACCATAATGGATTTCATAATGTTTCACTTTATGAGTCTACACATTTCTGTTTTTGGTGTTGGTAACTTATGCCCATATTTGATATGATTGGTAAATAATTACCTTTACTAGTGACAATGACAGTATTGTCAACATGGTAACCATCCAAGTAGAAATTTTCTAAATCTTATTACAATTTCAATTACAATTTTTTTCTGTACTTTACATAAAAATAGCAAAATAGAAAATTCGTATCATTTGACCTTTATCGGTTCGCTTTCTAAACGTGGTCTCGTGCGATAATGTTTTTTAATATACTATTGCAACACGGAGCAGAAATATACCACAGGAGTAAAGTACCATTTAAATCCTTGAGTGGTTGTTGTCCGAGCAAAATCAATTAAAAATTGTACTCCCTGGGGTATACCTACTATTTAATCTCACTGAGATTAAAAGAGAGTAAGCAAAATCTGGGAAAGTAAATAATGTAATTTAATTATTAATAGTTATATTTACATGTAGATCCTTACATTTAACCAAATGGTGTAAATGATTAAATTTTTTCCGCATTTGTAAGTGAAAGTAATTGAAACTGATGATTTAGAAGCATTTGATTCTTCACTACGTTGTAAAGTGTTTTTTGTAATATTTCCTTTGTTATTAAGCAGTTTCCAATATTCAGAAATGTAGCACTAAACAGTGAGTAACAACCTTCTTTTCCAATTTTTTTCAAAATGGTGGGCTTTGTGTTTATCAGTTTTACGCTAAATAAATAAAACGCAAGTGCTGTTTGTCAAATTTTTGATACAGATAAAAGGTCACTTTCAAACTGTCAAATAAATCACTTTAGTGCTTAAACTATCCAATAAAAGAGTACAGGTCAATAGCTGTCTGCGAAAAAATGTAGTTAAACTCCGAAGATTATGTTACAGACCGAGAAAAAGGCGCTTACATATTTACGTATTTTCTTTTAACTCTTAAAAAGGTGCACTAAAAGCTTTTACTATTTAAAATATTTTAGTAAGAATTGAGGAAAATAGTATACCTAATGGCAATCCATAGTAAAACTTCAATGAAAATTTATTTTTAGGTATAAAGCAAAACTGTCCAATGCCTATTTCTCAGGTCCAAACACTCTTTCTAACGCAGTCTATCAAATTTCTTCCACTAAATTTAAAGACTGTGAAGAGTGAAGCCTCTTCACATAAGGACTAATTAATTATTTATTTATTAACGATTTTATTTAATTATTAGCGTATAGATGTAACAATAATCAATTGTATCCTCTGCCGTCTATATAACCGCGGAGTCTGTTTCAAGTCCTTTGCCACCTCGAGCTCCCAAACCATCTCTGCATAACCAGATCTCCGACAGTTATTTCGGAGCACTTGCCGCCTAGGTACTCTTTTTCAGCGTAACTTGACTATTCTCGCATGCTGTCGCCGAAATAGTCCTTCACCTACATGTCAGTTTATAAATACCTACACGAACACTAGCACAGAAATTAACGTTGACAGTTCAATTGCCTGCGTTGTTTCCTTATTACTACGCGGTACAGAAAGACTGCTGGCCTAAATTCCGTAGGCCTCCAGTACTTAACCATACGGGCCGCCTACCCAGCTCTGCAGGTATTGGGCACGAAAAATTACACACAAACAGTTACACGCCGGTGTGGGTATCTTACAAGTGCAAAGAGTCGACATATTAAAAGAGGAGGAGGGACCAGAAGACAATCATTAATTTTTGCCAGTAAAGATACAGGCGCAAGAAGTTACATGATATCACAGCGGGCACTAAATTATTTTAGTTAACTTGATTTCCCACTTCATATTTACTTGTTTCACGAAGCCCTTAATCTGCAATACCAGAAATTATTCACTTAAAGCCTGAAAGTCTAAACACCTGATAGAATTTATTACGACACAATAAATTCCTCGTGTTTTACTGCTGTATAAAATATCCATCGCCGCTCAATACGTTCAAAGTATTCTCAAGTATCTTGGTAACCTGAATATCCCGATGCCAACTATATTCAGTAGCCATCTAATTTATATCAACCGCCAGTCCCTGTAGAATTACGTGCTTCAAAAAATTGAAATCGTAAGATCAATTTGTATGATAGAATTTATTTCAATTCAGCATATTTTCTCGTTTTTCTTTTTAATAAAAGTCCCGCCACTTAAAATACTTTTCCAGTGCCCTATTATAATTTCTTGTTTAATTGTTTATTTTTAATAAAGCCCACAAGAGCAGTACTTTACTAATGAAATACCGATGTTTATTCAAATATAATTTAAACAAAGCCAAGGGACTGTTATGTGTAACCCCAGTTGACGTTCCCAAAGCCGCTGAATTATAAATGCTAATATTATCAAATAACATGTTGTAACTAAACCCTATATAAATATCTCCTGAAATAATACCAGAACTATAGTCTAAATATGTTAAATTTAACGTAATTTTTAACATGAGACTTCACTTCATTATCCTTCTTCCGGCAAATGACAAGAAGTGACTTGTACTCCAAATAAAACATAATATTTTTTATTCAAGCATCGGTTTGTTATACAAAATACACCTACGAGTTGCTATGGATATACTGTACGGTGCACGCTTGAAACTGTGACTTTAGATTATTCTGCGACCGTGTTGACGATTTGTAAGTAATAAATCATATGTTTTGTATTAATTCATGCAATTGGTCTTGAAGTACTTTTGCCCCGTTGCTAATAGCAACACACAGCCGCCTAAAGACTTAAGAATTGTCATGTATTTTTGAAGTTTGAAGAAAAAATTAAGTTATATCGTTACTAGTAGTCAAGACCGTCTTTAGAAACTTCTAATAAGCTTTTGCTTTCCGTATTTCTACAGCGCCAGTAAAAAGTGGAAAGAACAAAACGCCGAACGGGATTTCGGACATTTCACCAAGCGCCCAAAACGCCGACACTATGTTTTAAAAGTCTAAAACGCCTAATGTGACCAAAACGCCGACGACCATTCCGCCAAATGCGCCCATTATTTGAACACCTTGTTAAGTGCTGTACAAATATGTTTCATTTTTGTTATTTAGATGTGGCGTTCCCAGATTATTAAATTTTTCCTCAAACATTATGAAAATACATGGTATCACATAATATGTGTGATGTAACCAATACTAGATTCTCCTACCACATGTTATTACTTTTGGGTTCCATATACCCTGTATATGGAAATCCTTGGGAGACGCCCAATTTTTCCAATTTTGAAGCGGCCATAACTTTTTACAAACGCAAGACCCTATATTTTTCATGTCAGGATATTCAGTTTTTAAATCTCTATCATTTTTGTTAAATATATTCTATAACTTTTCTTTTCTTAGAAATAAATTTTAATTGTGGAACAGTACTTCAAAACAAGTTAGATATGTGAATTAAACAATCATAAACGTTACATTATTAAAGTGTAATTATTGTCAACACCAGTAAAAGAATTTCTCTTAAGAAGCACTGATTGAAATGGTGTATTGTTTAGGTGAGAGTTGCAAGAATGCCCTTCTGGCCTCGAAGCTATCCGCCCAACATTTTCCGGAACGAAGAACTCCTTGCGCTATAGCATTTGAAAAACTGAAACAACGATTCAATAAAACTGGTTCAGCGAAATATACGAAGACAGAAAGAGAAAAAATGCAACAAATGAAGAGCATGAGTTTATGGTCCTGGCCAAGGTAGTGGAAGATCCTTCTGTAAGAGACGTAAGTCGAGCATTAGAAATAAACCAAACGGCTGTATCAAGGACCCTAAAGAAAAATAAATTTCACCTTAACCCCATACAGCTGTGTTAGGAACTAAACGGAAATAATTTCCAACCACGGTTGGAGTTTTCTCACTGGGTGCTGAATAAAGTTGTAGAGCAGAACAATTTTTTTAATTTTGTGCTTTTCGCCAACATCGGTGGCTTTGAATGCATGGGCCGATATAATAGGTAATTATTTGATCGGTCCCTACGTCTTTGATGGAAATGTCAATCGTCGAACGTACCTACACTTCCTACAAGATGAACTTCCAATTCTCTTTAAATATAAGAAAATCCATGTGGATCCAGCTAGCAGAAGCTCCCTGTCATTATAGTCAAGCTGTGAGGGAGTGTTTGAACCGGGAATTTCAGAATAAATGGATTGGTAGAGAAGGACCAATGAGATGGCCTGCTCGGTATCGAAACCTATCAAAAATGGATTTTTTCTTGTTGGGATATATCAAGAATCAAGTCTACAAAGACCCTCCTGCAACTAAAGATAATATGATGCTCAGGATATGGAACACTTTTCAGTCGTTAAGAAAACAAAGTATTCTACGCAACGTGAGTGACTTATTTTTGAGAAGAATACCCATGTGAATTCAAGAGAATGGTAGTCATATCTCCTTTGATAACCATGTTTTGTGACGAAATTAGAGCTGTTATTGCAGAAACAATCCAGAAACGTTCTTCAGCATTTCCAGTACATACTTCTTATATGTCAAAAGCTCGTGGATTTCAAGTTCGAACATCTCCTTTAAATGTTGTTTTGTTACTTTCGTCGAATTAAATGTTCAGTTTTTAATGTCGTGTTTTGTTGTAACAATAGTAATTCTGTTGCAAGAATAGCGCAATTTTGAGACTTGAATCTTTGAATTTTGATACCACTTTTTCTGGAAATTATCAACTGCAGTGCAATACTTTTACACATCGTCATTTTTAGAATTTCACCGCCTATCCAAATGTGATGAAAAAACATATGGTTGCTATTTAAAAAAAAATTGCGATGACGTCATAGCTCTTTTAAATATCGCGAGAAAAAAGTTTCCGATGAGTCAAAATGTGTACATTAAAAAATAAAAATCGACGGGTCTTAGGATTTTTTTCGGAAAATTATCACAGAAATTAATATTTCCAAGTTTCCATATTAAAAAAAAAGAAAGAAAGGTCACGTATATTTCATTCCCTCCCCAAACGGGAGGGCGGGCTGTTTGAGCTTTTCAAGCTCCTTCAGCCACAATCAAGCATACATACATACATTACGTATATATGCATGGTGGGGTTATGGATGGGTGTGGTCAGGACAAGATCGGCAGGAACGGCGTTAGGGTTCTGAGGGGGAAAATACTAACCCAGCATTCGCCTAAGCAGCCGAACATGGTTTGCGTATACGCAGTGACCATGCCGCTACATGTGTATGAGGAAAAACCACTAAAAAAACCTCATACAAGGTAGGCGGTAATGGAATTGAACCCATAACGTCCCGAATGTAGGTCGTCTCACCACTACGCTATTAGTTCGGTTCCATATTAAACATATTAAATGACCGCACTGCATCTTAAACTTTTTTGTGGTTGCACATTAGTTTATTGCGCTTGCTGCGCCGTAACATATTACGCAGGTGTATTGTACTTAGGTTCTTCGCGCATTATTGGGATCCATATGGGTTTATATTCTACACTAGCCTTAGATTATTTGATGTGCGATGTATGTGGCTTCTTTGAGTTCCGGCGAGTTGAATTCTCGTCCTTTGCCACTATCTGTATGTCATCCCATTGCATACGGTGGTCTTCGTTCCAAAGCTGTTCGGCGATCCTTGATCTTTTTGTTTCGCGTTTGGGGATGCTGTTCTTATGCTCCTGAGTTCTTGCTTTGAGTGGTCTACTGCTCTCGCCTATGTATGTTCTGCCGTATTCGCATAACAGGTTATATACACGATTTTTCTGTGTAACGAACTTGGTAGAAGCGGTTTTTCAAATCTACTATTTAACGAAAAATGTATTAATTAACTAACGTGATCTTTATAATGATTTCAAATATTTTAGATAATGTGAGACAATATTTGTAGTACATTGTAGAATTTATATTCGTTCTTTGTGTTAGAAATACCAGTTAGTGTGATTGATATACGATACTTGATAATTTGGTATGGATTCATCAAATTCATCAAATAAATTAATGGGATTTTACCTCCCAGGTAAATAAGCTTAACGCATACGGTGTTAAGAATTAGTTGTTACTACATATTCAAATTATACTAGAATTAGCTTAATAGAAAAATAACCATTTATTATTCTTATAAATGAGTGTGTACCTATCTTATCTTTGAAGTAACGTATTGCTACCTGCATTGTAAAGGGTTAAGCAAACATTATATTCCGACACCTGAACTATGTAGTTGATCAAAAATAAATTTCATTAAAATTGACACAAAAATGTTAATTTCATGTATCTATTTTATTTAATGCTGACGGCATATCCGCCCCAATTAACAACCACACTGAAAATTTTCGAATAGTTGATAGACTAATTAAACTTAACAATGGTCACTAGTTGCTACATATTTTTTTAGTTTCCTGGACGTAATTAAATCGTTATTAATCCTAGAAACAAGCAATATAATTTTATTTCTTTATCAAATTATTCAAAATTTTTAAGCACATGCCTTGTTGAAATTGCTGTTATTAAAGCTACACACATAAAGGTAAATCTATCATTTTAAATAAATTTCAAAGTAGAATAGTTAAGATAGAGCTAATGTTCATTGCCATTAACAAACTTATTTTGAAATGGAGATTTTTATCAATTGTACACCTTCACATCTTAAATTAGGTAAACAGGCTGTTTCTTGAAATAAAAACTAATAAAATTTCATTCACTTTCTGTCATAATAAAAATGCCGTCGGGGGTGTAAATAGCTTAAGTCATCTGCTCAGCAATGTGTACTTCCTTATAAAGAGTGGTCAACTTAGTTAGCTCAAATTAAAAATGGCCACCAGCTGTCTCATTACAAAGTCAATGTGTCAGTAGGAACCATCACCTGCTAGTTAAACATCAATCCCTTAAGTATAATACGACTCCCACTACTTTAGTAATAGAGATAAAGGGTTTTTTGAGAGATCGCTTAAAGGTAAACAGTATAAATGGTAGTCAAGTGATATGTGAACACAATGGCGGAAAATTAATGCGTCAAGCTTCGCTGATGTCGTTACTACAAAAGTGAGATTAAGATCAAGTTTATGTATAAAAAAATGCATAATATTCTCAATTTATTGGGTACCTAGTGTATTGTTATTAAACGTTATATATATATATATATATATATATATATATATATATATATATATATATATATATATATATATATATATATATAATATCTTTAAAAAATGTTTGCCTAAGAACATTACCAACAAATCATAAGCACGTTTACTTAATCCATTCGATCAAACCAATTTACATTGTACAATTAATTGATAATTTTTAAATATTTCATAAGCAGGTGAAGTGATTTGCACAAACGAATAGACTATTTTTATATACGTTGAAATGTTCAGTTTCTTTAATTATGAGAAATAATTTAAACGCAAATGAAAATATTAATATTAATTAATTATTTCAAGTTAGAAACTGTAGTTAAAGAAAGAAATTATATTAGTGTACTCATGAAATATTATAAAATTATTCAAGTAATAAAACGGCCTATGTAAAGCTTTTAATTGTCATTAAGGTCTACGAATGGATCAAATCATATATTGTGCTTTCACAAAATGAATTTTAACGGAAATTAGATCGAGAATTTTTAATGTGGATGTGATCTACTTTTCAAGAGCAGCAAAATATGTATTTGGCCCTAATACTAATGCTAATAATAAATATTTGTGAAATATTTTATGATAATAACAACGGTTTATTTTTTTCATAAATTCATTACTCTCCTAGTTTTATTTGGGCTTATACCGCTAAAAATTCGGTTTAATTATTGATGTGAAGGATCTCCATTATACTCATGTATTCATATTCGAAATTTTTGGGGAATTAAATGAAGTAAAGATATTTCCTAACAACAAAGGGTGGAATGCATCCAGGGCCCGCTCCAAGACCAGACAACCCGGACATTTGTCCGGGGCGGCAAATCTTAGGGGCGACATTTTTACTCTCAGAATGTGAAAAAATATTAAAATTAAAATATTAATAATAATAGCATGACGCCTTTCATTTGTAAAAACATTTCTTATCACTGTTTTTACAAGAAAGTTAAAATACTTGTTCTTCATCTATATACAGTCAAAGCTGCTTATAGCGAACCCGCTTATAACGAACTTCCGGGTATAACGTATTAGTTTTAAAAGTCCCGTCACACTATCCATAAGATCCCTTATAAATATTGTTGGTTATAATAAACCCGTAAACAACGAACTTTCGGATATAACGTTCGGAAAAATTGTTTCCGTCCGTTAAATTTTACACAAAAGTAAGCAAGTATTCTGCCAGTAAAATAAATAACAGGTACGTAGATTATTTGATGTGCAAAGATAAGGTTTCAGTAATTCTTTTCTTAGAAATGCCTAAATACTTTCTAATTGGTGTTTAAATCTTTAATCCATAATTATGTATTTTAACAATACTGTACACGCTGACCTTGCAGGGTTTTTCCTAATCAACTTGTCAATCAAATAAATCAATTAACAGACTAGTTAAACAATAAGTGGCCTAATATCAAGGGTAATTTTAGTGATAATGGCGACGAAACTAGGCTATTTTCCTAAATTAAAGAACCCAGATAAAACACTAAAATTTAAAGGTGAAAAATGTGTAGGCGGCAAATTACCAAAAGAGCGGGTAACAGTTTTTGTGTGCTAATTTAACCGGGACAGCAAAACGAAAGCAAATCACTTAAGCCACGGTGTTTCAAAAAATGTAAATCCAAAAATTGGGTGGATAAACTGTTTTGGTCTATGAAATATAATAAACAATCGAAAATTACAGACTTTTTTAACAAAAACTAACTCATAAATGTGTAAATATTGTATAATATAGTGATTTATTAATGTATCGTAAAAATAAAATAGGTATGTAACTTTTTTCTTTTATCGTTTATTACGAACTTCGGATATAACAAACTTATTTTTCAAGTCCCTTGTGGTTCGTTATAACCGGATTCTACTGTAGTTGTAAAGAAAATAGGTACAATTACGAAAAAATAATTAATTATTCAATAATAATTATTATTAAATAAGAAACACGGGTGTTATTTGTATACACTACCTAATATAACCGCGCATCGCATATATACCATATAAATCAGCAAGCAGGGTGCCGCATGAACTTGTCTGAATTAGGAATAGACAAGAAATGACTTGTTTATTGTCTTCAATTATAAATGGGCTGTCTTATTACAGCATAGCATTATTTTTGCTCATTCGTCGGTGGTGATAACAAGTGCAACTCTCAATTGTATATACTGTTCTGGTTCAATAATCAGTGTGATTTGTAATTTTTAAGGTAAGTTAACCGTTAACTTAGCGAATCTACGAAATTAGGGTATTTTGATCAGTAAAGGCAAAATTATTAAAAATAAATATAGTTTAAAAACTAAAAAACACGCTTTAATGATCAATCGAACTAAAATCGAAAATAATTCTTAATATAGGCAGAAAATATAAATAAACGAAAAGATTAGTATTATTGTAAAAAGCGTGGGGTGCTCGATGAATGAAAATATGGCACAAAGCACCCACGCTTTTTCACATAATACTAATCTTTTCGTTTATTTATATTTTCTGCTATATTAGAATTATTTTCGTTTATTCGATTGATCATTAAACGTGTTTTTAGTTTTTAAACTATTATTTACATTGAGTGTAGAATGGGTAGGATCGAAACAGTTATTACATAGCTTCAAATAATTGACTTGTTCTACTTGAAATATCTAATGCCTTGAATTCGTCACAATAAAAAATGAGATGGTTCTCCTTGCAAAAATAACACGACAGTTTATTTGGAGCTAAAATTGGAAAGGACTTACTCGGTCTGGAGGATAGGCATTGGATCCCAAATGTATCGTATCTTGTATCGTATGTATCGCCGACCGCGCGCATGCTTGTTCAGAGAAGTCGGTTACAAACAGACAGACAAGCAAACAAACATATAGGTGAAGGTAATATAAGCGTGTTAAAAACAAACTTTCATTTAAATTTCATAATCTTTTTCAAGGTAGGTATTTGAAGAAGCTCCTTCTCAGATGAAAATTAAATTTTGAAAACGATTTTTGAACAAAACAGATAAATTAATTAAAAAGTCAAAAGACTTGTTTTGATAATTTGAAATTTGTTTATGTTTCGTTAAAAAATCGTCTTTGAAATTTAATTTTCATCTGCGAAACTTTTCAAATACCTTAAAAAAGGTTATGAAATATACGGAATACCCTAAAGCTTGATTTTTTTTGAATAATTCGTGCCTTTTACTGACCAATAGACCCTGATTCAACTACTGGATGCGATCCCTTTTAAGTAAAGCTACGAATATTTTTACCTAGTTTTATAAATAAAATTTTCTTAAAAATAGCAAAATTTTGTTAGGTATTTTATAAAATTAAAATAAAATATTTATTTAAACATTGAGCATTCTAGAATAAATCTAGGCATTAAATTGAACAAGAATATTTGCCCTATTTTATACCATTTTAGATTTTGAAGCAAAATTGTGTAAAATGCAAGTGCTTATACTTTTTCAAATTTGAAAGGTATCAGGTGTGGTAGGTTCGTTACTATTTTACTACTATTACATAATTTATAAATATAAAAAACATATAAAACTGCTTAATCGTTCCCCTAGATCTTAAATGATCATAAAAAAGTGCAGTACTTGTCTAATTTAACTAAGTCTATTGTAAGACAATTTCCTTATAATTTGCTTTGTTTTATTTCAGATATTTTGTGTATCCTCCAGAATGTCCGAGGGACGCAAAAAACTATCTGGTTGCGAATATAAAAAAGGAAGGGTGGAAAAGGAAATGCAAAGGCAAAGACAACCTGGCACTTTACTAAATTATTCACAGAGTACGCCGGGCAGTACCACAACAAATGACGACTCAAAATGTTCTTCATCAAAGACAGTATTGAAAGACACTGACAACAGTGACAACAGAGACTCACCTGAGAAAAATGAGGGTCAACAAATGAACCATATACCTGAACTAATACTTGCAACTGACAGTGGCAGCCCTCCGTCGCCAAATGAGAACACTATTGATACCAATGTAGCACCTACAGAAAGCGCTCAACAACTTTTAAGTACAGATCCAGCACTCTGGCCAATGATACTACCAGACGCCGAAAGAATCTTTTTGGTAAGGTAAGGTCCACCTAAACCATTGTACAATTATAGATTTCCGTACGATGAGACTGGTAGAAAATTTAGCCCTAATTATTATAAAAGAATTTAAGTAATGGAGAGCAAATTTTAAGAGACTGGCTAGTGTACTCTGTCTCAAAAATTGCGTATATTGCTTTTGCTGCAAAATTTTTGACTGTGTACTTATTTCCCTTTCAAAGAAGGGTTTTTATGATTGTGGACCTGAACAGGCTAAATAAGGCCTATCGTGCTAAAGCACTCAGGAACACTTAGGAGGATGGATAGAGGGATAATGAATTGCCAATAGATGCCTATGAACAGCTACCTTAAATTTTCTCATATCATAAGTGAGAGGAAAACAGGAACTAGGGAGATCATTCCAGAGTTTAGAAGCCGTGTAGAAAAATTTGGATTGCGCCCGTTTGGTACGACAAGTGGAGATTTGTACTGCATACTGATGATGTGAATGAGCGAACCGAGTGTTTCTCGCAAAGATAGCCGGAGATGGTATCAAAGAATGTAATTCACCAGCACAATGGCCGTTGTAATAACGATAATACAAAGAAAGAACTGAAACCATCCTTCTATGCTCAAGGGACTGTATGTGAGAAGTTAAGGACGGGTCATTTATAAGCCTAATCTTTTGAATACGATCAACGATATCGAGACGTATTGGGAGCACTAACCCAAAGGTGAGAATTATATTCCAGATGAGGCCGAATTTGGGCCTTATACAGCAGAAGGAGTTGTCGAGAGGTAAAGTACTGCTTAGATCTGTACAAAAGCCTATTTTACGAGCAGCTGTTTTGGTAGCTGACAGAAGATGGTCAACCCATGAGAGATTTGAAGATACAGTCATACCCAACAGAGTAATAGAGTCTGAAAACTTAAGAACTGAGCCATTCATACTTACAACAGGAAATGATCGATCTTTTTGGCGGACATAAGGCAACACTGAGTTTTGTTAGCATTAAATTTAACTAGATTATTGCTTCCCATTCGAGAATACGTTGAATGTCTTTGTTGATTGAATTTGCCATTTCAGCTTTAATTTCTTGATTTGACATAGAAGGTGGATTATCACTATGAGTAGACTGAGATGAACTACAGTGAAGAGTGCTATCGTCACAAAGCAATGGATGGGGTTAGTTGTTGAAGAAATAAGGTCGTTTATGTACAGCAGAAAAAGTGAAGGCGCTATAACGGATCCCTGTGGTACGCCCGCGTTAATGCTAACTTCTTTTGAAAAAAGCCATCAACTACGACACGTATTCGTCTTTTATCAAGAAACTAGAAACCCAGTTGATGAGCGTATCATTTAACCCAAACGAGGTGAGTTTGGCAAGTAAACACTTATGCCAAACTTGGTCAAATGCCTTTGAGATATCTAAAGCGACTACAACTGTTTCACCGGACTGCTCTACTGTATTTTCCAAACTTGGGTCACATATGAAAGAAGATCGCCTGTTGAACGACTTTGCCTAAACCCATATTGGTGGTCACTAAGGAGTTTGTTAGTTTCAAGGAACGTGAGCAGTTGCTGATTGATGGCTTTTCCATGATTTTAGACAAAATGGAAGTGATGGCAATTGGTCTGTAATTTGAGGGATCGGTCTTATCACCTTTTTGGGAATAGGTTGAACATTTGCTAACTTCCATGATGAAGGAATTCCCAGAAGATATAGAGATCGTATAGAGCTTAGATAGGACTGGTACTAGTTCGGGGAACATTTCTTTAAGACAATAGCTGGGATACCGTCTGGGCCAGTCGCCTTATTGAGATCAAGCCTACTGATGATCGATTCTAAGAGCTTGTACCGAAAATGAATTGGTTTCATAACGTATGAAGAAGAGTTGACTAGGGGCACATCTTTTCCAGAATCATTGAGACACGAGTTTGATGCAAATAAATCCACAAAAACGTTGGCTTTGTCTACAGAATCAGCAACTACCGATCCGTCAATAGATGTCAGGGGAAATGAAGATGTTCGAAAGTTTTACTAATGGCTTTTGCTAAAGACCAAAATTTACGACTGCCTAAAGGAGATGTAGCTAGTTCATTGCATTTTCGTTGTTCGAACAACTTTTTAGTTTTAGTGATGACACTTTTGCAGATATTTCTAGCACCAACGTATTTTACATGACTGTCAACCGATTTATTAGATTTCCATTTAATGTAACATTTATTGTTTAAAGATATTGAATCAGAACAAGCCTTATTGAACCAGGGTTGGGAACGTGAATGACCTACACGGCACTGTTTTTTCGGAATGTATAACTCCATTCCCATGAGGATGACTTCAGATACTGAAAGAGCGATGTCCGAAGAAGAGGACGACTTAAAACAATATTCACGGCATGAAAAAGTTGCAAAGAAATCCCGTAAATCACTCCATCCAGCTGACTTAAAACACCACAAGGTTCTATCGGTTTTGTGAACAACAGTGTAATTAGGTACAGTTGAAATGATTTCTATTAGACAATGGTCGGAAAGACCTAAAGGCGAAAGAACGGAAGTTTTATAAACAAGAGGGTTTGATGTAAGAAAGAGATCTAGAAGATGTGGAGTATGGTTAGGGTTATCAGGATTCTTGTGGGTTCAGAAATCATTTGTGTGAGATCACATGAAATAGCAAATGTTTCTGCACTATGACCAGCAGGATTTGTAGTAGATGAAAATTGAAGCCAATTAGAGTTATGAACATTGAAATCGCCTACAAATGAGATATCGCAAGATGGAAACTGAGACAGGAGATAGTCAACTTTCATACTAAGGTAATCGAAGAAGTCTTGACAGTTGCTGTCATTAGGAGACCTATAAATGCAACAGTAGAATTTCACAAAATTAGGACCAGAATGTTTAAACCAAATCACGTCAAAATCTTTATTTTCTAAGGAAGAAACCCTCTTGCAAGCAATTCTGTCCTTGATGTACGCGCATACGCCTCCTTTATATCGAAAGTTAGAGTGAAGATGGTATTGAGGAAATTGCAAGTCGGGTGACTCGGAGCTTTCAGAGCAGACTTGTGTTTCAGATAGAAACAATATATCAGGTTGTAATTGTTCAAGATGTTGGTGAATAGCATTAAGATTAGACCTGATACCGCGTATGTTGCAGTAGTGAATCAGAAAGTTGATACTTTCGATGACCGAGGTCGCTTGGGCCCTGCCCTCCCGGACATCCGAATGGGGCAGGATTTTACGTCCGGAATCTATAACCCCAGAAACCACAGCCATCTTATATTTTAATTTGGGACTTTTAATCCGATAGGGAGACAGTGAGGGCGATAAGGAACAATAAGGATGAGAATAGATTAAGGATGATAGAAAAGGTAACCGGCAGCCCTTACCGAGCTCAGAAAATCGGAGAACCAATATTGAGGAGCCCATGGTAAGGGTGGTGGTACCTTCCCGGCTGGCATGGAGTATACATGCCTACCACCTAGTTGGAAGCATCTGAATCAAACTCTAAAAGACCACGAAATTTTTAAAAATCATATTCAGTCCCAAAAATCTTTTCTAGAACTGAACCTAAGATTGAAGTGTTGTAAAACTATAGATGCGGATTCCCAAAGACTTGTTAACGCTGAAATAAACCATTGGCAAGAAGTGCTTTTAAGAATCGTAGCAATCACTACAATGTTTGGCAAAAGTTGTCTGGCTTTCCAAGGTACAAGCGACAAGCTGTTTGAGCGTAATAACGGTAACTTCTTAAAAATAGTTGAGCTGCTATCTGAATTTGATCCCGTCATGGAAGAACACGTACGTAGGGTGCTTAAAAAAGAAGAAACGAAAGCTCACTATCTTGGGAAAAATATTCAAAACTAGATAATAGACCTGTTGCAACAAAGTGTGAAATCTTATATTATTAATGATATAAAAAAAGCTAAATATTCCATAATTTTAGATTTCACTCCTGATATTTCTAGGGTGAAGCAAATGACTCTTGTAATCAGGTATGTTTCAATCAATAAAACTGATTCCTATCAGGATGAGGTTGAAATTAAAATTAAGCAAAGCTTTTTGAGTTTTCTTCCAGTTGAAAGGTCTACAGGGAAGCAAATGTTTGAAATTATAATTGCAGAACTTAATAATTTGGGTTTAAATTTACAGGACATAAGAGGACAGGGATATGACAACGGGTCTAATATGCGGGGCGATAAATCAGGAGTGCAATCTAGGATTAAGAACCTAAATCCGCGAGCTTTCTACGTTCCATGTAGTAGTCACTCTCTGAATCTAGTAGTTAACGATATGGTAAAAGCATCTTTGGAAGGCGCTAACTTTTTTAATATGATTCAAAAAATATATGTATTTTTTTTCAGCATCTACTTTTCGCTAGGCAATTCTTCTAAAACATGTCCAGGGTTTGACTTTAAAACCATTAAGTGATACTAGATGGGAGAGTAGGATAGAGGCTTTAAAGCCTTTAAGTTTTATATCGGAGGAGTATACGACGCCTTGCTAAGCATTTATGAGAATGAAGAAATTGATAATTTAATAAGGGACGAAGCCTCGGGTTTATTAAGTTGTATTAAACAATTTAAATTTTTGTGTTCAATAGTTCTTTGGTATAAAATTTTACACTGTATTAATCCAATAAGCAAATTGTTGCAGACAAAAGATAATGATCTAGCATCTGCACTTGATCTTTTGCGAAATTGCAAAAAGGTTTTTCAGGATCTTCCATCGAATAAAACTATTGTTGATGCGAGAGAACTGGCTGACGAAATTGACGTTGAAGCCAATTTTGAATCAACAATACCACGACACCGCGTAAGAAGAAAAAAAAGGAATTTCTCATACGAAGCTCGAGATGAACCGATCGAGAATCCTAAAATTTAAGGTAGATTTTTTTTTATTTTACAATTGACCAGGCACTAAATGCAATAGATACTAGATTTAAACAACTTAGTCACCATAGTAATTATTTTCAATTTTTATATAATATATGATTTAAAGGGAATGTCTAAAGAAAATCTTTTAAAACATTGCAACGATCTAGAAAGTATTTTAACTCACGGTGATTCTGTTGGCATTAATGGGGTAGAATTAGCAGAAGAAATTTGTGCAGTATCTGGGCTTATGGGCAAGAAAGAAAGCTCAAGCACTGTTCTAAAATTAATAACAATGTTAAATTGTGCCCCAAACCTAAGTGTTTCCTTAAGAGTATTGCTGTGTATACCAATAACTGTTGCAAGTGGAGAAGAAGTTTTCCAAATTAAAATTGATTAAGAATTTTTTACGTTCAACTACAACGCAAAATCGCCTTAATGGGTTGGCCATTTTAGCGATTGAGCATGAAATTGCTGATCAAGTTAACTTAAAAGATGCAATAAAAACATTTGCGGAAACAAAGTTAGAAAGAAAAATTTCTTTTAGGTTACTTTATTTTATAGTTATATTTTTACAGAATCTAAAATTTCTCTGTTTGGTTATGCAATATTTTTTGTACTTTCTTAATAGAATATAAGTATAGCAATAAAAATGCACCTTATATCTACCAGTACTTTTAAGTTTTGCCCTTTTTAAATGTTTATTATGTAATGTATTACATATATTTTTTTAAATAAATGATTTAGCATAATTTTTATTTTATTCAAAAAAAACTAGCGGCAAATTGTCTGTTTGTCCGGGGTGACATGAAGGCTAGAGCGGGCCCTGATGCATCACACGAACTCTATATTGCAACTGCCACCTCAATGTCATTTTTGTATACCTACATACAAAATATGCATTCCGGTTAGGTATTTCAGGTAGATGTTCCTTTCAAATACATTTCGTTATTCAAATACATGTAGGAGGATTGTACATACATAATCCCCTCCGTTGGAAAGGTGAAGTCTTCCAAATGATTATGATTATTAAATACACATTCATGCCTCGTATTATATACTACTGATTGCATTTACTTAACTACCTTTTCTCACGACTATGTTATAATTTTATGATGCAACCACGTATCGCCCTGTCGAATTAAACAAAGAAGGTCTAAAACTCATCTTAATTAAAAGCAGGTAGCATTTGGAAAAAAATGGTTGTTTTAGCGATAAGGAATATGACATTCAAGTGGATCCCATTTTAAGAACTGCAAACATTTTTTAAACAACGGTCAAATGATGCAATAAAAAATGGATTTCTTAAACGTAGCTCGCAAACAATAACCAACAGGGGTTTCAAACTTTTCTGTCGTTTTTAGGTCAATTGGAGACCTAATAGTTTGTTTAAATAATTGCAAAAAACTGTCAAAATTTTCAATTATATTTCATCTCGTGAAAAAAAGCACCTTTCAGAAACTATGTCTTTTATTATCCGTAACTTACCATAATTTTTTCATTAAAAGATATTAATCTGTTTTTGAGAAGTTCTAATTATTTATGCAAAAAAGTGACAAAATTTGTCGTGCAATTTGACCCTTTTTTCGTCGGTTAAGGGGTTTTCCCAAGAGAAATATATGTCTCACTCGAGACTTATATTTTCTATACCATATGATTTGCTTACATGGAATTTTTACCATTTTCACCTTTAAAATGGGTATGATACTTGAACTTCACGATACTATGGTTTAGAAGAGATAAAGAGAGTTTCACATGCGTTAAAATGAATTTTTAGTTGACCCCAACCGCGGAATGGAAGAATCAGTCATCAGTGGCGCGTAACGTGAAAAATTCATCGTACGAGTTCAAAATCACATCGCGGTGAAAAATTCGACCTATCTACGCTAACTTTGCATCAAATTCAACATTTTCTTTTAATATGAGGTAGTTTAGTAGGTAAGTAAATTTATTCCATCCGTCGTACATAAACATTCAGTTACAGAGCATTTTAACATATAAAATTATGTATGTATACAATAAAACGAAGGCAGCGTGGAGGCGTAATGGAAAGTGCGGATTTAAATTACTAAAATGCGCATATACATTTAATATTACTGTTTGCGTGTAGTTTAGTGATCTCTTAACACAAAAGAACTCGTTCACATTGTAGAATATGTTTACGCTGAGAAATTTTTTCAAACGTGACTTAAATTGTGTTTTAGTAATAGCATGAAATATTATCGTTTACTTACCTTTTTTGAGTTTTTTAATGTTGTATTTTAAATTATACATTCTAAACGTTTCGATAACACTTACAGTTATCTTCGTCAGTAATAATATCTATTAAAATTGTTAAAGATGTTGAAAAATTAAAACTTAAACATTAGCCTGCTATTAATATAACAGTTTGAGAAACGTATAAAGCCAACTATAGAATTAAATTTGAGTAAAGGATAACTAGGTCATTTAAAATTATATATTGTTAAACTGTCTTAAAGATGACAAATCAGAACACAATCTAACGGCGAAGACTAATATTAAAAAATGTCAGCCAAAGAACACATTTAACAAAATGTAATCAAGTTATGATGTAAGTGCAAAGTTGTGAAAAACTTCAATTTGAAAGTGATAGAAACATTCACAAACATAAACATGACATTAAATAAAATAATAACAACGAAATAGCTTAGTCAATAAATACAAGTGTTATTAACAATGAAAGCATAATGTATAACGTTTTTAGTATTTTTTTAATTTTAATCTTAATTTCAAAATACAGTAAAAAACCTAGACAGACCAAAAGTCAAATTAAAATCAAAATTAAAACGTATCATTATGCCAAAACCTATTTAAACAGAGATTTTCTTCTTGTTTGTTAAAATTATTAAGGTGTTTATATGTCTCAATAGCTTCACGTTGATAACAAACATAATAATCAGTTTGTCTTGACAATATTTCCATATTGTCAAATTGAATGTCATGATTTAGATTATTTAAGGCATGATCAACCACCGCAGACTTTTCTGGTTGACCTAATCTGCAAAATCTCATATGTTCTTTACGTCTTGTATAAAAGCTACGTTTTGTGGTTCCAATGTATACTTATACACTCCGGAAGATGATAATGGGTTTGAAATATCTTTAGGTGATCTTAAATGTTCTTTAATTTTTCTTGTAAGTTTAAAAATAGTCCTAATGCCATATTTAATTAGGATTTTTTCAATTCTATCTGTAACATTAGCTATAAAAAGAATAAAAGCAGTACCAACATTAAGAACTGGTTTTTCTTTAGGGTTATGTCCAGAAGGTGTAATAACATTATTACAACCTCATATACGTAAAACACCCCATTGCATTGAAAATTCTGTCGACTTTGTTGAAAAAATGCATAGTTTCAAAATTGAAGAGGGTGATATAATGGCCAGTTTTGATGTAAAAGAAACTATTGATTACATTGATCATCTTTTTCCACAGGATATAACCATTCTTTTTCAGCACTGTCTTACTACAATTTAGTTTCAGAGGAATTTTATGAACAGATGGTGTAGGAATGGGTAGTCCCCCTAGCCCTGTTATAGCTAACTTTTACATAGAAAAATTTTAAACATTAGCGTTACAAAATACACCTAAAAAATCTTCAGTTTGGTATAGATATGCAGATGACACATTTGTTACTTGGGGGCATGGGGAAGAGGCACTGCATGAGTTTTTGGTTTTTATAAATGGTATGCATCCTAGTATTCAGTTTACCATGTAAAAAGAAACTAATGGTAGTTTGCCATTTCTTGACATATTAATATCTAAAAATAATAATTCACTATCTTTTAAGGTTTGCAGAAAGCCGACACACACTGATAGATACCTTCATGAATTATGCAACCACCATCCACGTCAAAAAATTGGTGTAATTAAATCTGTAGTAGATCGAGCAAAACGAATTTGTGACCCTGAATCTTTGAAGGATGAATATAAATATTTAACAATATCCTTACAAGATAATGGATATCCACTTACAGATATTTATAATGTTATTACACCTTTTAGACACACCCCTAAAGAAAAACCAGTTCTTTATGTTGATACTGCTTTTATTCCTTTTATAGCTAATGTTACAGATAGAATTGAAAAAATCCTAATTAAATATGGCATTAGGACTATTTTTAAACCTACAAAAAAAATTAAAAAGCATTTAAGATCACCTAAAGATGTTTCAATCCCATTATCATCTTCCGGAGTGTATAAGTTATCTTGTATGCATTGGAACCACAAAACGTAGCTTTGATACAAGACGTAAATAACATATGAGATTTTGTAGATTAGGTCAACCAGAGAAATCTGCCGTGGCAGACCATACCTTAAATAATATAAACCACGACATTCAATTTGACAATATGGAAATAAACTCATTATTATGTTCCTTATCAACGTGAAGCTATTGAGATATATAAACACCCTAATCATTTTATCAAACAGGAAGAAAATCTCCGTTTAAATAGGTTTTGGCATAATATAATTAAAAAAAAATTTTGACTTTTGGTATGTCTAGTATTCTGCTGTGTTTTTCCTAGACCTTGAAGCAAATGCTTTACCAATTATATGTTAAATTACCACAGCACTGTAATTTAACAGAAGTAGTTGAAATTAAGATTAACATTAAAAAATAAAAAAAAAACGTTCTGCATTATGCTTTTCATTGTTAATAACACTTGTGTTTATTGGCTAAGCTATTTCTTTGTTAGATTTAACTGGATTACTTTATTTGATGTCTTGTTTATATTTGTGAATCCTTCTACATTTTCAAATTGAAATTTTTTACAACTTTACACTTACATTATAACTTGATTACATTTTGTTAAATGTGTTCTTTAGCTGACATTTTTTAATGTTAGCCTTCGCCATTAGATTGTTCTGATTTGTCATCTTTAAGACAGTTTAACAATATATAATTTTTAATGACCTAGTTGTTCTTTACTAAAATGTAATTCTATAGTTGGCTTTATACGTTTCTCAAACTGTTATATTAATAGCAGGCTAATGTTTATGTTTTAATTTTTCAATTTTGACAAAATTGTTTTCAGCATATTTAGCAATTTTAATAAATATTACTACTG
Source organism: Vesta saturnalis (assembly GCA_036346205.1). NCBI lineage: Eukaryota > Metazoa > Arthropoda > Insecta > Coleoptera > Lampyridae > Vesta > Vesta saturnalis. The sequence goes on along the minus strand of JARFJB010002176.1, from coordinate 641,444 downwards.
ACGAAGATAACTGTAAGTGTTATCGAAGCGTTTAGATTGTATAATTTAAAATACGCCATTAAAAAACCCAAAAAGATAAGTATTTTAATATATGTGATAATGGTGAAAGTTTACATTTTCATATTACCGTTGTTAGATTATTAAAGATTTTTATACCGATACATAGTGAAGCTTTTCTATTTAGGTTTAGTTTGTAATCTGGCGGGATTAGAACGAGGCTGTGCCGAGTACTGTAGCGATGTACATATGCTGATGTATTAAATTTATGATGATTAATGAAGATAATTTGGGAAACTTTGTAAATGTATAAATTGGTTCAAGTTTGAATTGTGTACTTTAAGAAGAAAGGCCTGTAAGATTCTTTAGGATTTATATCAAATAAGATGCGTAGTGCTCTTTCCTGAATTATAAATGTCGAATTAGGCAATGGTGAGTTACCCCAGAACTCAATTCCATATGGTAGAATTGAGTGGAAGTAGCTATAGTAGCCAGTCATTACTGATTTTAATCCAATTGTTTTTTTGATATGAGATAAAACGTAGACCGCTTTGCATAGTTTATTTGTGCCGACTACTTGAGGTTATCATCTATCCATGTCCCCAGAAATTTGACAGCATGCACAAATTCAATACTATCATTATCTGTTAGTTGTAGCTTATTACATCCCGTTTTATTTTTATCGATATTACTTCGCAAGTTTATTATTTGTGTTTTTGTGTGAACCATCGTTTTGTGTCGAGTATAATATTCTTTGTTTGTAACAGTTGATCGTTAATGTTGGAATGGTGTGTTATGAAACTGGTGTCGTCGGTGAACAATGAGAATTGTATAGATGGAAAGTTAAACGTCAGGTCATTTATGTAGATTAAGAAAAGCAGTGGCCCTAAAACTGAGCCTTGGATACTCCAAGTATCGAGTACTTTAGTGACGAGCTAGCACTTTTTAATTCATTATTCACGAGATAATTATTACTGCAGTATTGTTGTCTTTCTGACAAGAAAGATTGAAACCATTTAATTGTGTTACCTCTTACACCATTAAATCCTAATTTTTTTAAGTATAATGGCATGCCGAACACAGTGAAAGGCTTTAGATAGGTCACAGAAGATTGCAAATGTAGATTCCTCTTGTCGAATAAGAGTTGTGATGTAGCATCAGCAGTGTCTCGGTCCTCTCTGAACTCCAATTGAAAACTTAAAAAGAATGATTAATTTCGAAGTAACGTGCTTCTTTACAACGGCTTCCCAAATCTTTGATAACAATAATGAAAGAGATATAGAGCAGTAGTAGTTCGGATTATGGTGATCTCCCTTTTTATAAAGAGGAATGACTATAGCTGTTTTTAAATCGGTAGGAAATATGCCATCTGCAATAGAAATATTAAGTGAATAACAAAGAGTTTTTTAGAATTCTGTTATATTATTCTCAGGTACCCTGCGACGCTCAGGGCCGCCCGCTTGCAAAACCATTCGTTGCGCCTTCATTAGTTCAAAGGTCAATAGGGAACTAATATGTGATATTTTATTTATTTATAATTTTTTATTATAAAACTGCCTTTACATATTTTTCAATTTTGCTTGTAAAATATCAAAAAAAAAGAAAATAATACTGAAGAAATAACAAACAATTTCTAAGTAAAAATAACAACAAAAGTACTTACTTAATTATATTAATAAAATTAAAAAAACTTATCTTTTCGACATTTGGTCTCAGCGAATTGTTTTATTACGCTCTCTGTATCAATAGAGTCTACAACCTCGTGCTTTGTGGCTAAAATGGCCAAGCCGGATTGTCTTTTCTGAGACATCGTGGATCTAAATTTGAAAATGATCGCTCACCTGTGGCCAAATTAGGAAAAGTAGATAAAAGATTGATTTCGAAAATATATTGTAACATGTGATGGGGATTTTGAGAGTCAGTAGGTAAAGAAAAAGGCTTAAATAAATTTATTTCGTTAAATAAATCGGTACCATCATTATCAGATTCCTGTTTGACCTCGTTTGTCAGTTTGAAATGCAAAATTTTGCAGTATTTTAACAGGTCTTCTTCAGGCATACTAAAGATATTTGAAAAAAAATCCAAATATGTCATTATAACTAGACATAAGCGCAAATCGCTCATTTAAGGATATCAGAGTTTGATCAATAATCCTATAAAAAAAATTAATTTTAAAATTTTGTTTCGGGTTATCTATTGGCTCGTCAAGCGTGCTCATAATCAAATAATTTTGATTTAATCCGTCTACGAATAGTATGTATAGCAGGAAAATGTGCTTCTATTTTTAAACTTGTTGTAAAATCCGATGCTTTACTAAGAATTTCTTCCATGTTACTATCAGAACGGTAGTCTTTTAAATGCTGCACTAAATTTTTTAAGTAATCTAGAGATACTTTAGTATTCCTAGAAGGATTTTGCAACATTTTACTCAACACATTGATTATAAGTAAAACGTCACGCCCAATAATAACAGAAGTTACAAATTTATAACACTGAATATTTGTTAGTAGTGACGAAGCTTTGTGAGTTGCTTGACAATTAAAGGAGGTACCTTCGCCAATTTTTGAAAGAGCATTACAAGGATTTTCTAAATAAAATCTTAAAGGTTTTATAGCGTCTATCCTGCTTGACCACCTTGTGTCACTTAAAGATTTCAGGTTTAAAACTGGCAAACATTTTCTAATAACTTCCCATCTAGTAGTTCGACGAAGAAAAAATACATATAAATCTTGTATAATACTATAAAAGTTCACGGTTTCATGTGTATTTTTGCAGCATCATTTGCAATTAGGTTTAAGCTATGGGAGAAACATGGTACAAAAAATACTCTGAGATTAACATCGGCAATTCGTTTCTGCAAACCAATATGTTTGCCGCGCAAGTTTAGGTTTACGTTTTCAAGTAGATCAAACACAATTGACCTTCCCCAGTTGAATCTGTTACAGGATAAAAAGAAATAAAGCTCTCTTTTACCTCAACGTTTTTAGTATTAATATTTAATGGAACATACCTTAACATAACACTTATTTGCTCGGTATTGCTTACATCTGGTGTACAATCCAATATAATATTTTGCCGCACGAATCAGTTCCAAAATATTTTCTTTAATGTGGAAGATATTAAACTTATAAAGTCACATTGGATTTGTTCTCCAAAATAAAGTGGCATTCTCTCTGAAAGGCTTTGAGATTTTTTTACATGATTTACGTGTTCTCTCATAATAGGACCAAATGTTGCAATCATCTCAGCAGCTTTCAAGAAATTGCCATTGTCGGGGCTAAAAAGTTGTTTGAAAGAACCCTGAAAAGCTAGACATTGTCTGGATAAATATTTTATAACAACAACAATCCTTTCCAAAACTTTATACCAATATTTTTTTCCGCCTCTAAAATTCGCAGTTTCTCATGATTTATAGTTGCCTTTAATTCTGATCTTATATTTAGCTCCACCCAAGTCTTGATATTCTTATTATGACTAGTGCTAGTTTTATGACGATATAAATTTAAGCTTAAATTTTTCCAATCGGAGAACCCTTCGGAGAAAAAACTGTTTAGAGATTTTCCAAAGCCAAAAATTTTGCACAAAGCAAAGCACTGCATCTTTTGATACCGAATAAATAAGCCATTCTCGTGCAGCTTGTTCTCCATTAACAAGTTGTTGGGTATAATATTTTTTGGATCCTGATTGGTATTAGTAGTAGGAACATTGTAGTTTAGAATTTGAATTGGACCACGCTTTACAAGTATTCTTAAAATTTCCCTAGATATGCTTTTGGGCCAAAGTCCTGGATCATCGTAAATATCTTCCAAAGAAAGATTGGATGAGTGCCATAGCTTCATCTTGACTGATATTAACTTCAAATTCATTATTGTTGTCTGAATTCGAAGAAACGTGAAGTACCATTTCTTTTATCGGCATAACAATATTTTCCTCTGCTTGTGACGAAGATGACGATGTTACAAATTCACAACTACCTTTGCTTGATGTACTAGCTTCATTCTATAAGGTCTCTTCGCATTTTTTAGGAGGAACATATTTAAACTATGAGCCATTTTCTCCTGTTGTTCGTAGTTATGTTTTCTTTGTTTTCGATATTCGGCACCAGAAGGTTTTTTCCTTTTTTGAGGCTCATATAAAGACGATTCATTGTTTAATAGCGCTTGTAGAAGTAGATATTATAATAATGTTGTGTATTTTAATATTAAATTTTAAAAAAGTAGCCTTATTGTGAATTTGTGAAGAAAATACAGAAGAATATCATGAAAAGTCTTTGTGAAATATAAAAATGCCTGAAAGTTTTCACTACTTTTTTATTTATATAGGGTGGAACGTTAGTAATGGGATACAGAGCAACTGTGAATTTCTTGTATGAAAATATTTCGATTTAATACAGATTACCTCAATCCAATTATTTTTTTATAGAGAAATTTCTCAAAATTTGTTTTCAATATATCTTCATCTTCATGAAAATTAGTGAACATAGGTTTTTATGATTAGAAATCATAATATTTAATCAATTTTAATTTAACAGTTAATAAAAACTTTAAAACGAAACTAAACACAGAGTTCGTTTAACGTTTCGGTTTTATCCACAAACCATCGTCTGAACAACTAAATAAAATAAAATGAAACTCTAAATCTATTTAAAGGTCAATAACTTATAAAATCTTGCCATAACGTTGACGTCACTTTTTTCATACATACATAAGATTGTTAAATTTACAAAAAGTCGTTGTATACTTATAAAAATAAAAAATATTTGGATTTTTTTTAAAAGACGGAAAATTAATCTAGGTTAATAAAAATAAAATAGGTATATTAGTACATAATATGCCTTACTTACCATTTAATTTTAAAAAGATGGTTATAAACTTAATAAATAAAATACCGAACAAAATAATAATGAAAAATGTTCGATTTCCTCGCAACTCCACTGCACTTTGCAACTTCCAACTTACTACTACCTACGAAATACACACGTCACAGAATAGCGTCCTGCTTTTGACGGGTTTTCAAGAATAGACAGGAAAATTCTGACCGCTAAAAAATATAAAACTGAAGTAATATTGATTAGACATCGACCACATTTTTAATAATTTTAAATTAATTAATTACTAATAATTGAACTAGAAGGTATGTGCTGTATTTGGAATCACACTTTAATAGATTTTAGTGTGTTGTTAATGATATAATTAGTCATTTGTTTGTCTGCAAAATCCATGTACACACCTATGATCTTTACTTTAGAACTCAACAAAAGGTACGTCCAATTGTTAAAGGATTAGCAGCGATTGGAAAATAACTTACGTTGTAACGCTATAGTATGAAAGCGGTATGTTCTAAAACTAGTTTAAGAAATCAGAAATCTATTAAGTACTTAATACAAAATCGTGTACCGCTTGTATGTGAAATAAATGAACTATTTTAATTTATTCCATCGCTTCATTTCTGGACAGTCTTTAAAGCAATCAAGTTATTTAAGCTATTATAAACATTTATTGTAGTAAGAGTAAGTTTTTTTTCTGAAAATAGGTTGTGTAAAGTATTTAAGTTATTTTAAAATTGTTTTTTATTTTCAATTACATTTTTTGTTTCACATAAATTTGTTGTAATTTTTTACATCATACCCGTTTTGCCGCCCCTTGGACCCTTCAGCCTTTCAAGTTTTTTGAATTTTTTAAGATTGCATTTTTATCTTTGTATTGACCGAATTATTGGTCTCGTTTTTTGGGAATTGTAATTTCCTAAACAATATTATTACCAGGTACAGCAGAAATGGCTATTTTAGAATTTATTACGTCAAGAACTTTTTGCTCGGATTCCTCCCATAATTCTTTACCAGAAGTAGCTTTTTCAATACCGTAAAGTACCAAGTTGTTCCTGCATTGGTGATTTTCTAAATAATCTAGTTTGGTACGAAGTTCTTCAGTCATTTTTCCTTGTTGAAGTAATTTATCGTTTAGATTAGCGTAATCATTTTTAATACTTTGGAGTAATATTTTTTACCTGTTGATTATTTTCTATTAGGAGCCTGAGTATCATATCAACTTTCTGTTCGCTGTTGAATGTTGATAATTTTAAACCTTGAATATGTTCCATTTTATATCAAATAGTTTATACTGCATGTATTAAGTTGTAAATGGAATATGACACTGATAATAATAAAGTTATAGATATGTTATCACACCGATAAGTCCCTTATCACACAACTAAACTGTTAATTGAAGATTTGTGAAAGTAACTTCACTGAGTCTATAATTACAAGAGTGATTTTAATGCGTGTTTACAATATGCAGTCCGCACACGGGATATAGTTTCCGTTTGCAAAAACAATAACTGGTATGTTAGTTTCATCATAATGTTGCAGGAATTTGTTATAAATAATAAATATTGCAAAAATACCTTCTTTCGCGTATATTTTAAAAATTATGCGTTTTAGACAAAACTTGTTTGTTTTTAAAAAATAAATGCTTCTTTATTATATCATCGTTTTTATGCGATCGAGGTATAGCCTTAAGAATGTAAAAGAAAATTACATCAAAATACAAACATTTTCGAGATGTTTATTGAGATCCATTCATTAGTATGAAAAAAGTATGAAAGTATTAATATAAAAGCCAACAAAAAAATTGTAAAATTTTAACTGTCCATTAAAAAACACCAAAAAAGGTTTTAAATATTCTGAAGAATATATTTTAATGTTCCTTCGAATAAACGAGACAGAATAATTAAAAAACAAACATTATCTCAGCTCCTAATTGAACTAGTGGGAGTTTTTAATACGTGAAAAATTACCAGTTACTCGTACTTGTAAGTATATATATATATATATATATATATATATATATATATATATATATATATATATATATATATATATGGTATCGGGATGCGGTCTAGTTAAAAATGAAAATGATTATTTAGGGGCCTATTCTATAAGGCTTAACTATGTCGTTACGCAACGATTATCGTTCGCGAACGACTTTCGCTATTCTGTATGCTAATTTGGATCGTTTACTAACGACAATATGGCGGTAAATTTGTAGTTATTCTACGACAGGGTCTGACCAGTCGTTGAGTCAGTATAAAATAAAGTAACCTAAGTTTTCTGAGGTCGGATGTTTACATATAAAGGTGTATTTGTTCACTAGCCCTAATGAATGCAGAAATCGCAAATATGTTGGTAGAAGAACTTGAAAGAAGGTAGGTACAAGTGAAAGTAATGCATTGTTGTTTTTCAAAGTACATCAAAATTGTAGGAGGCAATTAAACGTTTATCGACGCCATTTAAGAGACGCATCAAATCGAATTACCAGAGGAATTCTTTAGGCAATCTTTTCGTTTGAATATTGAAACCGCAAGAGATCTCTTGGAGGAAATGTTTCCATTTTTGAATAATGTGAATAGTCGTTGAACAAGAGCCCCACGTATTGTACGGTTTTTTGTCTGCGTTAAGTTTTTTGTCACATGGGAGCTATCAAGAGCCGGTAGGTGCAGATAGGCTGGTGTCTTTTGCACAGCCAGCAGTGAGGAGATATTTACACGAAATTGTTGATATATTTGTAAATCACTTAGCCAACACTTACATACGGTTCCCACAAAATGCAATAGATCTGGCCAACGTGAAGCAAGGGTGTGTATGTTGTCGATAAGAATAGGTTGTCAATAATACTTCAATTATTGTAGTTTTTTTGAGCAATTTCAATTACCAGGAATAGTAGGTTGCATTGATTGCACACATATAGGCATAGCCACACCACAGCCTATCAATTTTGGATATCCTGCTAACGTATTCATGAACAGAAAAGGTTTTTATAGTCTCAATTGTCAACTTGTAAGTTCATAATGATGTTTTAAATTAGTCTACTTATAATTTCGTAACCTGTTATAATATTTAAGATCTGCGATGTAAATTGCAAGATATTGGCCATTGATGCTCGATTTACCGGCAGTGTGCATGATGCTGCTATTTTCACAATGAGTTCAGTGAAAGACTTGTTGCATGGGAATTTTATCGCAGGAGACGAACACTCATATTTATTTCGAGATGCTGGTTATCCTTTGTTGCCTTATTTATTAATACCAATTCATGGAGCTGCTCCTGATACACCCGAGTTTCGATACACACAACGACATTGTCAAATAGTAATCGTGTAGAACGTACATTTGGATTGATAAAGGGAGTATGGCGTTGCTTGAATCCACACCGTATTCTACATTATGAACCAGAATTTGCAGCTTGTATAACGTATGCATGTGCGACACTACACAACTTAATGATAAATAGAGGTGTCGAAAGTAAGTATGCCACGTAGTTATGGTAATTCAGCAATGTTAATGATGAAGATAATGATGTTGATGATCCGGAAGCCTTGTTAAATAGAGGAAGGATGTTAAGGAATCAATGAATTCAAAATTCTTTTTTGTGAATCAAAAATACACTGATTTTTACATTTTATGTCAAAATCTGTATACATTGCACTTGGCTACAATCTAACTAGTTTTCTCATCGTCATCACTGTCCAATACAATGGTCACCCCTTCATACTTGATCTGAGGCTCCATCTGTCGCAATTTTAGTCTCCTCCTTTGGATGTCGGTTAACTTCTCCAGATTATCGTTTATCTTTCAAAGAATGTCGATTTCGTCTTCTTTTTTCTCATCCTTATTGATGATTTCTTTCAAGCAGCTGATTACTGTTGATCTCTTTCTTTTCAAAGGGTGCTCAAAACCGACTTCCTGTACATTAGATGGAGCTGCTGTAGAAGTAATAGCAAGATTCTCCTTATTTTCCATATCATTGTCAATGTTTTCATCGACGGGCAAAGATGCCGAAGAAGTCGCTAATATGCCACCTTTTTATTAGATAGAACATAAGAAAAGATTTTAAAACATATTACCAATTCCAAATTCCGGAGTTTCTGACATTCCGTCGACTGCAACCCAACCAATTGTGTCCATAAGTATTTGTTCGATGTCTGTTAGGGAATATTCGGACACTGTTTCCAGTTTGCTTTTGAGCACTTTTCAATTTTCTGGCCTTTCGTTTGGTTTGAGACCGCCAGTCAGTAAAAACCTAGAATATGTTTATGTAATATACAATTGTAGATGTATTTACAAATACCCTTTTCCACTCTTTTACATTTCTTATCTGGCCACCAGTTGCATTTAGTAATTGCACTAATTTTTCCCAGGTTTCCTCTATGATGTGAGGTTGATTAGCGTCGAATTTGTTCTCCTTAAAGGCCTTGTTCGATTTGAGGTGCTCAATGTACAGTATGTATTGGCCTCTTATTGTTTTGCCAGCTCGTGGTCGTTTTGGAGTTTGGTTAGCCATGATGATTTGTCTGAAATTTTTTAATCCCACATTATATTAACTTAAAATCTTACCAAAATGTGAACATATATTTTACAAATACAAAATACATTGCGCGTTTTTACCTTTTCTCTGTCTCAATAAGGTTATTTTTTTTGACATTTGTTATTTTCGGCTTTGAAATAGTTCTAATGTCAACAAATTCTGTTCATATTGCCGACTATTATAACAATAATTTATAACGACTATTTCTTTAACGATAGTGATATAGAATGTAACTATCGTTCAAGTTCGAGTCGTTACCATTACGACATCGTTAGTTAACGACACAATACAGAATAAGCTCCTTAATTCAAGCTTTCGAAATACTGTAATTCTTCATCAGTAATCTGTGTAAGATGAACATAAGTAAGAAATAATCTATTAACATCATAAAGATAACTTACTAAACGCGAGAATTATAAACTAACTAACATTATTGTACAGTAGAATTGATGAATACAATGTTACGATTACATTTTAATATGACAACTTATGAAGTATTTAAATTTTTTTTAATTTATATATATATATATATATATATATATATATATACCTACTTACTGCGTTACAAACTAAAATTCTTAGAAGATATGATTTATGAAACCTGTTTTACTGAATCGATTCAAATTAGTACTCAGAATGTATTCCTGATGAAGGAATAAAGTAGTTCGAAAGTTTGAATTAAATAGTCATTTTCATTTTTAACTAGACCGCATCCCGATACCATATTTTATTATAGCTACGGTCGTTACTTCCATAAACTTTATATATATATATATATATATATATATATATATATATATATATGTATATATATATATATATATATATATATATATATATATATATATATTTTGTTTAGAATTATTACGATGAGGTGTTTTCCAAAGTAGTCAAGGGAGATTTAATTTTAGTGTATAGTTTAAATATAGTTTTGACATTACTTATGGATATCTTAGCATTGAGTAGCTTTTGCACTTTTAATATCTGAGGAGAAAGAAGAGGTATGTAAGGTAATGAACCATACAACATATTATCATTGCCATGAGGATGAAGATCACTATTTATTAAAAAAGCTTGAATTATTACGATGAGGTGTTTTCTAAAGTTGTTACACTAAAATTAAATCTCTTTTAACAACTTTAGAAGATTCAAATGTGGTTTATTCTATCCTATGTAAGAACTATTTTATTCTATCCCATGTAAGGACTGTTTTAAGGTGTACATAGGGCAACTTCTACAAATTTATCAGGGAGAATCACATCTATAAAAGTGACTGCAAAAGAAAAATTACTTCATATAGCTTAGCTGAGCTACAACAAAACCGAGCAATGGATTTTAACAAAGTTACTATATTATGTAAAGAAAATAATTTAACTAAACGTTTTTTTCGTGAAATGGTCTGCATTAATGAATACACTAATACTCTTAATAAGAAATCAGATATTAAAAAACTTAGCAGTATTTATAATTACATATTATCTTACGAACATAGTTTTAATCAAATTTCAACTGATAATTAAAATTTTTTTTTCTCTCTAAAATATGGTAAGATTTTATTTAACATTGTCCATTTTTCTAGTAATTTTTATTAAGTTTATTTTTCCTTTGATTATTTTGATCTCATAACACATTCGATTTAGTTTTACTATTGACACATTGTCAATTCCTTTTAATTTCTTAATATCTCCTATAGTTAGTTAACTTTTTAACTTCATCACTTAACGCACGTTAGGTATATTCTTATTATTATTTAGTTTATAAATACCATTAATTATATTTGTAGCTTGTCTTGTGAAAGGAATACAGCATTCCGAAAGCTTGACAGATTAACAAAGGGTTTTTTACCTTGGACTTACGTAATTGATTGCATTCCCCAATAAACTTATCGTATATTATAATTATTATCAGTCAAGATTACTCACGTACTTTGTGAATGATTTTGTTGTATCACCTAGGGGTTGTTACAAGCGACGGTTAGGAGACTATAAAATCACTATAACTTTTTAAGCCAGGGTGTATGTCATTTTGAGCTTGATAAACCTTTTCCAGTTAAGAAAGGTACATATATGTATATATATATATATATATATATATATAGATATATATATATATATACCTTATTGAACTCGCTGGAAGCAACCCTTTTCGAGAAAAACGCATCTTTAGCTGATGACATGTAAATTGTCGAAGTTAGTCGAAGGCTATTACAAGATATTGCAATTTTTTTTAGAAGACCGTGGCAAACGTAAAAGGTTTTTCCTTGTTTAACACATTGAGAACTCTTAACACACTCTCGGCATTTCCTTGACAATGTCCAAAAACCAATAACATATCGGTATATTCTATATTGGTATATTGCCATAGTTTCAACTAAATAAAAATACTGTCACATTTACGTAACTTCTACTACTACATCTCCTTAATAATTAATAATTAATCATTTCAAAATCTTAAATTTTCTGTCTAAATTTTCATCATGGACGGGCAATATGCCAATGCAAAATATACCAATGTTATTGTTTTTAGGATATTGTTAAGGAAATAGCCGAGAGTGTGTCAGAGTTTACTGTGCAAGGTTTCCAAGTCGTCATACACCAAGTCATCCAACGTTTGCTGTAGCGAGAGAAGTCTCCAAGAAAGCGGTCGCTTTACTCCTGGAACCGCTGATTATGGAAGGTAGAAGGCTGTGGCAAACGTAAAAGATTTTTCCTTGTTTAACACATTGTGAACTCTAACACACTCTCGGTATTTCCTTGACAATATCCAAAAACCAGTAACTTATCGGTATATTCTATATTGGTGTATTTCCATAGTTTCAACTAAATAATGATACTGTCACATTTAAGTAACATCTACTACTACATCTCCTTAGTAATTAATAATTTAAAAATTTTAAATTTTCTGTCTAAATTTTCATTATGGACGGGCATATACCAATGCAGAATATATCAATGTTATTGTTTTTAGGATATTGTTAAGGAAATAGCCGAGAGTGTGACAGAGTTTGCTCTGAAAGGTTTCCAAGTCGTCATACACCAAGTCATCCAACGTTTGCTGCAGCGAGAGAAGTCTTAAAAAAAGCGGCCGCTTCGCTCCTGGAATCACTGATTATGGAAGGTAAATAAAAATAAAAAAGAGTTCAAAATTAAATAATCATTATTAGGCCATGTTCCGTAAGAATTCCTCAAATTGAAGAATACATTTTAGAACATATTGGAGAACATCCGGAACTAAGTACAGGACGATTAAGTGGAGAAATAAGAGTGTCTAAAACCACCATTAATGGAAACTTAAAGAACAGCTGCTACATCCATACCACAAGCAGCCAGTTCAAGATACCTTACCCCATAATCCTAAAGTGCGATTAGTTTTTTATCGATTTATCAAAGTGCAAAGAGAAACTGACTTTCACTTTCGAAAAAACATTTTGTTCACCGACGACGCATGTTTCACAAGAAAAGAACTAATTAATTTTCATAATGAACACGTATGCAGACAAAAATCCGCATGCAAATAAATTTAGACGTTTTCCACATGAATTTAAGGTTAATGTGTGGGCAGCGTTAATACGAAATATTATTGTTGGTCCTATCATTTCACCGCAAAGATCAACCGATGAAATTTACTTGCAATATCTTCAAAATACGCTGTCAGGTTCACTGGAGGATTTACCTTTACAAGTTCGGACAAGTTCATGCACGATGGGGCTCAACCACATTTTTCATTACCTGTTCGAAATTACTTAAATGAACAGTACCGAAACAAATGGATAGGTAGAGAAAACGATGCTCCTGTGAATTGGCCACCGCTTTTTCCCGATCTAAATCCATTGGATTTTTATTATGGGGACATGTTAATTCCGTGGTTTACATGACTCCAGTAGAAAATGAAAACCAACAGTGGCAGTTTATTCAGGATGCAGCAAATAATCTGAATAAATTATGCAAAGAGTCAATTCTAATATTCTGCGTCGTGTGACATATTTTGTATTTGCATTTAAGTTTTCAGTTTAATTTTTGTGTTAAAATTCCTTTTATCTTATTTTTTATCCTTAAAAACAAGGAAGTAAAACCATAGAAACAAGGAAAATTCTTTTACTTTTACCAAATTAAAAAAAAATTACAATACCTTGCAACAGGTTTCGGCTCGCTCACTTTGAAAAATTACATTCGTCATCAGCTTCAGATGCGTTTTTCTCGGAAAGGGTTGCTTCTAGCGACTTCAATAAAGTATACATTTCTTAACTGGAAAAGATAGGGAAAAAGATTTAACAAGCCCATAAGTTTGATATGAGCTTTTCTGCCCCATGAAACTATGCCAACGTACCAAATTTAAGTAAAATCGCATAAGCCGTTTCAAATTTATAATAAAACGATTTTAAAATTGTGACTTCAGGGCCGTATAGCGCCCAAATTAAGCAACTTTGTACTAAGGTAAGTCTACTTAAATCGCCTTCTTTTGATCTAAGGAATATGTGGTAGGCTGTTGTAAAGACATTTTACCTGTATAACCAGGCGCCAATTTTGCGCCATTTTGCACCGTTAAAATTATATTTTGCGCCCCAATACGGAATAAGTGGTAGCAAAAACTCTATTAACACGGATAACTTTACGGAGTAGCGAACTTTTGGATGAATTATTATTTTCTTATGAAATAACTAGGCGCCATTTTTCGCCGATAAAGGAACGTTGAATTAATGTCATATTGGCGCAGCTAACTACACAGCCGTAATCTTCTGCGTACATTTTCTTATGTACTAATTAGGCGCTATTTTGCGCCTTTGTAATAAATGAGTTATTGTAAAATTAGATTGGCACAGCTAACTTCACAGCCGTGAACTTAGGCACAAATAAATTTTTTTATGCAGTAATTAGGCTCCGCGGTGTTTTGCGCCGCTAAAATAAACTCTTGCGCCCCATAAGAAATGCAAAAGTTGTATCAACAAAGCTAATTTCATATCCTAACATATAAATAAATCTTGATTGTGCAATAATTAAACACTTATTATTCCTTCTATTGTAAAAATTACATCGATACGGTTAACTTCACAACCATAAACTTCTAAATGAATAATTTTTTACGCAGTAATTGGGCGCTCATTATGTGTTTTTAGCGTTGTTAAAAGTAAATTTTGCGTCTATATACGAAACAAGTTATTGTAAAAATTACATCGATACGATACTTCACACCCATGAACTGAATAAATTATTTTTTTGTGCAGTAATTTAGCGCTCACTATGTGTTGTTTGTACCTTTAAAGTTATATTTGGCGCCCCTATAGGAAACTAATTACTGTAGCAATTACATCGACATTGCTAACTCACACAGCTGTTACCTTCTACAATGGGTGGCGCAAAATTTTACTTTAGCCGCAAAAACTGGCGTACAATTGGCGTCTAATTACCAAATAAAGAAATTGACTTATGCAGATGTTCACAGCTGTGAAGTTAGCCGTTTTATGTAATTTTTGCAATAACTTACTTTCTACAAGGGCGCAAAACTTTATTTTAGCTGCGTAACACACCATATAATTGGCGCCTAATTACTAAATAAAAAATTATTCATACAGAAGTTCATGGCTCTGAAGCTAGTTGTGGTACAAAATTTAACATTAAGGTCGCAAAACGGTGCATATCTGCCTAATTATCCCGTAAGAAAAGATTAATTATTCATAAGGCTATGAAGTTAGTCTTTTTGCTGCAATTTTTGCAATAACTTATTATTATGGGGGTGCAAAATTTTGTTTTAACGCCGGAAAACGGCGCATATTTGGCCCCTAATTATTTCATAAGGTAAAATTGATTTATGCAGATTTTCACGGCTGTGAAGTTAGCCGTCTCAATATATATATTTTACAATAACCTCTTTTCAATAAAGGTCGCGGCTCCGTTAACAAGACGTTCTTACAGAATCTTTCCTATTGGATGTGCAAGATTTAATTTAACGCTGCAGGTTGGCGCATAATTAGCGCCTAATTATACACTTGTTTAAATCAGATTATTCAAAAATGACCCGAATATGTTCACACATCTGTTGCAGGTTGGTATGTGTTCCTGTTGCCATCGACGTTATAAGTGTTGCCTCAGTTGTTATATTAACTGGTATCGAGCATGTAATTCAGTGTAATTAGGTTCCGCTGAAGTAGCCGGCGGTTGCCCGATTAAAAGGTGACTAGGAGTAAGTAGTAGTCATTAGGATCGTGACGTAGGATGATAGGGGACGTGGGTTTAGGCACATTTTTCAATACATGTTAGCTATGTGCAAAATTTTTTAATTATTATTATGTTTATTGTACATAGAAACTTAAGTGTTTCATTACAAGAAGTTCAGTTGACGATTACAACAAATAATTTAAAAAAAACAACAAAACATTAAAAAGAAACAAAAATATTACAATAAAGTTATGTATAAAATAGGTTCTTGTATATCTTATTATAGAGCACAACAAAAGTATTTCTATTTCTACACAATTCAACTAAATGATTCAAAAACATTATTCATTTAATATAAAGGATCTTAATTTTAACATTTCTATTGTATAATTAAAAACTGAGTTAATTGAATCATCTGTTATAATGAATAAATTTGTAAAATTATTTTCATTCAGTAACTTGGAGTTTTTAAAGAATTTGTTTCGAATTGGGGTATTCAACGTACAAAGATATAAATCTTCGTTCACATGCATGTTACAGATAGTGCAATTTTCGTTAGTGTTGATCTTGTGTGCCACTCCTGATACGTAAAATTGTAAACAATTTTTATATGAAAGTCTAATTTGGCCAATGACCCTTTTCTTTATAATCGACGTTCTAGAACATAGATATTGTTCGCAACAGTTTCATTTGTCACTTTTCACTTTCAAATAAATATCACTGTATCTCGTACATTGTAATGCATTATTATCTTGTTGTTTTAGAGTATCACTTAGTTTTCTAATCACACTATTAAGATCATCTTTACTTAAACATCTACTTTCTCCTTAAACATCTACTTTCTCCTTTTACCCAGAAGCTTTCATTACTGTATGTAAGACAGAACTCGCGCACTTTAGTAACCAAGTTGTAACTAGTTAGACAATTTTTCTTTAATTCGTCTAATTGTACCAGACGTTGGTACAGTTATTTTGAGTATCTCGTAAGTTCACAATTTTTTGCCAAAACAGAAGCACGCGTTTCCAAATATTTATTGCTATATGAGTTTGACCAGTTTCTAGGCGTATGTAATAATCGGGAGTGTTCGTAGGCAGGTGGAGAAGTAATTTAGAAAATTTAAGTTGCACTTTTTCCGTTAGGTGCATATAGTTTAAGGCCCATACTTCCAATTCGTACAGTAGTATTGCATGCGTAGTTGAATTTGGTAGATGAATCATTGTATTCCAACTGTTGCTTTTACTTTGCAGTATAATGTTTTTTAAGACACCTATTGATCGGATGCTTTAGCCGACATGTGTCTCGCAGCTGCGAAAAATTTGCCTCTGTTGGTAAGCGGAATTCCCAAGTAACTTTTCTGCTTTCTTTTGAGCTATTCTTTAAGACTTTTTGGCTCTACTACATTTTTCGTTAAACTACCCTTTCTGTTTTTGAAATAAATTACAATTATCAGTATTCTTTAATGGTTTGAAATGTTTCATGCTGATTTCTTTATTTTTCTTTATCACATGGTTACACGATTGTGTTTCCAAATTTCAAATACACCTAGGAGGTTCTTAGTGAATTTCTACAACGAAAATAAATGGACTGATAATATTAATTTTGTAATCAAATAATTGGCAATTGTTACCTATTAATTAAATTTATATATTTAAGGTTCTTCCAGCAGTTCACTTTCACAAAATCCTTTTATCTAAAACGGTATATATATTCACTAATTCAGTTTTGAATATTTTTGCACTCAATCATAAGTAAAACTCCAATTGAATCATTAAAAGTGACTTAATAGACCGCACCCAAACAGGTTTAGCTTCCATTTTGACTTAATTAATTCTAGCTTCTGTGGCTACATTCACCCAACGATTTAACTCCTGTGTTGATTGCAATATACCGGTTGTAACGATTATCTGTATTACGTGAACTACTGCAAATGTTAAACATTTAATTTCATATGAATTTGTAATTTTGTCTCGTAATTTTTATGTGTTATGTACATTACTTTTTCTTGTGGACAAGGTTGCTCGGTCAGTTTATTTCAATAAATTTCTTGATTACTTTGTTTGTTACGGTAGTTATTTACTGTGGATCGAACAAGCTTTCCAATTTACTGTATACTGTGTAAAGCGTAAGGCAAGCAAGTTCATTAATTAATTTTTTTTATCTTACTAAACATCCCAATGGGACTATGTGTTAAATTAGCCAATTCCGAATATGAACAGTAATATCTTACAGCGGCCGGAAGGGGGCATATAATAATTTTATTTTTTTTTCAAAATTGAAATTTAAATTATAATTGCCGTGGGCTTTGGTGGAATGTCAATTTATTGTTTTTATTCTTTTGTCAGGATATCGACAATAAAAATTACTTTATCGGGTGAATTGTTAACTCATTTCTACTTCTTCCTTTATTTTTATTTCTTTTTTTTTGTAAATCCTGTTTCAGGCTTTACGGGGTTTACTCTCCTTTCAACACTTGTTGAGTATTTCCTTATTAAAGCCTGTGGCGCCTACTCATATCCGGTCCCTATTTAACCATACTACTATCACGTTAAGCTATACCTCCAAAACAACCACGCATCCGAGTGTTATGTGGTCTTCCGACCGTACGCCTGAGCTTAGTCGAGGCCATTCCATTTTTTTATGCCATATGATGGTTAGACACGTGGAATTACTATGGAAATATATGCGGCTTGACATATCTAGTTCATCAAAACATTCATTTGTCTTCTCTTCATTGAAAACTAATTTGCACCCATATAACCCTTTATGTTTATTGGGACTTGATCTATCCATAAATTGGTTCTTTAAAATTAACTTACACATAGCATGATACGAATATATTTGATGATTTCTCTTTAAATCCAAAATATAATTTATACCTCGCATATTTACCCACATTAAGTCCCACTACACTTTTACCGTTGTTATTTACAAAAGTTTCCAGGTATATCACCCGATATACGACCGTTAAGTAGAATAAAGCCTAATTGTCTCATTGTTTAGTTTATCTTCATTCCTCGACGATTTGATGACGCATCTAAGGATGTTTTTTAGGCTGCATACTAGTTGGAAGAATGTCGATGTCTACTTCTTCTAAATTTGCCACTCTTGCATTAAAATCACCTACTATAATAATTTTCGAATAGCTTTTTTTTCATTTAAACCGTCAACATGTTCTGCTAACATTGCGATCACTTGAACGTCATCTAAGTTTGGTCGTAAGTATAAAGTAACGATAATAAGGTCTAGAGTTTTTACAGTAATCCGAAGGTTTATATTTTCAATTATTGTAAATTTGTACTGTGAGAGTACAAGTATACCCCCACTAGCTCTTCCTTTTGATTTTTCTTTTATTGCAGTGCCTTGTGCAAAAAATGGTAATAAATCCGGCAGCAGAGAATTAGAGAAATCAGCTTGATGCCAAGTTTCTACCAAACACAAAACTTTAAAATCATTTAATTCGTCTTTGTCCAAGTACGATAAAGTTTTTACACCTCCAATATTCCAAAATCAAATGCTTGTTATGTTCATATCCATTAATTCATGCCTTGTCGTTTTCATTATTGTACCGTAATCTTCTTTTCCTAGTTTTTTTGTACTTTTCGTTCTAATGTGTTAGTTTTAAAATTAGTGTAAAATTCTTTAAACGTCAAAGTAGTTTGGCATATTACTCTCGTTATATGAGGTTTGACATGTAATTCCGCTTTCCCACATTTCACGGCAATTTGGGACCTTAGGTGGAATAAACGTCCACCGTATCCGGGTGAGATCTTCGTTAAAATATTGCATAATTGTTTTAATTCTTTTAACTGGTTTTGTGACCTGCTAATTGGTCATGTCCAAATAAATATTATGAATGATACCTCTTCGAGATATAACCCGTTTTAAACAATTTAAAGAAGTTTCAGTGATAATATCGTTTACTAACTTACATTTACCTATTATGGGGTGATTATCTATAAGTTTATTACAAAAACAGGTACCTTTTGGCTAGAGATTTTCCGCATAATATCCAATAATGTTGCCTTATCGAGTACAAAGACAGACCACTATGATATTGTCTAATTTAATTTAGTTAACGTAATGATCACGTGATAAAATAATTGGGAATTGATTATTAAAATTGAGACCCTTTGCATATCCTGTTCTACCTTTGACCCTTAGTAAACCGTCGTCACCGATAAACGGATTTAAATTTAGCAAATTCCTAGACTTATTAATAAAGTTACATTTCCTTAATGCCGCCACTTCACGGTGGTAAGTTTCCTTTGCATAACTGCTAATGGTTTTAATTCTGATTCTTTCATTTCATAGGCTGTTGCGTTTAAGTTCTATGTACGTTGATATGTTTTGCAAGAACATAGGAGCTTTGTTAGAGATTGAATTTCAATAACTCTGTTAGTTGCAACCTAGTGTACCAATTTGGCTTCTTTTACGCATTATGTTACACCTATTATCGATGATCGAGGACAAACATGATATTCACGGATTTCTTCAAAAGCCTTTGAACGAGTTGATCATCAACTACCGTTTAGTAAACTTGATGTACTTGGGTGTAGCAAAATTGTTTTAAAGCTTTTGTGGTCTTACTTAACTAAGCGATTGTAAAAAGTATTATATAACGCTTTTGAGAATAAGAATTTCTCGCTAAATCAGAAGATGGAGTATTGGACCACTACTGTTTTTTGTGTTCATAAATGACATTGTAGATACGATTAGATCAAATTAACTCTAATCTCAACTGCGTGCATGCGTGCGTGTTTGTGTGTCTAAAAAACAATACATTAAATGTTGATCTAAATTGAAATATGCTTTGTATCTGCAAATGGAACTTTGACTGGAAACAAGAATTAGATACAGAGGAGTACTTGAATTACTGGGGACGCGAATAGGACTATATTTCCTACATACCACATGTATTTAAAATGGTATGTAGGCTCTTTTAGCTGAGCGAGTAGATAAATAATTTATATTAAAATCGTCAGATAAACAAGATGTAGACATATTTCGCAATCTGTACACAACACTCACAGTTAGTTTCTTTTATTTTATGTGTATCGTAAACCATAGATCATCATCTACTCTTTTGTTAGAGATCTGACGTTAATATGCCCAATGAATAAGTTGTTTACTTGGGAACTTACCTATAAAATCTAATGTTGCCTTAATGGCTGTGACAGTGAAATTAGGCTGCGAATCTATTCCACATTATTTTTGACCACACACAAGCACGCATGCACGCATGTACGAAAGCATGCGCGCGCGCACGCACGTGTGTGTGCATGTGGGTGTGTAAACGAAAAAAAGTGCTTGTATAAAAATAGATTAATAGCTTAAAATGACTAACGTTATTGAAAATATGAATGAAAGTACCGATGAAGGTCTTTTTGACGACCTAAACAGATCAGTATGCTGACAAATGAAGCATCTTTAAAAATAATATTCAGCAAGTTACGCTAACCATAATAGTCAATCATAAGTAAATATACTAAAACAGTTTTTTGTTTAGGTATAAACGTAGAAAAGGTATTGCATGCAACTCGTTCAAAAAGTGTTCATTGCAGTCGACATGCACTACTCGTTGGACAAATGCACCTCGTGTACAGTAAATACTCACTTTTTCCACTTGTTACATAAATAGCTATTATGATCAGTTTTATTACATAAACCACATACGCCGTTATTAGTATAATTGAAATTATGTGGAATTCCTATATCTGATTAGCGCTACGGTCGAACATACAACTCTGTCGTACTTAAATTGAACCTACGTTTTAACGTACAGGTTGTCCCATTTTGGTTGTCCTCGCAGGGTATCTCAGTTATTAGCAAAGATACAGAGATGCGGTTTTCGAACGTTGGCTACTTTTTGTGAAACGAAAGATGACACAAACATAATTACTCTAGCTCTTCTCATTTTTGAGATACAGGCGTTTTTGAAAAAGTTGCATTTTGAGACAGCCCCGTATCTCAGCTATACGATAACTTATAGAAAAGTGAAAAGTGTTCTTTATATAATTTTTCCGTAGAATGCAGTGCTGTTTTCAGAATGAGTATACGGGGTCAGGTCAAAAGTTATCGGATCAACTTCATTTTTTTAATGGGACACCCTGTCTATTTTCTCATAATTAAATTTTCCTTGTTCTAAGCATTTCAAATATGTATAGCATTCATCATTTTTTATACAAATAGCGCAGTATTTCAAATTATTAACTGGATTTGTTAGTGGCCTTTGGTACTGCAATTGTTTTACCATGGCAACTTCATTTTTTGACATTTGTCAATATTTGCAAATTTGTTGATTGTTGAGATCCTTATTGTTAGTAAAGTTTTCAATATTCTTTTCGTTATTTTGAATTTTACAAAGTTTCAAACCATGGCGAATAATTTAGGGTGAGAACTATGAGAAATTAGATATGATTGGGGTTTATTACCAAACAAATTTTAATGCAGAGCAAGCGAAGGAAATATATTTTGAAAGGTATTTATATTTACTGGAATGTTAGTCATCATTTGAGTTAAATAAAATGTGAATATTATAGATTTCCGGAAAGAAGGCAACCGTGTAAAAAACATTCATTAGGTTAAAACAAAATTTGGAAAATCACGGATCGTTTGAAAGGCCACGCGCCAAAACATATAGAAAAGAAACCGAAGAAAATAATGAAATAAATGTCCTTGCAGAGGTCACTGTTAACGAAAATTATACGTCTTGCAGAAAAATAGAAGAATCGGTGGGCATTTCAAAAACGAAAGTATCAAAAATATTTAAAAATACCATTATAAACCATATATACCTCAAGTCATCCACCACTTGCATCCGGGTGATGCTCAATTGCGTATCGATTTCTGTAGATGGTATATTCAGAAATCAACAATTCTGGAAATAAAATAAATTATTTTGCCGAAATTTGTATCTTCTTCAATGACATATAATTATATAATGATGGTTTTCTATATTAGGCACAAAAAAAACAATAGAAGATTACGAATTCAAAGCCTACTAAGAAATTCAGTTAATAATACAAAATACCACGCTATTTATCAAAATAAGTGATAATTGTTATATATATTTGAAGTGCTTAGAACAAGAGAAATTTAATTATGAGAAAATAGACAGGGTGTCCCATTTAAAAAAATGAAGTTGATCCCGATAACTTTTGACCTGACCCGTATACTCATTCTGAAAACAGCACTGCATTCTACGGAAAAATTATATAAAGAACACTTTTCACTTTTTCTATAAGTTATCGTATAGCTGAGATACGGGGCTGTCTCAAATGCAACTTTTTCAAAACGCCCTGTATCTCAAAAATGAGAAGAGCTAGAGTAATTATGTTTGTGTCATCTTTCGTTTCACAAAAAGTAGCCAACGTTCGCGAAAACCGCATCTCTGTATCTTTGCTAATAACTGAGATACCCTGCGAGGACAACCAAAATGGGACAACCTGTACAGTGTAGGTTTTAGTTCACCACCCACGGACGATGGTTAATCGTCATTGGGTTATACACAACAAATTTCCTTTCATCTTCGTCAGATAACGTGTATAAAAACGACGAAGTTGCATGTTCTACCGTAGTGCTATAATCCGATATCGGAATTTTTTCATTATTTCAACTATAGTCAAAAAATTTTTAGTTTTTAGTTTAGTTTTTATAGAAACATTACTATGTACTTTGTCAATTGTAGGTGGTTTATTGGACCCTTAAGCAGGTACACTCAATGACCGCAAAACCCTTTAAATATTCTAATTTACCCGCATCCGACAAATTACGATTTTTGTGAGCACTCCTAAGTAAGGAATAAAAAGAATGAAGTGTATTCGGCATAATTTCAAATTTAGGCAATTCAAAGGTTGGCAGTCTTAATTTTATGCTACCGTGTGATTCGTGGACGGGTGGCGGATTTTGATGCTCTTGTAAACCATTTGTACATTTTCAATTAAAGCTAAAATGTCATCAGTTAGATTCAAAATTGAATTTTTTCTGGTTTTCCTAGAACTAATAGTTTCTATTTTATGTTGTAATTCTATCTACTGACTAAGTAGTTGATTTAAAATGGGCACCCTTACCAATAATCTCTCAATCGGGTTCTGACACGTTAAAAGACTACACAATAATACACAATTTTTAATACGGGTAAGGTGTTCTTTTATAGACCTGCGTTTAAATTTAAGACTCTCTATTGATTCTGATATGATCAACTACCAGGTATTGACTCCTACTTATTGCGTAAGAACCACCGACTTACCGAACACTTTATAGGCGTCCCATAATGATTCCCTCCCTTGAGCTTCTTTAGGTGTTTGCTTTTTATACACTTTTTAAACCTGTATTAATTTAGATGTTTAAACATCCGGCTAGAAAGGCGTCATATACATTACTAATTAGTCTTTAGGATTAAATGAAGTAGAGTTATTGCGTAAAGATATTGTCACTAGTATTGAATCGAGTGTAACTAACTCCCTCCATAGCTCATATACCCTTTTTGCCCTGAAATGACCTGTGCACCAACTTCCAAGGAGGAGAAGTTAATTCCGAACCTGTGTGATAAGACCAATTATGTTATACATTACCGATATTTAAAACAATGTATAGAGCATGGTTTAATTGTTACTCATATTCACAGGGTTTTACGCTTTCGTCAGAGTCCATGGCTAGTACCATACATAGACCTTAACGCAGCTCTCCAAAATCAAGCAAAGAACAAATTCGAAAAGGATTTCCTTAAATGTATGAACAATGGTGTATTTGGTAAAACAATGGAATGTTGACAAAAGCAGAGTTATCAAGTTGTTAACGCATTGGGAAAATAACGGTCGTCGTATGGGTCTAGCACGGTTCGTCGCAGAACCACAATTTAAAAATTTTATTTAATTCACGAACAACTTATTTGCGGTGGAATTGTCGAAACAGGCCGTTACGTACGACAAACCCGTATATGTCGGATTTAGTATTTTGGATCTTTCGAAAATTATAATGTATCGTTTTTTACGATATCTTGCGCAGTCATTACTATAATAATGTAACATTGCTCTATACATACACAGATTCTTTAATTTTCGAGATAACAACTGATAATGTGTATGCCCATATGCGGAATAATGTGATGAATATGACACATCCAACTATCAAAACAGACTGCGTGGAATTACAACGAATACATCCGTCGTCGGAAGAATGAAAGATGAGTATGCAGGGAAAGCGATCCACTATTTTTATGGTACTGAGGAGTCTGATAAAATAGTAATGTGTAAAATTATTGTGTTTCGATCAACGGTACATGATATTTGTACAGAAATGTTAAACAACATTTTTCTTTAGGTCCCAGGATGAAAAACGGTACAAAATATTGTGTGATATAAAGAAATAAACATAATAAACATTTACAATTTTTTATTTAAAAAAAAGCGTACAGTTTATTGCATTACATATGTATCATACAGATAGTATTCATTAGCCAGAGCGCAGTTGCATGATGATTGAGAATGATAGAAATAAATTGGTTGCAAAGCAGGGAGAGCGGGAAGTTTAATAACGGACTGGGACAAACAGTTTCTGATGAGATCTGCTTTCTCTCTACCCTTGACAGAATCTGTTGGTTGAGTCAGTCGGTTGAGAATTCTTCGAAAATGATGTGGCTGTGTATTCCCCTCTTCCCATTTTATACACTGATGGTTATGCATTAACTAAGTAGCTGAACGGCGACTCTCTGCATCTAACGTATGCCACGGGTACGGTGATTTAAAAATATAGTGAACAATTTGTTTTCCATTAAAAATTGCGAGTTCTTTCGGTATAAAAGCTTTTGAAACTTTAAACCATTGCACATCAACCATAACGGGCATTGTATTACAATTGCCGTACTGCTTTGGTTAACCCTTTGTACGTAACTAAACGGTCATGGAATATAACACAGTATGCGGTCGTATTGGCGGGTATGTTGGCTGATGTTTCGAATTCTACACGAAGAACTACAGCTTTAGAGTGTAATACCTCTTTTTGATTTGAGCAATCTACCACTATCAATAGTGCAGCTGACGTAAATTGCGTAGGTGTGAACATTTCATACAACGTAGCAAAGCGATTGTTATCATAATTAACGTTTAAATTATCATACGGGTAAAGGTCCGTGTTAAGAAACACCCGAATATTATTTAGTGCACATTTATCGAATCTGCTCATATTTTGCAGAACACTATTCTCTCGCCCAGTTTGAAATCCTGTAATAATGTATCTAGGTGTTTCTATACTAGTAGAAGTTTTGATGTGAGTTTCCCGACTTCTAAATGCGACTGGAGTATTTACATTTTTATTAATGTACTTGGTTAACGCCAATTCCTGCGCTAATTTTTTGAATACGGTTGTAAATATAAGCCTAAACCTCGTTTATATGGTTTTATATATAAATAATTTCTTAAGGCTGCTGCCTCCATTGCTTGATTGTGTCGTTTGGTTTCTTATAACGTTTTTGTCACGGATTTTGTGTCAGTAACTGCCTTTGCCACTGCAGCAGCACCTCCACCTAAAGAACCTAAAGCTCCTGATGCTGCAAAGTAGAGAATAAGAGGCATAAATCCCCCACGTTTTGGTATTGGTAAAATTCTGTTCTTGGGCATCATATCTTTTTTATGTTTCAGAGCGCTTAAGGCTTATTGTATTGTGGCTTTTAAAGATGATCGAAGTTTACCACCAACACGACGTCTCGCTAAAAGGATTGCTTTGTTAAACGAAATTGCTCTGTTTCTAGAAGTACGCTTTCTTAGTCGCAATTTGCTTCCCATTCCTACTCTCCTTTTTCCTGCCCGTGGTTTGCTTCCCATTTGCATTGTCCGTTTCCCTTTCATTATACCGGCTATGGTTAATACAACAGCCCTTTCCCCAAAGGAGGCGTTTGTGGAACGAAATCCATTCCATGCCTTTTGTTGCAAAGTCTTATCGGCTATGTGGCGCAGCCTTAGATCGTTGGACTGGGAGTATGCAATATCGTGTTCTTTACACGCTTCGTACAATTCGTTAATACCCGTATCACCGCGAGCTAATCGTTCTTGTAACCGGGTGCCTGGTCCACAGTATCTGCACCTAGGTATATGCAACTCCACGGGTAATTTATTTATTAAGGTATTAATTAATCCTGAACATTTTCTTTTAATATTACACCGGGAGCT
This sequence comes from Vesta saturnalis, assembly GCA_036346205.1. Lineage (NCBI taxonomy): Eukaryota > Metazoa > Arthropoda > Insecta > Coleoptera > Lampyridae > Vesta > Vesta saturnalis. Next base: position 614,769 of record JARFJB010002176.1, on the reverse strand, counting down.
ATACTTCATACCACACTGACTGACAGTCCACTACTAAACTAGTTTTATGCATATGACGATATATATATATATATATATATATATATATATATATATATATATATATATATATATATTAACGCATCCAAACGCTGGTTCAGTACTACGATGGGTGACATCCGTTCCATTCACAAGATACAGAATTACCTATCAAAAATTATGACATCACTTCGAACAATAATACTATAAACATAGCGGTTTACTAAAAGGGGGAAGTAAAGGAGACATAATCGTCGGTCCGTCCGGTTATGGCAAAACAAATGTTATGATTACCTTATTAGAACATCAAAATGGTTTACGATTCGAAAATATGTATGTATACTGCGAATAATTATACCAACCGAAATACCAATACCTGCGAAATTTAATGGAACGCATGAAAGAAGTCGGGTATTTTGAATGCAGTGCAAATAGTAACGTTATACCCCCTAGTGATTCCCGTAAAAATTCAATAATGATTTTTTATGATGTAGCGTGTCATAAACAAAATGAAATAAAGATCATTTCTGTTTTGGCAGACATCGAAATAATGATTGTTTCTATCTGTGTCAAACTTACTCTTCAATTCCAAAACAGCTTATACGTGATAATGAAAATTTACTTATTCTTTTTCAACAAGATAACACTAAGCTTAAGCTTGTGTATGATGATCACGTTAATGTCGATATGTCATTTGATAGATTTAAAAGCTTGTCTTTCTGTTGCTGGCGTGACAAATTCGGATTCCTTGTGATTGATAAAGAAAGTGACGTTAATGCTGGTCGTTACCGTAAAAGATTTGACTGTTTCATTACATTATAAATATTGCAGTAGTACTGTATCCATGCAGTCGTAATGGAGGAGCGCTTAGTACAAGACATTTTACGTGCTCGCAAGAGTGTGTGACAAAAATATGCTAATTCGAAAGAAGACACTGCACTTACAGAACGTACAATGGAAGCACACTTTAAACCAATCACACAACCATTAACACAATTGATTACTAAACAAGATGTTTCTCTCATCAAAGCTGAACCCCGTACACCAGAAGTCAGAAAAACTGAACCCATTGCACAGGTAAATGAAATTCATACGCCTAAAGGTATTGGATTACATAAGGCTCCACGTACTCTTGTTCCTGACACCATACCACGACCTGTACAGAAAACTATGATTACTGATGCCACAGACGACGAGGTGGAAATTCCTACTTTACAACAATTAAAAGCAGAACTGTTAGTTACTGGATCGCAATCCGCCTTTGAAGATTATCTTAATCAGTATGAAGGATTAGCGAAGTACTATGTAGAAGGTATATTTACAGATACCGAAGACGAATATGACTTGACATATGGTGTACATTTTGTTCCGGAAGCAGAGAAATTTTTTTGGCGATGATGAACTAGACTAGACTTATAGGAGAAAATTTTCATATCGCTCTTCCTGATGGATTATGCTTAGACTATGAGGGCACACCGAGATTATATAAACTACTCTTTAAAAAAGTGCCTACGGGATTCAACAAACGTATTCTACAGCAATACAATGACATTTTGCGTTGTACAAATGCTGCCCAATGTAATTATAACCCTGATGACCAAATCAGAGGAAATAATAGTAAGAAATGCACTGAGATCATTAGACCATTACTTCAACCTAGAAACCGTTCTGCTACTTCATCACTTGCACCTCCAGCCACCAGGTATCGAACAACTTCCATGTCCAAAAGAGAAGGTGGAATGCAACTGCTGCCTTACAATAACAAATCTATTGAGTTTGTACCTTGGAATAATCCGAATAAATTAGTAGATTAGTTAAGGGAATTATTAGGATCAATGTCAGCAGGAAACACTAGCAATCACAACGAAATAATATATATATATATATATAATTGACGAACTACGTAACGCAAAATTAATAAAGTAACATCTCTTGTTATAAACCTACTACTATACTCATTTCGTTTCATTGTTACAACGACTATCACTAAAGATAGTACTGCATGTCCATCAGTAATGCCAACAGATAAACTTGGAGGACACCTTCATCATCAAATGACAATAGCTAAATTTGGTAAACATGTGGCTCAGCATCGCAGTGATGCCACACAGTGATGACACGAAACCAGGTGATATATATTACGAAACCTATTTTACCTTGCGAGGTTTATTGCATAAGAAGACAGTAGATATTCCATTGGGCACAGATGGTAAATATTTGTTTCCTTATACAGAGTGTACAATAACGCATTGTGTGTGGTCACCTACATTCTTCATCTTCAAGTGGATGATCTACTATATACGACGCCGCTGTATATAATTAATCGAACTATTCGTAAGGAAGCTGTGATTCAACATATAATACCAGAAGGTGTCCAATTTACGAAAGAACAATTATTCATCGTAGAGATTCTACTAATATCCAAAGCGAAAAATGAGTAAAGCTGATGTTGATGAAGAACTGTACAAACCAGCAAGGAGAAATTTTCCGCGGCGTTCTGTAGTACTCAAAGGGTTAAATGAACTATTTCAAGCCGATACATTTTAGTGATAATAAATGCTTTGTCTAAATATGTCTGGGCGTTCCCCATCAAATGCAAGGATGGTAAACTAGTTGCAGGTGTAATGGATAAACTTCTGTCTGGTTTGCAAAGAACGCCAACACATATACAAACTGATATGGGAACAGAATTTTATAATGCAGAATTAAAAAAAGTGTTGAAAAAGTTCCATATCAATCATTATAGTAGTTATTCCACTTTGAAAAGCAGTATAGTGGAACGTGTAAATTGCACTCTTAAAGCAATAATGTGGAAAACATTCAGTATGCAAGGATCCTACAAGTGGTTAGCAATATTACCTCATATTGTTGCCGATTATAATTCCAGAAAGCATAGAACAAAAGGATACAAACCGGTAGATGTAACGAAAAATAATGTTGCAGATATTTTGAACTATTTAAAATGTCATAAAGTTCTTGATACTAAGACACCTAAATTTCGAGTGGGGGAGTATGTTGCGCATTAGCAAATATAGAAGCATATTCTGTAAGGGTTACACACCTAATTGGAGTTACGAAGTCTTCAAATATCAACAGTAAAACGCGATAGTCGTGACGAAGAGATTCAAGGCCTGTTCTATGACCCGGAAGTTCAAAGTGTTAAACATCCTGACATTCACCTAGTTGAACGTGTAATCCGACGTCATGGTAATAAATCTCTCGTTAAGTGGCTGGGTTTTGATAATTCTCACAATTCCTGGATGTTCAACAAAGATATTATACAATACGTTGTGTACGCTTACTTCTATATGTTGTACTATTATTATGTAATAAATATTTACCTTTTCGCGCCTGCCTATGCGCCACGTTCAATGCTATTATACAGTGAACTACGTTTTTGGACTCATTAATGCTCACCTTCTTCACTTGGCGAGTCATCATCTAATTACTAATAATTTGGTAGATACCGTTCTATTTCGTGTACAAATTGCTCCAAAGATATTTCTTTAAGTTCTTCTATTAATAGATTCATACAACAAATGCACATTACACCATCATCATAAGTTTGCAAGTATTTCTCACAAAGACTTATTCGTGCACCACGTCCACGCAGATGTATTGAAACGGAAGTGGAAATAACCTTTTGCACATTAAAATGTTTTATTCCTAGAGAAAATCATATTTCTGAATAATACAATTGTACATGTCTTTCTTTATATAGTAAATAAGTATATTAATATATCGTTTTTTTTTCGCTTTCAAGAGTGTGGATCCATAGGTAGCGTTCAGTGCGTGGTCATCACAAATGACCTTGCTAATGTATGAGATGACTGACTTTTTGGCACCTAGAGAAGTAGAACATACGAGTGGCCTTCATGGTGCGTGAACTTGGTAGAGTAGGGCACTGTTGCATAACCTTGGCATGTGGGGCTTTCTGAAAGTAGGTTTGAAACTACAATTATGCGACCTTGGTCAGGTGGTAGCCTTGATAAAGTGGTAACCTTGGAAACGTGGGACCTTGGAAATGTGGTGTGTTCCACAAGTTGTGTACGTGTGCGTGTGCATGTGCGTGGTGGACGTGCGAGCACGATTGCGCGAGCGTGTCCGTGTGGGTGTGCGTGTCCGTGTGCGCGCGCGTGTGCGTGTTCGTGTGTGTGTTCGTGAGCGTGTACGGGTGCGTGTGCGTATGGTGTGCGTGTGTGTGCGCATGCGTGTGCAAATGCGTGTGCGTGTACGTGTACGTGTGAGAGTGCGTGTGATTGTTCGTGTGCGTGGACGTGTGTGAGTGCGTGTTCTTGTGCGAGTGCGTGTGCATGTTCGTGTGCGTGTACGTGTGCGCGTGTGTGTGTGCGCGTGCGTGTAGGCGTGCGTGTGAGTGTGGGTGTGCTTGTTCATATGCGTGCGCATGTGCGTGTGCGTGTGCGTATACATGTCCGTGTGCGTGTGCGTGTGCGTGTGCGGGTCGGTGTAAGTGGTGTATGCGTGTGCGCGTAGGTTTTCGTGTGCGTATCTGTGCGTTGTGCACGTGCGTGAGCGGTTGCGTGTAATTCTGTGTGTGCGTGAGCGCGTGCGTGTGCGTGTGCTTGTGCGTGTGCGTGTATGCGTGCGTGTGAGTGTGGGTATGCTTGTGCATATGCGTGCGCCTGTGCGTGTGCATGTGCGTGTGCGTATACATGTCCGTGTGCGTGTGCGTGTGCGGGTCGGTGTAAGTGGTGTATGCGTGTGCTTGTTGTGCGTTGTGCACGTGCGTGAGCGTTTGCGTGTAAGTCTGTGTGTGCGTGAGCTCGTGCGTGTGCGTGTGCGTATGCGTGTTTGTGTGCGTGTGCGTGTGCGTGTGCTGGTGCGTGTAAGTGGCGTATGCGTGTGCGCGTACGTTTTCTTGTGCGTGTGTGTGCGTGGTGCTCTTGCGTGAGCGTTTGCGTGTAAGTGTGTGTGTATGTGTGTATGTGTGTGTGTGTGTGTGTGTGTGTGGCGTGACTGCATGTGCGTGTGCGTTTGCGTGTGCGTGTTCGTGTGCGTGTGCGTGTGCGTGTGCATGTGCGTGCGTGTGCGTGTGCTGTGCGTGTGCGTGTACGTGTGCGTGTCGTGTGCGTGTGCGTGTGCGTGTGCGTGTGCTGTGCGTGTGCGTGTGCGTGTGCGTGTGCGTGTGCGTGTGCGTGTGCGTGTGCGTGTGCGTGTGCGTGTTTTCACCATAGTTATAGCCCTTTTGGTCGTGTTAAGAACCTTTTTGTCAGTTTACCCCTTTTTATATGGCTTCTTTTTGGAGGCCATTTTCAACCCTTAATGAAATTTTCACACTAATTAAAGCCCTTTTGGTTGTATTAAGAGCAAAGGGTTTCAGCCTCACATAAGGATTACATATGATGGTTGACGCTTTAATCCAAAACACCGATATCCTGCACGCATTAACCAGATTAAATAAAAGTCAACGTGGCGTTTTATTGAAATGTCTGGATAGTAAGCAGGTGGAATGCATCTGCGAGTGTGCACATATCATTTTAAAAGGTCGTGTACATCTGTAAGTAAACTGATTAGAAGCAGCGACTCTCTCAACGTAAGCACACTTTAAGGCGGCTGGCGCAGAGAATTAAATCTGTACAACAGAAGATACAGTTCTCGTACAGAAGGGCGACGCATTTATACCACTCCAGTTTGGACCATTACTTGGCGGAATTCTGGGTAATTTGTTTCAATAAGCATGAACCACAATCTGAAGAAGATGATTAGTCTACCTATTGATTTTATACAGCGTCTGCAAGCTCCAGATGTCATGCAAAACAACATATTAGGGCGGTTGGGTAACGACATGAATAAAGCATTAAAAACCAAAACGACCGACCATGACAAATGGCAGCAGTAGAATCAGGTTCTTCAAAGATATCACCATTTCTACAGTTAGTTACGTCAACCCGCTAGTGTAACAATCAGTGGTGATGAAGATGATATTAGGGATTCGCCGAAAGGCAAAGGTCTGACAGGCGACGAGAAAGTATCAATACTGCCTTATTTTCATACACAAAGAAACGCACTGATTTCTTGCGTATACTGAATACGGGCGGTGATGTATTTTGTGATAAAAGGGGTGCCGTTACAATAAAAGGTGAGATCATTCCTCATTTCAACATTATGGATCAGGTGACAGTTTGCGACGTATGTTAAAGAAATAAATATACCTCGAGAGTTTATCGGAAATACTCGAAGACGTGATGCTACTGTATCACCTAAAATTGAACCTAGCCTCACAACTATAGGTGAGAATTACGATGCAGATAGTGAATCGAGGGAAACCCCGCGAAAATCCTTTCGAAGAAGAAGACTTTTACTAGATTGGGATACGTGGACAACGTAACATTGATGCTGTATACTATGATCCAGAGCATCCGGCAGGGTTTGCGGGTATAATAACTTTAGTTAATAATAATAACTATTATTATTATTTTAAACCATACAAGAGACAAAATTAAATGCAATTCGTTAAGATAGAGAGTAAATAAAAATGAATAGATGAAAAAATAAAAAGATTACATGATTAACATACTCAATGGAAAAAGTACCACATATAGCAAGATAACATTAATACATCCAAGCAACTAGAATTGTTTATGCAAAAAAAATAAAGTAATAAAATCAACTTAATGCTGTAAAGGGTAGATATGGCGAAGTGAAAAAATGACTGCACGCTCAGGAGGCTTATACGGATCATAAACCTATCAGAAAAAAATTTCCACGAAATAAATATATTTACGAGCTGTGGCAAGCGGATCTTTGCGATAAGCGAACTTTAAGTGAACACAATAGTGGATACAACTACATACTAACGCTTATTGATGTGTTTAGCAAGAGAACCTGGGCGAGAGTTCTTAAAACGAAGACAGCAGCATATGTAATTGAAGCATTCACCGATATTTTTAAGGAAAGTGATAATACAACGGAAAATCTACAGACGGATAAAGGCAAGTAGTTTGTGGCAGGCAGTGTACAAAACTTTTTCAAGAAACAAAATATCAATGTCTATATAACAAATAACCCTAATGTAAAAGCATGTGTAGTTGATAGATTTAATAAAATATTGAAAACAAAGTATAAGGATGGCCTTTGCGATTGTAAACGATGAAAACATTTTGGAAGAGTGGAATTACCTGTACGCGAAAGGCTGAGGCACATCACGTCATCCTAAGTATAAAGCCAGTAAACACGTTAGAATCGCCAGAACTAAGTATGACACGGGAATTTGAAAACATCGAGATTAATATAAAAATCAGATACTGGTGCAGCAATGGCATTCGAGTTTGGGACGTCGTGTCTGAAGCTACACTTTAAAAAAGTGCAATAATGATAAATTGTAATGAAAAGATTATGCTTACAGTATGTGGATTCATAATACTACTGTCCTAAACCATCAGGATAAGGTAGTTTTCCTAAGAACCGGATCCGTTTCCCAAAGACACATAGCCGTCCCCAAAGCAGGGGAGCCGTTTCCCAAATCAGGGATCTGTTACACAACACAGGTAGTCGTTTCCCTCACCATTTCACGGTCACACCTCTGACAAAGGCGATACATTGTTCAAGTAATTCTTGGCTGAGCCAGAGTCATAATTCCTAGAAATCATCAGTAAGGCTATCAAATAGATTGTCAATGGCTAAAATGTATTGGTATCAACTTTCAAGGTCATGAGTCTTAGAAATCAACCTGCAGAGGTATCCCAATACATGTCCAGTGAAGGTATATAGTAGGATGCTCTTCAAGGTCACGTATACTATAGGATCCACTTTCTCGTTGTCAAGGCTATTGCGTACACACATTTTCTGCATGTATTCTTCAAGGCCACGTGTTGATTTATTAAGGAAAACCCGCAAGTGGATTAGGTCACGTACACCTTCCCTGCAAGGTCACACCTCTGAGAAACTAATTTTCCAGGACAAAGGCGATGTTCAAGCAATTGTGGTCTGGTCAGGCTCATAATTCATAGAAATCACCTGCACGGGGTATTCAAATAGACTTTTCCAGGTGTGGGAGATTCTACTTTTCAGGGTTAGGTCACCAAACTGGTTAAGAGATATGTCGGGAAGTCAGATTTAGAATTATTCCTAATCAATGACGTCACGTGGCTTTCAAGGAAACAATTCTTGACCGAGTCAAGGTCATATGTTAACCTGCAGGGGTATCCTGATTGAAAATTTTATTCTGGCCGAATCGGGGTCATAATTCCTAGAAATCTAAGAATAGATTGTTATCTAGGTCAACAGCCATTGGTATTGGTATTGGTATTGGTATCAATTTTCGCGCATTGCCTACGTATATTCCTCAAGGTCCAGATTGTTCACGTCCAAGTACATGGTTTTCGGGCCTAAGGTCATTGCACACATTACCTATATCAAAGTATATGGTTTTTCAAGGTCATCCCATTGTCTGTGTCCAAGCACATGGTTTTCAAGGTCCTCTCGTGCACCGTGTAAGGTATATTCTTCTAGGTCACCAAGCAATTCCTGGTCAAGTCGAGGTGCTAATTCTTGGAATTGTCAAGGTCAGAGGTATTAAATAGACTGCCAAGTTGTAGGTGTGGGGATTCTATTTTCATGTAGAGGTCATGTGCCGGGAAATGTTCAAGGTGTAGGGGGCAGCAAGGTCACATGGCTTTCAAGCAGGCCATTCTTAGCAGAGTCGAGGTGTTAATTCAGTTATTAAAACCCTCAAGGTGGTCTGCAGGGTATTCCTAGAAATCAATTTCTAATCAATAACCAATCAGTGACCTTTTTATAAGTCTTAGAAGTTATTACAATTCCTAGAAATCTATTCTCAAGGTCAAAGGTGTTATTTCCAGGTACCCCCACCATTTCAAGCTCAATCCTGAGAAATTAATTTTCAAGGTCAGGGGAGTATTACAGTTGAGACATATTGTCGTGTATGCTAAAAGGTAGGTTAAATGGTTCTTGTATTGCCCAAATTGACTGATTCGAGGTTACAATTTATTGGTATCTTATTACAATCAGTTCGCGGACAAATGTTGTTACGTGCAAACTTCAACTTTGTGCTCAAACTTGCCCCAACGGAGGAGATACCTTTATATATAGGACTTGCCGGTAGCTCGATCACGGTAGAGATGGATGGGTCCCACAGTGATACAGATGGTAATGGTAGCTGAAAGAGAAGAGAAGGGCGCCAGGTAGAAGGATAAAACAGCCAGCCCTAGATAACTAGTTAATTTGCCACTTTTCTAGCCAAGTAACGAAATATGTGCAAGGATCTGAGCACTAGGAAAAAAATAGAAAGTCCCCAAAACAAAAGCGGTATATTAATTTCTAATAATGGCAGTATATAGTTTGCATTTGTATGTACACATATATAGATATAATTTACATTTCCCAAAAAAAGTAAAAGGGAGATAATTCCCTAAATAAATAAGTAATTCACTCGTGTTACACAAATTGTTAACCACAGAGAATACATAAAATATTTGTGCTCTTAAATACACAATATAGCAAGCCACCCAAAGAATCTAATACTAGAATTTAGAAAAATGAAATTAAGTTGAATTTACATTAAAAAATGGCAAAGTAATACACAGAATTGCAAAGTTAAGTTATGCTACAACATAGGTTTATAGCCTTTAATAAAATACAGTAAACAGGTAATTTAAGCATTCCTCAAGTTGTAAAGGCACATATAAATAATAGATTATGGTAATAATACAATTGCTATGAATAACTTGCAGTAAACAAATATGATAGAAATGATCAGGTGGTTTATAAAACCTTTAACTCGAATCTGTTGAGCTGAATGCATCCAGTTACACAGTTTCTTACAAAACAGTGTTTAATTACATACATTACCAATAGACATGCTATTTTTATACTCAAACATTTTACCCAAAGCAATTTACTGTAAAAGCGCAAAAATTTGTGCAATAACACTTAAAGTTTTATCACAAACATGTACATAGATCTATACAACTTAGAGGATTGGTCACAGATTAATCAAAGCATTAAGGTACCCGAAGAGTCTGAATATGAGTAATTTATAACTTATCTTTCTTATCCCAGCCTGTCGGAAAGTTATAATTTCAAATATTTCACAGGTGTTGAAGTCAAATCTCTTGCTAACTATGTAATAAGTAACACTTCATCAGCGAAACAGTATACGAATTATATACAAATGTACATATATTTACACAGCATACCAGCATATTTAGATGTTGTACGAAAAGTATATTATGTGTCGTACCAAAGGTACCTCTTCAATGAGGTAAAGAATCCGAAAAGTATTATTTAGTAACGTTGAGAAAATGGATTCAGTTAATTTCGAGTATGAGTTCCCCAGCAAATCTAGAGTATAAAAACAACTTCGTGGTTAGAGAAATTTGTGAGGTCTAACCCCTTTAGCTAATTGGTTTAATGATTTTCGTAATGGATTTAGTTCTTGAATCGAACCAGATCGATTGCCTGTTTTCAGTATTTCCGATATATCCGATATAAATCGTTTGTACCCACTAATTATAGCGATTTGGCACAAAATTTAGAAAAATGTTATAAAACCGACAACCGTCGATGGGCTAAATAAAGTACAGAAATTTACATTTTTCTTTTAGGAAACACAAAATGGCTTTCTTTCGCCAAGCACAGACCGGAAGGAAGAGAAAATTAAAAGTCAAATATGCGAATGTCAAACGGATATATACCAGTGACACCCAACACGTGAAGTTGAAATATAACTTATAAGTGACCATCAAAAGGTTTATCTAACCACTACAGCAATGTTTTTAATTGTGAAGCGTAATATATTCAAGAAACTACAGAGATAAGCTTAGAGAAATGTCATCATTTCTAGAAAAATAGAAAATTTAAAGAAACACGAGCAATTCATTAATTCTAATGGATCGCAAAAATTTACTTAATAATACAGCAAAAGTAACTAATGTAACAATGTTTATGCTAATAAGTGTAGGATTCTTTTGTTGGCTCTGTGTTCATCTGTTTTGGCGTTCCCCTCACGTTTTTTGACGTTTACTTGAGGGTTTTTTGACGTTTCCCTAACGTTTTTTGACGCTTCCTTGACATTTTTTGACGTTTCATTGAGGTTTTTTTGACGTTTCATTGAGGTTTTTTTGACCTTTTTATCGTTTTTTTTAACGTTTGCCAGACGTTTCCTGTTTTCTGAAGTTTCTTTTGCGTTGTGTGTGTGTGTGTGTGTGTGTGTGTGCGAGAATTTGTCCAGGTCAAGGTCACATCCCATTCAAGGCGAACGAGACACGTGAAATCGAAATTTAGTGATCGGAATTTTGCAATTCCACCCGCAGACATATGAAGAAGGACATGTTGCTTATGCTAATAAGTAGGTCAAGGTTAAGTGGTTGTGAGGTTGGAAATATTCAAGCTCTGCAAGCAATTTGATTTTCAAAACCATGTGTGTTAACTTACAGGCTATCCCGATCTTACGCGATCTTATGCGACCTTATCCGATCGAAATTTTTCAAATTCATCAAGCAATTTAGTCGAGTCAAGGTGTTAAATCAGTTATTAAATCAACATGCAGGACCGATTCTAAACGGTTCATGGAAACAAGCTGTTGTCGTTGAAGAATGACGTTGTCCATGCTAAAAGGTAGGTTAAGTGGTTCCTGTATGGGCTAAATCAATTATAATAATAAAAGAGTATGTGGATTCATAATGCTAGTGTACTAACCAGAAGCTGGCCCGTCTCAGGATGTGGTAGTTTCCCCCAAGAATTGGATCGGTTTCCCAAATACAGATAGACGTTTTCGGTCTTCTGTATTAGCAATAAGGAATATTTAAAGGTAGTGTAGTAGAGTAGAAGCATGAAAGGTTGAGAAGGATGGTGAACGTATAGTGTTAGAAACGGAGAACTTTAAATGTGCATTACCTCAGCGCTTTTACGAGTATTTCAAAAAGACAATTTAAAATGCTGCTAAATGCAAAGGATGTGTTCATGAGTAGTTTGGGTGCAGTCACAAAACCAACAAACATAGTAGTGTCCTCAACCATATGTAAACATTTTAGCTAGAACCATTTTACAAAGAGTGTTTATTGCTGATAAATGTCAAAAAGCTTCTGTAATACTAGTTTTTCGGTAGTATTCTATCTTTGTGCAGTCAACCCATCAAGGTTAAACGGTTCCTTATTGGTTCTACATATCTATGTTTGAGCGCGGGAACTTTTTCAGAAACGTCTAATCATTAGTACAGAATACTACCGTTCTAGGATTTTATCCGATATTAACCTTCTACCTCCAGATGGGAAGGAGATACACATTATGTACTGTAAGTTATCGAAACACTGAACTAGGAAATATGGTTTGAGAGGAATTAGTTCCAGGAAATCTTATGTACGGATTTTAAGGGGACCAATGCATGGTCTCGTTAAAACAACTAATGTAATCTCCCATAATGAAATAGAACCCCTTTCCCAAGCTGACGTACGTTGGAACCGTCTTTAAAGAGGCGAAATTGGGCAATATACAACGTATAAAGGTATACAGATTTATCGGAAAAAAACAAACAGTGACAGAATCTAATAAATTGCGTTATATATATATATATATATATATATATATATATATATATATATATATATTAGAAAATATGGACTCGTCTTTGGCTAGAAGGGGGAACGATGTATAGACTTGAATTAGATGTACTAAAATATAAAGAAAGAATTGTGTATGTATTGTTGTAATGTTTCCGTTAGTTAAATAACGTTTATAAGAAAAATGTAGTTAGCTATTTGTATGTGTAAAAGTGCTGTAAATCTAAATGACCCCAAAATTAGCAAAAATTCGACTTAGTTACAGATTTGTCGGTTTTAATGCAGATCTAGACCCTAAAAGGATTCCATTTACCGGTAAATGAAAGAAACGTGTTTGATTTTCTATCAATAAATGACATTTATGCTAACTCTCTAAAAATTCTGTTGTTATTAAAGCGTTATAAGGAAAAAATACAATGACCTTGCTTCGTATAAAGGGCATTGCAGGAGATTTAAATTGATTTTTCGCAAAGCATGGCTTTTTTGAAAAAATGCATAATTATCGAAATTTAGCCCAAATCCTAAAAAATTGACCAAATTTGGACGTTTCAAACCTCAGATTCATGTTCAGCGTCCCGAAAAACATAAATATGATTAGGACTTTACCTAAAATTTCAGCACTTTTTGTTCCTAAATTGACTAGCCTTGGACTATATACAAAGTACAAATAACGGAACAAGCAATACCAGCTATATAAATTGTAGTATAGAAAGGGAGTTAACAATGTATAGATTTAAATTTGATGTACTACGCCTAATGTTTCTATCAATTAAATAACATTTATATAAAGTGTTGCAAATCTAAATGATCTATAAGTTAATAAAAAAATCGATTTAGTTATAGATTTATTGGTTTTAATGTATGCAGAGCGCTAGACAAAGAAACGTGATTGGTTTTATATCAGTAAATGTCATTTATGCATATATGTTAACTAAATTGTCTTTTATTAAAGCGTTATAGTGATTTTTCATTGTTTAAAGTAATATAAAAGGTTTGCCCTCATTATGTCTATTTTAAATCTATACATTGTATATGATAACTAACACGTTGTCAAAATGCGAATGGAGCATGTCAATATAGTTATCTGAGGGAACAGAATTAGTTATTAAACAGATTAGCTATAGAAATAAAATTGCTTTTGACATTTGTCAGCAATAAACACACTCTTAGTAAAATGATTCTATTTTCTGTATTTGGGAGAAGGTTATCTGTCTTAGAGAAACTACGTCCTGCTGGTGGTTAAGATAGTAAGATACTGTAACCATAATATTTAGCCAATACAGGAACCTCGTACACGTTTAGCACCGACAACCCTCTTGTTTCCACAAACTGATTCTATTGTTAAAATTTAGCAATAGGAACGCTTATTTACTATTCCCAAAAGAACCTTTATGTTTACACAAACTGCTTGTATGTTTAGATTTCTAATAATACCCCATACGCACGACATGGCTGGAAAACACATCGCAAACCTCGAAATAACGTCAGAAACGCCGAAATAACATTAAAACAAAACGTTGTAAAACGTCGCAAACGCCAAAACATAGATACATCGATATATAGATACACACAGAACCAATAAAAAGACCGTTTAACCTTAGGAATTCTAAGAATGCCCTTGCAGGCTAGTGGGATTTCCAATAATTGTAATAACTTCTAAGAATCGACGAATTTTGACCTGCAAGCGGGGAGCGCGTACGTGCACGGCGGATTAACTAACCTTCATTTCGTATACTGTGGGCCAGGATCGGTACTATATTCTAAACTTAATAACCCACATGTAGAATCCAGCGTCCAATCAAAAGACCGAAACACCGATAGACAGAAAACGTCTATCTGCATTTGGGAAACGGATCCTGCACGTTGATTTAATAACTGATTTAACACCTTGACTCGACTAAATTGCTTGGTGACCTTGAAAAATTTCGATCGGATAACGTGGGATAAGATCGGTATAGACTGTAGGTTAACACTCATGGTTTTGAAAATTAAATTGCTTGGAGACCTTGAAAATTTCCAACCATTTAACCTTAACCTACTTATCAGCATAAACAATATGTCCTTCATATGCCTGTGGGTGGAATTGCAAAATGCCGACCACGAAATTTCGATTTGAAATGTCTCGCTCGCCTTGAATGGGATGTGATCTTGATCTTCACAAATTCTCGCGCGCACACACACACACACGCGCGCGCGCGCGCCAAAGAAACTTCAAAAAACATTATGAAACGTCTGGCAAACGTCAAAAAAGACGTTAAATAGGTCAAAAACCTCAATGAATCGTCAAAAAACGCAAAGGAAACGTCAAGAAACCTTAGGGAAACGTCAAAAAACCATCAAGCAAACGTCAAAAAACGTGGAGGAACGTCAACACAAATACACACAGAGCCAACAAAAGAATCGTTTAACCTTAACCTGCACTTATTAGCATAAACATCTGAATAGGTCAATTTGGGCAATACAAGAACCAGTTAACCTACCTTTTAGCGTAGACAATATGTCTGAACTGTAATACTTCCCTAACCTTGAAAATTGATTTATCAGGATTGAGCTTGAAATGGTGGGGGTATCTGGAAATAACACCTTTGACCTTGAGAATAGATTTCTAGGAATTTTAATAACTTCTAAGACTTATACAAAAGTGACTGATTGGATATTGATTAGGAATTGATTTCTAGGAATACCCTGCAGACCACCTTGAGGGTTGTAATAACTGAATTAACACCTCGACTCAGCTAAGAATAGCCTGTTTGGAAGCCATGTGACTTTTTCCCGACACATGACCTCTACTTGAAAATACAATCCCCACACCTACAGCTTGGCAGTCTATTTAATATCTCTGACCTTGAGAATTCCAAGAATTAGTACTTCGACTTGACTAGGAATTGCTTGGTGACCTTGAAGAATATACCTTACACAGTGCACGAGAGAACCTTGAAAACCATGTACTTGAACACAGGCAATGAGATGATCTTGTAAAGCCATATACTTGGTATAGGTAAGTGTGCTATGACCTTAGCCTCGAAAACCATGTACTTTGACGCGAACAATCTGGACCTTGAGGAATATACATAGGCAATGTGCGAAAATTGATACCAATACGTTTTGGCTGTTGACCTACATAACAATCTATTTTTAGATTTCTAGTAATTATGAACCGGACTCGGCCAGAATAATATTTTTGATCAGGATACCCCTGCAGGTTAACAAATGACCTTGACTTAGTCAAGAATTGCTTGCTTGAAAGCCACGTGACGTCTTTGATTAGGAATGCTTCTAAATCTGACTTCCCGACATATGTCTCAACCAGTTTGGTGACCTAACCCTGAAAAGTAGAATCTCCCGCACCTGGAAAAGTCTATCTGATAGGTGATTTCTATGAATTATGAGCCTGACCCGACCAGAATTTCTTGAACATCGCCTTTGTCCTGGAAAATTTATTTCTCAGAGGTGTGACCTTGCAGGGAAAGTCTACGTGACCTAATCCACTTGCGGGTTTTTCTTAATAAATTAATAAGTAGATCACTATACGTAGCCTTGAATAATATATGGAGGCAATGTGTATACGCAATGGCCTTGAAAACGAGAAGGTGGATCCTATGGTATACGTGACCTGGAAGGGCATCCTCCTATACACCTTTACCGGACATGTATTGGGATACATGTATTGATACCAATACATTTACCATTGGCAATCTATTTGATAGCCCTACATGTGATTTCTAGGAATTATGAGGTGTGACCTTGAAATGGTGGGGGAAACGGCTACCTGTGTTGGGTAACAGATCCCTGTTTTGGAAACGGCTCCCTTGCTTTGGGAACGGCTCCCTTGCTTTGGGAACGGCTATCTGTCTTTGGGAACCGGATCCGGTTCTTAGGAAAACTACCTTATCCTGATGAGTTAGGACAGTAGTATTATAAATCCACATAATGTAAGCATATCTTTTCATTACAATTTAGCCAATACAAGAATTTTGACTCACATTTTAGTATAGACAACGACAACCTGTGTGATACCCCCGACCTTGAGAATTAACGTCTTGGCTGAGTCAAGAATTGCTTGGGTAGCCCTGAAAAGTAGAATCCCCCACGCCTTGAAAATTCTATTCAATACCCTTGAAAATTGATTTATAAGCATTAACACCTTAGCTCAGCCAACAATTGCTGTGACGAGGAATATACGTTGGTAATGTGTGATGGTATTGAGCAAAACAACTGTGACCTTGAAGCGTCGGTTGAACAATTGATCGCCTTTGTTCTGGAAAATTGATTTCTCAGAATTGAGCCTGAAATGGTGGGGTATCTAGATAACAATCTATTTTTAGGAATTATGACCCTAACTAAGCCAGAACAATGGATGGCCTTTGTTCTTTTTTGAGAGGTGTGACCTTGACATTGACCTTGAAGCGTTGGCTGAATTGCTTGAACATCGCCTTTGCTCTTGAAAATTGATTTCTCAGAATTGATCCTGAAATGGTGGAGATATCTAGTTAACAATCTACTTTTAGGAATTATGACCCTAACTAAGCCAGAACAATGGATGGCCTTTGTTCTTTTTTGAGAGGTGTGACCTTGACATTGACCTTGAAACGTTGGCTGAATTGCTTGAGCATCGCCTTTGCTCTTGAAAATTGGTGGAGATATCCAGATAACAATCTATTTTTAGGAATTATGGCCCTAGTTCGGCCAGAACTCGCCTTTGTTCTGGTCTCAGAGCTGTGACCTTGAAATTAGGGGGGAAACGGTTACCTGTGTTGGGTGATGTCTCTCCTGTTTTGGGAAACGGCTATCTGTCTTTGGGAACTGGATCCGGTTCTTAGGAAAACTGCCTTTGTGGGGTGGGACAGTAGTATGAGGCCACATAAGCATAATCCTTCTTTACAATTTAGTCAATGCAAGAACTTTGAATCACCTTTGTCCTTGAGGTGTGTGAAATATTCTACGCAAAGCCAGGAGCTAATTTTTACCTGAACCACAGAGGTCTATTAACTTTGTTGGGGGGGGGGCGTAACCTTGAAAAGTAAACTTCCAAGAATTGCTTGATGCCCTTGAAACATGCACAGCATAGACAACTATCTGTATGATGCTCCTTGAGAATTGTAATAACACCTCAGGGCTTGAGACAGAATGAACTTCCTAGAATTGATGGGGGCGTGGCCTTGATTAGTGAACGTTGTGGTTCCCCAAAATTTGATTTAGAATCGACCTTGATTTCTGGGTGGAAAATCCTCCTGTATACCCTCAATTGTGTGGCCTTGACAAAACGAGAAGGTTGATGCCGTAACCTTGAAATCCTAAGAATAAACTTTGAAGTGGGGTGTGTGAACGTTAAGAGCCTTGGGAATGAAAGTGACCATTTCCTACCACGTGACATTGAAGTGGACGATATGTGCGGGAGCGTCAATGACCTTGACCTTGAAAACCAATCTAGTAATTTTTCTAGTGCCTTTTCAAATCTAGTTACTTCAATGACTTGAGGTATATACTTTTATGCAGGTAGAATATACGCAGGCAGCGTGGGTCCTTTCAAAACATTGACATAGGTAATGTGCTTGGATGCAGGTAATGTGTACGATGACCTTGAAGGGCTTGAGACAGAGGTCAATGAACTTTTCTAGAATTGATGGGGAGTGTGACCTTAAAACGATTAATGAACATTGACCTTGAAGCGTGGCCTGTGTACGTTAAGAACCTTAGCAATGGGAGCGACCATTTCCTACCACGTGACATTGAAGTTTATAGTCTGTACGGGATAAATGACCTTGACCTTGAAAATCAATCTAGTAACTTTTCTAGTGCCTTTTTCAAATGTAGTTACTTCAATAACCTTGAGGAATATACTTCGATGCAGACAATGTGTACGATGACCTTGACCTTGAAAAAAACATGTACTTGGACGTACGCAATGTGATGACCTTAAGCACTGAAAAGGAATTGCTTTGCTATGGACGAAGTAGCCTAGGATCACCCTAGTATATCTACTACCGTTATTTAAGTCTGGTGCAAAGGCCATTGGAAAATAACCTCTCAGGACGGTTACTAATATTCTTGTTGACAGAGGATCGACCTGTTAAGGAATCGTTTCAAGAAAGATTTCGCGAGGCAGGTAGAAATATTAAATGTAGAACCGATGAGAAAATCGATAAAATCATGAAGGGTTCGCGCTATAAAAGAGTACGTCTGGTCGATAATAACCAGTCTCTACCGAGAGCTATTGCCGCTAAGAAGAGGAAACCTACTTACGATGATATAGTTTCAAGATAATGCTTTTCTACATGCTCAATCATGTGAATGCGTCAAGGCCGAATTGGAATTGTTCGCTTTACCGTCGACGCAGACAAGTATCGGAGTTGGTGAATGGATATTTTACAAACCCTTATCAGCTCTTAGTGATGACGCTCAAATAGAATTTGTAGTGCCCGGAAATGGAAACGATTGCATAGATTTAAGTCAGTCCATGTTACACATCACAGCTAAAGTTCTAAAACAAGATGATACAGCATTTACTGATGCGGATATTGTAGCACCGGTAAACAATTGGATGCATTCGCTTTTCTCAAAAGTGGAGGTTTACTTAAATCAGAAGATGGTGTCACAACCAAACATCTACGCCCACCGCTCATATATCCAAACGTTGGTAAATTATGGAAAGGAGGCATTAAGTAGTCACAATGTACTTCAATATCCAGCTAAGTCTAAAAGTGATACAGATTTACTGATGGACGCGATACTTGGACCGTAACAATTGGATGTTTATCAGAGTGGTTGACTAATAGAAGATGGTCATAACCAAGAAATTAGCCCTCGATTACCAGATCGATTGGTAACATTACTGTGAGCTGAGTGAAATTCACCATCGAGGACATTGTACCTTCAATACCCATAGTGAAGAAGATAGGGTATACTTGAGGATACAAGGTTATACAGGCTTGAAATAGACTTCAGGTACTGAAGAAATGCCGATACAGACATGGTCCAGTATGCTGAGCTGATAAGAATCACGCTGACGTCATGTATACAAAATGTCAGACGTTAAGGGTAGTGAGGATAAATATCACGTTATTAGCGGTCAGGATTGCCTTAACAACGCAATATCTAAGATGGACGACTGATAAGAATCGTCCGTCCGTTATAACAAAAAGTCAAACGTATAAGTTTATGTGAAAACTAACATATTAGGAGCATTCGCTTTGAAAACGCATTACTAAACTGACGAAGATGGTCGTCATCTAACTCAAAACTGTAACGGCATCAAATGCGAAAGTTTGTAAATCTATCCAACAGGAGCAATGTGCTTTTGCCTTGTACTTCTACATGCAGCTAACCAAAGATGACGCACACTAGACTTGTGCAATTTTGTGATCCCAGATTCAACAAAAATCCGTGTTCAGCACATGGTTCTCTATCTAGCTGACATGGTAACGACCTAGACTTGTTGCAATTCCTTGTGACAGATTCCATTAGGTTATCATTGTACGTATATCCATTGACGAAGAATTCAGGGAATATGATCGGTTGCCGCTAACAAAAGTTACACTTAGGTTACCATTGAGATTGTCGCTAACAAATACAGGAACTTTGTGACGAGTAATCTTTTGTATTTTAGAGTAATAAATAATTTACCAATGCTTGATTTTGTAAATAAATTTTTCACTACATGTTTAGTTATAAATGATGAGAATCAAATTACTGTACAATGCTTGTTTTTCAACCATTCTACTCTGATAAATAAAAGCGTTTTTAGTAGTTTAGTTGTTATAATTAAGAGTTCCGCGTATATGATCAACTTCTATTGCAGAAAAGTTTTCGGTGAAAAAAATCTGCAATCACAGGTATATTCTACTCTGTTTTGTCGTGCTTATCGTTTAACATCAAAATGTTGTTGTCTTTTAAATATTTACTAAAACCAACACGTGCATCGTACATTAATAATAAATAGTTTGATGTATATCTAATTATAATATCTAAGGGGTTACGACAAGAGGGCGCAGACCTAACACAAGTTCTTATAGCTGTCCTATGAGATAGAATTAGAGCCCCCTTATTATAATACTATTTCCAGCCAAGGGGGCCACGACAAGAGGGCGCAAACCTAACACAAGTTGGTATAGCTGTCTTATGAGGTAGCATTAGGGTCCCTTATTAGAACAGTTTCAAATTTCCCACCGTAACCATTGCAGAGCCTTAAGCCTCCAATCAGAGCTCAGAAGCTGGGTTGGGCTAAGAAACTAATCAGGTAAAAGGGGCTGTCCTTAGAACCTCCAATCAGAACATTGTATGCGCACGCGTTTGCCTACCTTCTAGGGGTTGAAATGCCAAAGATGCTCTTAATACAACCAAAAGGGCTCTAATTAGGGTGAACATTCCAGCAAGGGTTGTAAATGACCTCCGAAAAGAAGCCATAAAAAAGGAGTGAACTGACAAAAAGGTTCTTAACCCAACCAAAAGGGCTTTAATTAGGGTGAAAATTCCATCAAGGATTGAAAGTGGCCTCCGAAAAGAAGCCATAAAAAAGGAGTGAACTCACAAAAAGGTTCTTAACCCAACCAAAAGCGCTTTAATTAGGGTAAACATTCCATCAAAGATTGAAAGTGGCCTCCGAAAAGAAGCCATAAAAAAGGAGTGAACTGACAAAAAGTTTCTTGACACAATCAATAGGGCTCTAATCAGAGTGAAAATTTCTTCAAGGCGTTGAAAATTCCGACTAGGGGTAGAAAATTTCGAATAGGGGTTGAAAAGCGACCCCAAAAACCATGGGGGTGGAAAATGGACACGGCCACGTGAGAGTGACCTCCCCACCACTGATGACGTCACGTCCTCAACGGATCCCCTTCTACCATTGTGGCAGAAGTTCTAGGAAATGAATGTCCTGTGTATTGATCGGCATTGGGAATATTTAAATACTTGGCAATATGTCGAGGAGTCTGTCCAAATGTGTTAATGCCAATAGGATTATAGGTACATTTACACACATTGTATCATAAAAAAGCTTTTCAATCTTCACATGCTTCGGTCTTAAACTCATGTACTTTTTAATGAGGTCATAATTTACTCTTCTGTCATCGTTTAATATGGTAAAAACCCTGGGGTATTTCTAATATAAACCACAAAGATAGAACCTTCTTTAATATCCCCAACACACAGATTGTACAATCCTATGCGTCTTCCGCCAAACACATCAAACACTACCTAAACAACTAAACAACTACCTAAATGGATTCATATTTATTAAGAATAATCTTAAAAATAAAATTTACCTTTATAAGTATTTGTCGTTGGGTGCTTCAAGAAAATAATTAAGTAAGTGCTCTTTTGAAAACACTAATGACTTCTCTGTACGTACCCAACAGAACAGTTTTTCAAGAATGCCGAAAGTTTTGAAAACTTGCTGATGTCCACATCCTTTTCGAGACGTAACATACACTTTAATTTGGAGTACAAGCACTATAATGAAGACGATTTGTAGTTTTTCGACTAATAAAATAATACAAAGAATGATTACCTTTAATAAATGATGTAATGAACTTACTTGATCAAGGAAATGTGTAACAGTTTTCGTATTATTCTTGCGCATCCACTCAATAAATCTGCCGAACTCTTTTTATGAATGATTTAGGACTGTTTCGGTATAAGACTCAACCTAGCTTCTTCTGCTTTTCTACGGATTTCTTCATCCACGTCTGAATCCATTTTTGCAAAATTTGCTTATTTACAAAAAATAAATGACACTTAAAATGCAAATCTATGGCAACTATAATAAGACCGTTCATGAACTCTTGTGTAATGATATTTTTTGTAACGATCTGAAATTATTATTTCATTTAAATTCGCTCCGCTCAAGCAATAACGGAAACTCCTGCCATAATCCCTTGAATTATAAACTAATTTCATAGTTTACTATTAAATGTATTATATAATTCCATTATAATGCAATAAAAATAAGATCATTTGTTTGGTTTTATAAATACACATATTCAAATTCATTAAAAATATAAAAAATATCCCTCTTTTTATATAACTGATTTTCAAGTCAGTTTCGAACCAGGAATTACGTATTTTCATAAGAATTCCTTCATTAACAAAATGGTTGTTTAACTTGCCCGTAACCTAATGGAAAACTTACATGACTACACCTCGGGGGGTGGGCTTTTTCATTAACATCGGGTGCTAAAGTAGAAAAGATGCCCAAAGTGAGAGATATATCATTGTTTTCATTTTGGTTAAAGGTTTATCCAGAATTAATAATCGAAAACAATAAAATTGTCTACAGAAGTTGTGTGAAAACGGTGAGTTGTATTTATTTTCTTCTAAACAAAATTACCTGTATCTAAAATTTTTCAAGTGATAAAAATTGTGGAGATTTGTAACACGTCAAGACGAATTTTCATCAAGAAAATAAAAAAAAAATAAAACAGAAAACCAGTCAGAAATCACTGACTTCATGAATAGACTATTAAATTAAATTTTAATATGATTTATGCGATGCAATAGTGTCCGCCATGTCACTTTTTAGAAACTGGATAACGTAAAATTTAGAGAATTTCTTAAAACATATTGCGGCCGTCGAATTGCTGGAATATTTAGGTATCGTTTATAAAAATGTGTTTGAATAAATAAAACGTAAGGTACTGACAACTATACTTGGTTTACAGTGGACGAAACCAAGGATAGCTGTGGACGTCACATTGGTAATTTGCTTGAGGGTATATTAAATGATGAAAGAATCAATCATCTATAGATCTGTGCAAGACGGGTTAATGGGTCTGTTTTTGCCCAATCATGTACCTTCCGAAAAATAATGTAAATGTTATCTTTACCCAAAATTAAGACATTGCACTTGCTTAGCACATGGATTGTCACGTGTAGCTGTAGGGGACAGTTCCTATTGGTTAACAACTTAATTAAGAAAAATATTTTGTAATGTCTCTCTTAGAATGAAATCCATTAAAGAGCAATATCGAGATACGCTCCTACCATTTAAACCAATAGATACAAGACAGGGACGTGGTTGGAAGCTGTAATGTAGTATGCTAAACACTTTGAAGTATTTAAGCAACGTGTATGTGATTTATACGAATGTTCTGCAACGTCCATACAAGAATATAAAAATATTTTACTAATAAAATTGCTAAAATTTAGCAGCAATTAAAGCAACTTTTAGTTATGTGAGAGAGTCAATAAAAAAATTAGAATCCTAAAATTTGCCACTCAATGAATCGATTAAAATCGTAAAGTTTGCAAATCGACACAAATAAAATAAACTGCCCAATAGCGGACATTTTTTATAAATTGTAGACTTGAACAGGCTATGTTTGGCTTACCGTGCTAAAGAACTTAGAACACCTAGGCGAATCGATAGTGGAATACTGAATGACCAAGAGTTGCCAATGAACTAGGAAGATTATTCCAGAGTTCAGAAGCCGTGTAGAGGAATGTAAATTGCGCCCGTTTTGTACAAGTGTAATGCATATTGATGGTATGAATTAGCGATCCGAGTGTTCCTAGCAAAGGTGGCTCAGGATGGTATCAAAGACTGTAATTCAGCACCGTAATAGCCATAGTATGCAAATTTATAGTACAAAGAAAGAACTAAAACGGTTCTTTTAAGCTCTTTCTTTAACACGCTCAACGATATCGAGAACACATTGCGGAGCATCAACACAGAGGTGAGAATTATACTCTATATGAGGTCAAATTTGGGCCTTATACAGCAGAAAGAGTTGTCGGTAGGTCGGTAGCTAAAGTATTGCTTAGATCTGTACAAAAAGCCTATTCTACGAGCAGCTGCTTTAGTAGCTGACAGTAGTAATAGAGTCTGAAATGGTCGATCTTTTTTGGCGACACAAGGCAGCGCTGAGTTTTATTAGCCTAAATTTAACTAGATTATTACTTCCCCATTCAAGGATACGGTGAATGTATTTGTTGATTGAAATTGCTATTTCAGCTTTACGGTTTTGACTAGATAGAAGGTGGATTACCATTACGAGTAGACTGAGATAAACTACAACGAAGGGTGCTGTCGTCTGCAAAGCAATGGACCGCGTCAGTCGTAGAAGAAATAAGATAGTGTATGTATGACAGAAAAAGTGTAGACGCTATAACTGATCCCTGTGGTACACCCGCGTAACGTCAACTTCTCTTGAAAAAAAAAACCATCAACTACGACAAATAGTTTTGTCAAGGAACCTAGAAACGCAATTGATCAAAACGAGGTGAGTTTGGCAAGTCAACATTTATGCCAAATTATCAAATGCTTTCAGGATGTTTAAGGCGACTACAACTGTTTCACAACGATTCCGCGTAAAATCATATTGGTGGTCACCATAGAGTTTGTTAGTTTCAAGGAAATAGTGTAGTTGTTGTTTGATGGCTTTTTTCCATGATTTTAGACAAAATGGGCGTGATGGCAATTGGTCGGTAGTTGGAGAGATCGATCTTATCGCCTTTTTTTGGAATAGGTTGCTAATTTCCGTGATGAACGAAGTACTCAGAAGGCATAGAAATCGAATAGAGCTTAGGTAGAACTGATACTAGTCCGGGGAAGCATTTCTTTAAGACAATAGCTGGAATACCGTCTGGTCTGGTCGCTGTATTGAGATAAAGCCTCCTGCTGATCGACACCAGGCTTGTACTGAAAATGAATTGGTTTCATAGTGTATGAGGTAGAGGTGACTTGGTGCATATCCTTTCCAGAATCATTAAGACATGAGTTTGATGTAAATAAATCCACAAAAAGATTGGCCTTGTTTGGGGGTATTCTGCATGACTCGACCGTTTTATTAGATTTCCATTTAGTATAAATTTTATTTTTCAAATACAAGGTGGCGCAAGAGGATGGTCACATTCAAAATGATTATGACACCAACGATTTTACAAATAACTTTTATTACATTATGTTCCTTTATGATCCCAAGCACCCAATTACAAAAAATTACCTCGTAAGTTACAAAGTTACCAGTATATAGATCAGTCAATCAAACAAAAAAATCATGTACGAAAAATAAGTTCGTAGATAAACTCCACAGGTCTTTCCTCAAAATTCTCCATCACTTTCGCTACAGTGTCTCTTCAATTGCCGTTATTTCCGCACGCATTGCTTCTTTCAGATCATTTAAGTTTCGGGGCTTTGGTACGTAGACTTGTGACTTTAAGTATCCCCAAAGAAAAAAATAACAGGTTGAGAGGTCAAGTGATCTAGCGGGCCAGTGGCCATCTCCAAAACGCGAGATAACGTGGTGGGGAACATCCGCTTTAAAACACTCATGGAGTCATTGGCTGTGTGGGCTGTAGCCCCATCCTGTTGGTACCAAATTCGCTTCCGATTAACATGTAACTCCCGCAGTTTCGGCGTCATGTTAACGTAACGTTCTGAGTTCTCAGTGACTGTAGCGTCGTTCTCCTCAAAAATAAGGCCCAACAATCCCCAATTTTGAAATTCCACGCCAAACTGTTACTTTAGTACTGTGGAGAGGCTTTTGGTGTAATTCTCTGAGATTTTGTGCTGCCCCATACCTACAGTTTTGCTTATTGACGTAGCCGTCCAAATGGAAATGTGCCTCATCTGACATCATAAGCACAACGTCATCTTTGGAGTACAAAATGTCCAACATTGTTTTACAAAAGCCTCTGCAGTGCTCAAAATCACGTTCATAGAGCTTTTGCGTGATCATAATTTTGTATGGGTGAAACTCACTGTGTAAAATCCGCTGTAACGAGTGACGGCTGAGGCCCAAGTTGGAGCACGACGCCTGGTGGAACGACGCGGAATTTGAAGCACTGACGCTCTTACATTCACAATGTTTTGTGGGGTAACCGCCGTACGTGGACACCCAGTAGATTTACCACTCAATACAGACCCTGTTGTCCGAAATGCAGTCACCCAACGTGATATCGATCAACGATCAGGAAACAGTCCATCGCGCGCTACACCAAAATGTCGTCGAAACAGTCGTTGCACAGTAATAAAAGTTCATTGTTTCTGAAAAACTGTTCCACAGCAAAAACTCGGTACTCTACCGTCCATTGCGCCATCTCGCGGCACACTGGCTACTATGGCCGACTTGTATACGGCCGGCAGCGGTTTCTGCCCCTCCCCCATCACTACCACCCTTTTTGCGCCACCTTGCATATTGCACCTGCACAAGCTTTATTGGACCAGGGTTGAGAATGAGAATGACCTACACGATTTTGATTTTTGGGAATGTATAACCCCATGTCCGTAAGGATGAGTTCAACTACAGAAAGAGTAATGTCCGAACAAGACGACGATTTAAAACAATATTCACGTCATGGAAAAGTTTAAAACACCACAGTAGTAGTATCAGTGTTGCGAACAACAGATGAATTAGGGATAGTAGAAGTTATTTCGTTTAGATAATGCTCAGACAGACCTAGAGGGGAAAGAACTGAAACAAGTGAAGAAGTTTCGAACATTACGGTCATTATCATAAATGCAACAGAGGAATTTCACAAAAGTAGGTTCAGAATGTATAAACCAGATCACATCGAATTTTTTATTATCCTCTTGCAAGCGATATTGTGCTTCAGATAGTCACATACGCATCGAAAATCACAGTGAAGATTGTATTGGGGAAATTGCAAGGTGCGTGAATATTTCAATAATGGATCAGAAAATGAGTACCTTCGATGATCGAGACAGCTTGTACCCTGCCTTCCCGGACATCCGAATGGGGCAGTATTTTACGTTCGGCATTTATTGCCCTAGAAAACAGCCATCTTCTTTCTTAATTTTGGACTCGTGAACTCGTGGTCGGAATCTTTTGGTAATATTTGATTGTCAAAATCACTTGTAGTTGTTATCTTTAGAAAATCGCCACAAGTGCTTTAGAACTCGTCACAACAATTATTTTGACAAGATTGCTACCACTTGTATTATGCACGATAATTTTCACAATTGAATGGCCACCATTGTGAAACGGTGCGAGAGAATCGCACAAAAATCAATGAACGTACTGACTGAAACAACAACTTCCAAATGATGTATCAAATACCATATAGTCATTTAAGAAAAATGACAATGGTGTCATATTTTTGACAGATTCAATTAATTCTTTCAGAATGTAGGAAATTGAAAAACTAAATTGACTTGTTCGAGCGTTTTCCATTAAACCTGGAAACTACCAAATTATTAGGGATAGTTTATACTTTTTTTCTATGTTGTATGTTCAGCCGGTTATTAAGGATGTATCTTTTGACGTAAGTGAAAGTATTG
The DNA here is from genome assembly GCA_036346205.1 of Vesta saturnalis. Lineage (NCBI taxonomy): Eukaryota > Metazoa > Arthropoda > Insecta > Coleoptera > Lampyridae > Vesta > Vesta saturnalis. The sequence continues at coordinate 586,980 of JARFJB010002176.1, read as the reverse complement.
ATGTTTAAGCACGAGTGGACTACTCGCTACCGATTTAAATATTGTCATCCTCTAAAAATACTACGACTCTTGATACAAAATATATACCAAAATCTAAACGCTATTTTATAATTTATTTATAATTACGCACGGTAAATGTTAATAGTAAAGATTAACATTTAAAATTTCCTTTAATTGAAGGAAATGTTTATTTAAGTATTTGCACAGTAAGCTTTGTAAACGCGGTGTAACTTTGAAGCAACGCGCCACATTTAAATAATTCTAATTAAAAAATTACAAAAATTTTTCAACAGTCCAAATATTTTTCACGTCTAAATGTAACGCTTTTATGTGCATAGATGTAATCTTATATAATAATAAAACCGTAAAACTAATAAGGTTGTTTCTTTTTTCAATTATAAACCCTAATTTGAATGAATTATAATAACATATAAATTCTAACACATGTGTTAAACAATTTGAAAATTGAATAGAGTAAGCGGTTTTAAGTCGGAAATTTTCAAAGAGTCTTTAAGGTATATTTGTCATTTTATATAATACAAAATAATTTAATGAGACAATATAAATAATTTAAGGAAGCTAAAGAAAATGATTACATCCCTTTTATATATTTGACCCAATAGGGGGTAATCTTTCGAAAATGACGTATGGCTTCCTGACGTAACGATAGACCTCCTGCATACAACTTATTGTAGTCATTTAAACATTCCACCTTTGTTTTACCAAAAAAATTTAAATTTTAGTTATATCAATGTGATATGAATCTTACAAATATGGTGTAATCTTTAAAATGCTAATTACTCCATTTTTACTAAAATTTAAAATTAATAATGAGGTGACTATAAATTACAAATTAGGAAATTTACCAACGTGTTTTGAGTGATAATGATCTTTTCTGTTAGCAACCAAATTATAAAGTAGGCAACCTTTACGTTTAGTTTAAGGCGTTAATTAACATTTTTTGTCGTTTTGTAATTAATCGTTAATTGCAGAATGTGTCCTTTACTATTTCTTGGAAATTAAGCTACATCGAACGAGATTAACAATGTACATATGTTTGGGGCTGAAATCTTGAATGGTTATTGTATTTTTGTGGATATAATAGAGACAGAGACTCATCCAATAAATGCTCTCCTACACTTAAACACCGACTTATTTAATGCCATCTTAAAATACTGCGCATCCCGTTCTTTTTCAATTAAACTTTCACTATTTCACTTAAAATAACTCGTTTACTCATACTCATACAATCTTGTTTTGATTCGTTTATTTATTTCTCACACCGTGATAGCTTTGTTTCCATATCCTTACTGTTATGGAAGGATCTACGTAGACAGTAAGTTAATAATCAATCTAGTCCTGGATGCTATATAAATGATTACTGGAAAAAAAGAGCAGTAATTCTGCTGTGGTGAGCAAAGGACTTTATCATATTCTTTAGCTTCTTTAAATAAGTCTCTTTGAACAAACTCGTTCATTTAATTGATGACAATTACTACAAGCTCTGTCTCATAGAAAGCGGAATCTTTTTTAAATAAAGACAAAAGATTATTAAAAATTATTATTAATTTTATTAAATACATAAATAAATTGACCTCAAATTTATTTATTTAATAATTAATAATTTAATATTACCTTTGAACTTATTCGTTCATAACAAAAACTTGTAATAAAAGATTATTAATTTGATCAAATCGATTTATTTCATTCAAATCAGTCTCCGTTGGCTTCAACACAACATTTTGGGCGGCAAATTAACATATGGAATAAAAGTTTAAGTTAATTTTTAGCACCTCAAGATGACTTAAATTTCGGAACACGCTATCTTTTCAACGGTAAATGTAATTTATAGAAAGCGCAGACGCCAGATCAAGTAAGTACGGTGAGTGTTTGATGGTTAAATTGCCATTTTTATCTTCCAACCCACATATATACAGGGTGGCGCATTAGTGTGACAAAGTCCCATATCTCCTTTATTTAAAGAGATACAAAAAAAAATTAAACACAAAAGTTGTAAGATATGTTCTGGTGCATATTCCAAAAATATTTTTAATTATACAGGGTAGATCATAAAAGCTTAGAAGTAACTTCAAAATTTTTTTTTAAATAGAAAACATTATATATTATAACCTATTTAGATTCTACATACAATTTTAGACTCATTTTATGTATAATGTCCTATACGTAAGTCTAACCGTTTTTGACAAATTTTAAATTTTTTGTCAAAAATGACGTTTGCAGGCCAAAACATAGGTGAAAATCTTTTCTAAACGAAGCCTTTATCAATTAGTTATGGTTGGTTTCCTTGGAAATGGAGACCTACTCTAATGGGCTGTATTGATATTTTTGTAATACATTCATACAGGGTGAATAATGGACAATAAATTGTAGTTTTTGAAATAATGACAATTTAACATTTTTTTATTGTAAAAAGTTTTGTTGTTAGTTGGCCGTGACGGTGAGGCGTGGCATATAAAAATAATAGAGATCATCAGAAACGTCATTATTTATTGTCAGTTGATAATTTGTGTAATGCATTGGTGTATTTTATAGCAAATTGATTTAAAACTTGAATTAAAATTGTAAATAAGGAATTTTTCGCAAGCCGAAATGGTTGATATGATTTTTGTTTTGGGAGCTAGTGATAAGAATACGCTCTTAGCAAGAAGACTGTATCAACAACGGTTTCCAGAGAGACGGCAACCTGAAAGAAGGGCATTTGAAAAGCTTTTGGAGCGTTTTGAAAGAACTGCCAATGTGTTATATGAAAAAAATACTAGGGAAGAACGTGCACAGACTGAGGAAAATCAATTAAATGTACTATTAACAGTTACCGAAAATCCATATATTGGACAACTTTCTCAGCAGGTTGGTGTTGAACGACGTACGGTACAGCGGATATTGAAGTCTCAAAAAATGCACCCCTATCACATTCAACTACTTCAAGAGTTGGTTCCTGAAGATTACCAAAGACGACTGGAATTTTGCCAATGGGCTTAAAACAAAATAAACCAACAACGAAATTTTGCTCATTTGATTTTATTTACAGATGAGGCCACATTTCACAGAAACGGAAGTGTAAACAGACACAATTTTCATTACTATTCCCGAAATTCCACAATTTGTAAGATATGCTTCTCAAACTAGATGGTGTTTAAATGTTTGGGGAGGTGTTGTCGGTAATCATGTAATTGGACCAGTAACAGGGGAAGTATACATAGACTTTCTGCAAAACCATCTACCTAATTTGTTGCGTCAAGTGCCACAGGATACGCAACAAGAAATGTGGTTTCTTCATGATGGGGCCCCAGTACATCATACAGGTCCGATAATAACTTTTTTAAATGCTAGATATCCAGAATGTTGGATTGGGAGGGGAGGGCCTGTTACTTGGCCTGCTAGATCCCCAGATCTTACTAAAATGGACTTTAGCATATGGGGTACGTCAAAGAGCAGGTTTATAAAATACCGCCTACAACAAAGGAAGACATGAAGATTAGGATTAGAAACTGTTTTCAAAACATTAGTGTTGAAATGTGTAGAAATTTAAGCAGCGAATTTGAGAGACGTATTGCATTGTGTATTCAAGAAAGAGGCGGACATTTCGAACAACTTATTAGGTAGTACGTATTTGACGTGTTTCTAGTACTTTTGTCTGTATAATTAGTTACAGGTTTAGTTATATTAGAGTTGTTAAGTTTATGATTAGGATTAGGATATAATTTGTTGAATCAAAAAAATATTGTCTTTAATTTAAGTTCGTTTAATAAAATTATTTATATGGGGTTCAATAAATTGCAATATTTCGATCTGAAGTACAGGATTTTTTTTGTTTCGCCGCGCCCCGCCCTCACGGTCAACTAACAACAAATCTTGAAAACCGTATAGCCTTTTTACAATAATAAAATGTTAAATTGTCATTATTTCAAAAACTACAATTTTTTGGGATATACACTCTTATACAAAGTCACCCTTATTTTTAATGCTAAATAAGATAGAATTAAAAAATAGGGGGTTTCCATTAAAAAAAATGACTTTATAGGTTTTTTGAATCTACTTTTATTGTCCATTTTGATCACCCTGTATGAATGTATTACAAAAATATCAATACAGCCCATTAGAGTAGGTCCCCATTTCCAAGGAAACCAACCATAACTAATTGATAAAGGCTTCGTTTAGAAAAGATTTCCACCTATGTTTTGGCCTGCAAACGTCATTTTTGACAAAAAATTTGAAATTTATCAAAAACGGTTAGACTTAGGTATAGGACATTACACATAAAATGTGTCTAAAATTGTATGTGGAATCTAAATATGTAATAATATATAGGGTTTTCTATTTAAAAAAAATTTAAAATTACTTCTAAGCTTTTATGATCTACCCTGTATAAATAAAAATAATTTTGGAGTATGCACCAGAACATATCTTACAACTTTTGCATTTAATTTTTTTTGTATCTCTTTAAATAAAGGAGATATGGGACTTTGTCACACTAATGCGCCACCCTGTATGTACGTATAGAAGGTTATGCAATCGACGTCTTTCCCTATCATTAAATCGACATACCACATCATTCTACAACGTATGACAAAAGTATAAGAACAGCCCATAGTGCCTATGTGTGCGTATGTGTGCGTGTGTGGGTGAGTGTGTATGTGCAGAGGGTGATGGTGCACTTGTGGGTGTTGGCTGAGTAGTGGGTGTAGATGTGAATGTTGTAAACGTTGGGTGAGTGTGGATGTTGTCCGTGTGCGTGTGAGTGTGAGTGTGAGTAAGGGTGCGTGTACGTGTACGTGTGCGTGTGAGTGTGCGTGTGCGTTTGCGTGTGCATGTGTGTGCTGCGCGCGCGTGTGCGTGTGTGTACTCTATATGAGCTTTCCTAGATGCACCAGCTATACCAGGATATGGAGGGCCTCATAGTATAGTCATACAATTTTCGATAAAATCCTTCCTCCTGCACACACGACACGTGCAGCTCACACTCACGCACCCACTCTCCAAATGTTTTGAAACGGTTTGAGCGATTTCAGTTTTCGAAGTGATCACAGTAGTTCTTATATATGTTATATATGAAAAATTAAAAAACGTAAACATAAACAATAGCAATAATGTTCCAAATATAATTCCACAAGATTTTATATAAATATTTTTTTCTCAACAAGTAATTATGGTAGCAAATCATTCACGTAAAACAGCAAACCTTATGGAAATTATAATTCTGTGTCTAAAATGTCTGTTATAGGTAAGTCTATAAGATCATAAAGATGTACTTTCTGTTTATGTTTATAAATTTCTAATGCTTCCAAAACATCTAATTTGTCTTTCTTATTACAAAAAAGTAAAAATTCAGTATTGTTTTATAAAGTCATTAGATGATTTTTTATTATTAAAGTTGTGGCCTGATTTGATTTTCTGTGTGTTTATATTTGTAACATCTGATATGTTCTTTGTACCTAATATCAAAGTTCCTTCGTGTTTGTCCAATATAAACAGAATTACAGTAAACAGTTAACCTTAACAACTTAACTTCACGCCATTCCCTTGCAGGGTAGGCAACACAAATCCTAGTCTTTATTTATTTTTCATTCACAATCTTTCTCCATGCTTTCCTATACAAAAATACCTCCTAGCTTCCAAGATTCATACATTGTCTCTGACATGCTCTTTTATTTTAAAACTCCTTACCTTTCATTCCTTTATCATAGATTCTACTACATTCAGCCTAGTTTTACGCGACCTACAGGAGCTTCCCCTTAACCTCACCACATATTTGTTTCGTTAATCTTACGTTGTTCATTCTCTCAATGTGACCAAACCAACGTAATGTACTACTTTATATCTATCCATCATCGTCTTTTTCACCACATCCGTCATGTTTTCATTTTTATCTTGTCCCTTCTCGTTTACCACATGCGCTTCTCAGAATCTCATTACCCACGGCATTTATTTTCTTTCGTTGTTCTTTTTGATATGCCCTATGTCTCACTTCCATACAGTACTGACAGGACGAATACGCCATTATAGTTCAACATATATTATATATATATATATATATATATATATATATATATATATATATATACCCAGCACGTATACACAACAACACACACACACACACACACACACACACACACACACACACACTACACAGACTCACACCCATACACGCACGTACGCACATACATCCACGTACGCACACACACGCACACGCGCGTATACCTGACATGAAATAACCTTCGGGATTGGTGTCAATGCACGAACAATTTTAAGTTAGGTCAATGTATGTACAATATTACGTTAGATTCATACACGCAAAATTTTAGGTTAGTTCAATACACGTACAACATTGGATTATACTAATAAACGCGTGGTATTAGGTTAGGTCAATGCTTAACTTACAATTTGCAAAACCAACCTTCATTTCAAAATACCTGTTTGATTTAAGTTAAGGTTTGAAAAACCTTTTATTCTAAAATACCAAATAGATTTAACTTACATCGTGAAAAAATCAACTTACATTTCTAAAATAGCGGTTTGATTTAACTTACAGTTTGCAAAAAAAAAACAACCCACAATTAAAATATACCAAACTGATTTAACTTACAGCGTACAAAGCAACTCTCAATTCAAAAAAGTGGTTTTCATTTACAATTTGATAATACACTTCATACCAAATTGATTTAACTTACAGCTTGCAAAGAAATATCAACCCGAAATACAACAATACCAAATTGATTTAACTTGCATCTTGAAAAATCAACTCTGAATTCAAAAATACCGGCTTGATTTAGCTTACACCGTGCAAAAAAACCAACCTTCAAAAAAACAAACACAAGCACACACACACACACACACACACACACACACACGCACGCACGCACACGCACACGCGCCTATACCTGTCTTATGAGATTGCCTTCGGCATTACTACGTACAATATTAGATTAGATTAATAAATGTGATGTTTTAGTTTAGGTCAATGCTAGCGCGCTGTAAGCTAAATCAATTTGCATTTTGAATTGTGGATTGGTTTCTTTTGCAAGCTGTAAGTTAAATCAATTTGGTATAAATGTATTATCAAAAGTGTAAATGAAAACGACTTGTTTTTCTGTCTTTTATGCACATTTCAGGTCTGTTTGCCTTTCACGTAATTAGGTAATTAGTATTTTCCGAAAACCTCTTAGAGGTATTTGAATAGTAAAAGATTGTTATTGTGGTTACATAACTGGGAAATTCATAAAATTACTTTATATTAATGATTTCTGGAAACCGTTAAGTACTTTACATTGCTCATTTAAAACAAAACGTAGAAAGTGGATATACCCTAACTGTGAACAACAAAACCAGTTGTGTCCTCTTTCAAGAGGTTCTTCCAATACGATTAGCAACAGTAACACTGGTAAGTGGTCGTTTTTCGTTTTTTATTTTAACCTTACCCTTATTTTATCTACTATATTTAATTACTTTTTTAATGTTATGATCCATCACCACCACCAACGCATCTAGGTCTAAACATGTAAACCTTTACGCGATCAACACACACTTGTTATACCTTAATCCGTACATCTACAGTGTTATGTAATTATTACTATGGTTGTGTAATGATGATGGTGATGAATATTTGGTAAAAATAAAACACAGGGTCTAGTTGTCTTACAGATGGAATAGATTTTACAAATCACAGGTGTGTTATCAAAATTGGAAATGAAAGTCAGCTTGCTTATTTGTACCCAGGCCTTTGTCCATTTTCAATAACGACTTAATGTGTTCCAACTTGTTTATAAATCTAAGGCCCTTTTGACAGAGGTATTTCCGATAAGACAGTCCTTGTATGTAAAGTAGTATAGAGGCCTGATTTCAAGTTTGGTTACACGCTGTGTTTCAAAAATATCTACCAAAATTTCTTGAATGTAGTTAAACCAAATTCGTATTTTTGAATTGAATGTTTTTAAAAGAGATGAAAGTTGATTTTTACAAGCAGTAAGTTAAATCAATTTGATATTTTAGAATTGAAAGTTGTTTTTTTGCAAGCTGTAAGTTAAACATTGACCGAACCTAAAACCACGCGTTTATTAATCTAACCTAGTATTGTACGTGTATTGATTTTAACTAAAATTTTGCTTGTATTAATCTAACCTAATGTTGTACATACATTGACCTAACCTAGAATTGCTCGCGGATTGACAGCAATGTCGAAGGCTACCTCATAAAACAGGTGTACGCATGCGGACGTGTGGTGCGTACGTGCGTGGGTGAGTGTCGTATTATGTGTGTGTGTGTGTGTATGTGTGTGTGTGTGTGTGTCTGTGTACGTGTGTGTGTGTGTGTGTGTGTGTGTGTGTGCGTGCGTGCGTGCGTGCGTGCGTGCGTGCGTGCGTGCGTGCGTGCGTGCTGTGCGTGTGCGTGCGTGCGTGCGTGCGTTGCGTGCGTGCGTGCGTGCGTGATTGCGCGTTTGTCGTGTGTCTGTGCGTGCGTGCGTTGCGTGCGTTTGCGTGCGTGCGTGCGTTGCGTGTTGTGCTGTGTCTGTGCTGTGTGTGTGTGTGTGTGTGTGTGTGTGTATTTGTGTGTTGTTGTTGTGTGATGTGTTTGTTTGTTGTGTGTGTATGTAGTTTGTAGTTTGTATGTGTGATGTGTTGTGTGTGTGTAGTGTGTGTTATGTGTTGTTGTGTTGTGTTGTGTTGTGTGATTGTGTGTGATGTGTGTGTGTGTTGTGTGTGTGTGTCGTGTGTGTGTGTGTGTGTGTGTGTGTGTGTGTCGTTCATGTGTCCGTGCGTGCGCTGTGTGTGTCATGTGTATATGTGTTTATACTGCTTGTGTGCGTAAATGGTTGTGCGTGTTTGTTTGTACTTGTGTTTTTGCATACTGTAAGTTAAATCAATTTGATTTTTTTGAATTGAGGGTTGGCTATTTGCAAGCTGTTAGTTAAACCAAACCAGTATTTTTGAGTTATTACAAGTATTAGTGCCAGTAAGATGGTTTCTGCAAGCTGTAAGTTATGATTTGATTCAGATCGATTTGATTGAGATTGCTTTGCAGATAATCGACTGTTTTCCTACGCCGGTACCCTCACGTTTAGGGAGAGTACCAACTCTGAGTATCGGTTAGTCTTATCTATATAGCAATCTCATTGGACCTGGGTATATACAGTGGGAAAATTGTTACGTGAAGGTTATGAAGAATTGTTAGCTCATCTCCTTGTTTGATTTGATTGATCTGCTTGAGATTAATTTGATTTGAGAGTGGTCTAATTTGTCTGATTTGATCGAGATTGATTGATTTAATTTCCGTTCAGCAGCCACGTGAGAACCTTCCTTCCATTTCCGTTCCTTACCGTTTTATTTACATCATAACGCAGTAAGTTTAATTTTAATATTTTAACCTATAATACACGATGCCGGTAAAACTGCTTTGTTATTCTATAGACATTTTTTACCTATTTAACTATTTTTATCACTGCATGTAAAACTCGACAATAGTGCTTCACGTTAATTTGAGTGGCTTATTGGATCAGCAACATCTCATCCCGGTCTAAACCTGTTCTAAACTTTCACTCGAGACCAGAGGAAAAAGAAGTGGTAAAAGATTTAATAGGTAAGGAGTATGATGCTGTTTATACATGAGAAGTAATCTTAAAAATAGTATTACTTATAATAAATTATTAAAACCTCTTTATCTTTTTATTGCTGGTAATAACCTAGATGTTTTCATAGAAGTCGATTTCAGTAATTACAGACCTTAAAAAGACTCTTAATAAGGCCACAACGGCATTAAATACAGGGCAAGGACCGTAAGTACAAAATCAAGGGATTGAAAATGCCGTGAAATAAAGCCGGTCAATTAAATACGTGTCAGGGCTGGTAATTAAAACCACACAGATGCATACAGATTTGTATGCTTTATACTTGTTCTATTATTTCATTATTATGGAATTCCACGAAGTAAGGTTAAAGAATATAAAACTAACAAACATATTTTGAATTGCCTTTTATAAGAGTATTAATTTATAATAAAGTTATACTTTTTCCAAGGCGCAATCATAATATACTATTTTAAAAGAGGAGTTGAAATCAGAAAAAGCGTTGAAAGGCGATTTAAAATAATGAAACAAGCGTTTGGGTTGTACAGAACGGTCACAGTATGTATTAACAAAGGTCAAGAGGTTCAATAAATTCACACTATTATTTAACAAGATAAGGATCACGATTAGTAAAGATATCAATACGTTTAATGTTGGTTCGTTAAAGTTATAACGTGATTAATATTTAATATGTATGCAAATAATGTCACTGTTGAAGGGTCTAAGTTTCATAACACAATTGAAAGTAAAAATGAAAAATGTTCACAAGTTTATTTGTTATTTAAACAAATTAGCTTCCTATAAGTTTAACCATCGGAAGGTCACAGTACTTCAATCAGATACATAAAATTGTTATCTTAATATATTTAAATCAAATCATCGTATGTGTACGCGATTACTTTGAGGTAATTATAACTATCCGCTTCAGCGATTAGATTGTTTCTAAGCGCCGAATGAAAACGCTGCTTATCGAACCGCGACTCAATTTAACCTGAAATGTTATTCTTAATCTCTTTAAATTTTTGATAAGGTATTCCACTTGAATCATCCTAAAGATGCGGAAAAGTTGCTCCAGATGTTAACGGTGTCCGTCTAAAAAGGTGAAATGCATGGTTTTGTAAATGAAAGTAATATACCATGTTCTTCTGGTGAAAAGGTCTGACTACACTACACTTGATGTACTGTAAGTAGTCAATTTGAGAAGTCTTGTGAAACTTAAATATTTGATGAATTTTTGCAGTTTTTCTCAAAAATTGCATATATACACATCAAATTGATAACCTGTCGTGCTAGATACCCTTCGCACCACGATCAGCCGAGGGTTAAAAGATTATAAAGTTAGTTGATTATTGATAGAGTAAAGCGTGATACGAGCATTAAAAGCAATATGCAATTTTGATTAAATATAAGTTTATTTTGCTACATTTTGTTTCAAAAATTTGAATTATAGAAAACCTTATTATACACGATATGAGTCTGAAAATTAGTGTCAGGAGTGAAGTTCTATTGAAAATTTCAATTAGGATTAAATTATCAAATAATAACAGAATTAAAAAGTAAAATTGACATAGACTCACAGGAGAATGTGCTGGTGTGACGCTCGGGTTATTATCAAAGATTAAACTTCAAATTCCACACATACGCACACAATACAGCACGACAGTCAGATCACTACACACACACGCACACGCACAGACGCGAAGCACGCACGCACACGCACACACACGCACACACCACAGCTAACCACACACATAACACTCACACCACTACACACACACACACACACATCACACACACACACACACACACACACACACTACACACACTACACACACACTACATAATCACTTCATCATACTCACATAACTCACTATTATACACCACACACTCATGCACACACATCACACGACTACACGCACACATTCACACTATTGACAACAGACATACACATACACACACACATACGACACACTCACAACGTACACATGCCATAATGTTTACACACACATACACAGCACACTATCACACATCGTCATACACAACACAGGCATATGTCATGACACATACCGTAAACGTACACGCACACACTACACGATACACAGTACACGCACAACACGCACAGTCATCACACACTGCATGCTAACATACATAACACTTACAGAATATCACTACAAGCAAACAAATTACATACACATATGTATCACGACAACGACACACACCACTACACCAATCAGCACAACACATTTCACTACACACACACACACACATACATCACATACACACACACACACACACACACACACACACACACACACATCACACACACACACATCACTAACACACTCACTTACTCATCAACACATCTTATCACAATCACTATACAATATTCTATTTGTCACAAATCCTTCACTCACATTTCTATTCACACTATTAATCTGCACATCAGGATGTAATAATGTTAGGTACTTTAATATAATTGGACACTCACCCATTATAATATTTACAAATTTACAATGGTTTTCGTAATAACAAACCAATCTTGCGGATGAATATCACAATAATTCGACTTGCTGTTTAATATGAATTAGAGACTCAATATACTATTTTTATATTCTAGACTTTATTTCCAATAGGTTGTGTCAAATAAAATCTGACGTAAAAAAGTTTCTATTAACAAATAATTTTGTCCTTTCTAGACTGTTTATACATTGTTAGTTAACAAATGTCATGAAATATGTATTGCATTTTAAACTATCAAATACATTTATTGTATAATAGTTATTTACATATTAAAAAACACTAACGACAAACCAAAGATTCGTGAATATCCTTGTTAAACAAATAAATTTTGAATACTATTTATTATGTTATAAAATTTCATTTTACCAGTTAACACTTTAATGTAGACACTATGAAATTTATTAGCTTCATTCACCTTAATGGTACTCAACTACTAAAAGCATACTTTTTTACTTTAATCTTACTTATTAATCAAAGTTTCTATAACAAATTTTTAGTTTCTGACCACTCAACTACTGGATCTATTTGTAATCAGTACCTTTTTAATAATGTCAAAACACAACACTGCCATTCGAATATTTTGTGTAGTAATCTTGAGATAAATTTGATAACTCATTTCATTACTAAGTTTATAAACCTACTTTTCATTTTTCTTATTTACCAATTAACTGCACGTGAAAGTTAGTAAAACATTAATTATATTAGTTCAATGTGATCTTACATCAAGATAATTGTTACGTATAACTTTGTTATACAAAGTCGTAATTACATTAATAGTTACCTCAATTTTAAATTAATCATTTAATATTAATTGAAAAGGGTTCTATTATTAAAAATGATTGTATTAACAAAAGTGTGTAAAACGATCTAAACTGCATACCATTATGTGTTTATGTTATATTAATCACTTAAGTTTTATTAAACTTTATTAATATTGACTTAAATTTTGACATATTTATTACTGTTTCTAATAAACATGATGGTTAAAAACGTTGTAGAAAACATGATAATTGCTCTATTATTGTTGTGTGACATTTTGAAATTCGTCATAATTTGTTTTTCTACTTAATTACCTCTCTGTGTTATTGTTATGGCTTAACATTAAATCATTCGCGTTGACGTGTTGGCACATTTTATCTTTATCTTTTTAGAATAATATTAGAATTGAGGCAAATATAACAAAGTATACAACAAAATGTAAGTAAAAACAGGAACTCTATATATGGACAACGTACCCAGTTAATTAACAATACCAAAGTTACAAGCAGTTGGTTTAATACAGCTTAAATTTTTATTAAACCCCTTTTTATATTATGAACTAACATTCACAACTATGCATAAGTTTACTAAAGCCTGTCCGGTAGAACTGAACGGGTATCGGATTAACAAGGAGGATTGTCAATATATGGTTCTATTGTGCTTGAAACCGCCTTAATGCTTTGCTGTCTCGTACTTATTGTACGTGACAAAGAAAGATGGATATATTATGAATAATGCCTCTATTTCTGCCGAACAAAAGCGTTTGCAACTTTCACACATAATGACAAGGCAATAAGAATCAGATGCAGGTAGAATAGAAATTCAATAGGTATAATAAAATGCCAGTGGTTCTCAACACTGCTTTAACATTATATAATTTGTGAAGAAATGCAACTTTTGTATAATAAAAATAATAATCGATTACTAATTACCTATAAGTAATTTCAATTGACACCTTTCACTTATACTTATAACAACAATAACAAATACATTTTTATTATAGTTAGTAAATATTAATTAAATTACAAAGATATACTTTTATAATTAAATGTAAAAATTATAATTGTCATTCGGCTTCAGATTCATCACTTCCTGAGTCATCCAAATCTTGGAAAAGATCATCGTCATCACTTTCTTCAGTGTTAACTGTGAAAATAAGAGGTCTTACTTCATCCACAATCTCTTCATTAACAAAAGTATCTTTAATTATTTTATCCGTATGATCAATACATTTTGCCATATTTCCGCACTAACTGTTTTTAATGCGTCGTTCCACGTATTAAGAACATCTTCGTCTTTTCCGGATGTCGCAACGATACTTTTGTCGTATTTGTTCTTAGTAATGCCCCATACCAACTCAATTGGATTGAAATGGCAATGATACGGGGCAGGCGCAAAACTTCATGTCCATATGATAGAGCTAGCTCATCGATTACATATTTTCGCATTGGTCTACTTTGTTTCTTTTGGCCAATTCCACTAACTCTGCCTTTGTCATAAAATTTTCCCACGCTATTTTTTAGCGGTTAACCATTGCTGTATTTCTTCTTTTTCCAAGAAACTTTGACTGCCTTCTCTGCCTTTCGAGAATGATAACTCGCATTGTCAAGGACAATTATTGATGGTTCCTCTAATTTTTGTAAAAGTGATTCCTCAAACCATTTTTCGAACAATTCTGCGTTCATATTATCGTGATAATCTAATGATTTATTTTTGTACCGAAAATTAATTGACTTCCGTCGATAAAACCGTTTCTGTTACCTGCTTCAATGATAATAAATCGTTTTCCATCTGATGATTTGTTCGGTTGATGTAAACTCTTTGCACTGTTATCTTGCCAAGTACATTTTGACGTACTACCTTTACTAAATATCCACGTTTCGTCTGTAAAACAAACTGTCTCGAACTTTCGGAGTTAAGATTTTTGAGATACTTTCTCAGAAAAACGTTTCTTTTGGCGACAATGTGGCTTTGTTCACACAAACCGCGTCTATTGTTGGTTTTTGGAATTTAAAGCCCATATTTTTAACACTAGAGCCAAACTGGTTTTTCCTATTTCATACGCGGTTCTCAATTTTAAGAAGTTTAATAATGAATTTAACGTTACGTGTTCCTTCTTCGCGTACATCTCGTATATTAATGCACGAATTGTTTGTTTTCCATTTTCTGGAAAATCTGTAGTGCAAAGTTTGACACGCTGTTTTTTCACTGGAGGTTCCAACTCGCCGCCATTTTTTTTAAAGCACAGATTTTCCCCACCGTCGAAACCGAAAGTTTTAACGCGTTTGCTGTTCTTTGTTGAACAGAAAATGTAGATAATAGTGGACCACCATTTTCTTTTCTTCTTTAAAATAATCGACTGTATTTAAAACTAATTCGCGAATTTCTTTACTCAACTTTTTCGGCATTATATTAATGGTTAGTTTATATAAACGCTTACTCAAAGAATAATGATAATATAGATATTGCAGTTGTTTTATTTATACCTATATGTACCTACTAAATGGTATAATAATCTATTATTAATTACTTATTGTTACAGTATTGCATATTTATTTGGATTCTTTTGTAATTGGAGTACACTAAAACGTCATTACCATACTTAGGTATACAATGAACTTTCTAAATGTAAATTGAAATACCTATACTTAATCGAATATTCATTATTATGAATGGCTTTTATAAATGTTTATTATAAAACTTGCATTCTTCCATAAATTTTAAATGTAATGTTAAAGCAGTGTTGAGAACCACTGGCATTTTATTATACCTATTGAATTTCTATTCTACCTGCATCTGATTCTTATTGCCTTGTCATTATGTGTGAAAGTTGCAAACGCTTTTGTTCGGCAGAAATAGAGGCATTATTCATAATATATCCATCTTTCTTTGTCACGTACAATAAGTACGAGACAGCAAAGCATTAAGGCGGTTTCAAGCACAATAGAACCATATATTGACAATCCTCCTTGTTAATCCGATACCCGTTCAGTTCTACCGGACAGGCTTTAGTCCACACGCTAGGTAACGTTCTGTGTTTTTGAGAGGTCCCGCAATGTTTTGCGGAATTATGTTGTCAAAGGTGTACTTATTAAGAATCTTGTGGTTACCAGGACAAAAATGGCCAGTTAAGGGTGATCACCTTGTTAGTGCTAGAACTATGGAATTAAAATTGTTTGATACATAAAAGTTTTTAATTTTCCTAAGCCAAATGTTTAAATGTTTTATTATTGTGAGATGAAGTTAATAATGTATCAGTAAGATAATTTCATACTACAGGGTGGTCCAAATAAAAAAAAATGTGAATTCATAAATTTTTATTTTTTACGCATTGTTTTGGTATTTAAACAGATTTAGATTTAGGTTTAGATTTAGTCATTAGGATTGGTGCACTGGTTTAATATTTGACAATTACAAAATGAGCAACACTTCAATCCAGCCGCTCTACAGCTGCAACTATTTTGACGCGCACATTTCGAACAATTGCAGCTTGGTACCAGCTCTTCAGTTGGTGGAAAAAGGTTCGTTACAGACTTTGGTGATAGGCAAGCGTTCTCGATTTTGTATCCGAAAACAAGGGGATCCAAACAATGGGTTTGGTTGTAAACAATATAAAAAGCACGTAAAATATAAAACCTAATATTTGAACAAGTAGGTGGTAACTTTTCTAGAGAAACGGTCTTTTGGTGGTGATAAGTCCAATATCTCAGATCATTAAATGTTTTGCACGAATTGTCCTTGCGGTATACTTTTACTAAAAACTTAAGGGTAGTTGTACCTTGTGCAAAATTTAGAAGATATTTTTCTGGTTCGGCATGAAGAGCAGCCCGTTTTGTTCCAACCTTGCTCGTATAATCCGCCCCTGTTAAGTGGTAAAGTGCAGGAAGTACCGAACAAGTTTCTGTTCCACAACGACCAGCCATAACATGTGGATTAGGGTGGATCGTTCCATACATGTAAAAAACAAATTTTCACCAAATAAATATTGGCCATTATGCAAAAGTTGCTCCATCGAATACATGTTCTAATTATAAAAAAATTACTGAAAAATATTTACATTTAATACTGCCCCAAGGGGCTTAAACTTTTTCCATAAACGTAAAAATCAGCATTTTTCTGATTTTTATTTTGAATTGTTTTTTCTTTATATCAAAATTGCCCAGTGTAAGAAAGTTGCTGTATGAACTGCATATTTTGATCAGAATATATTTCCTTAAAAATATGCATGGTTAATACTGGCCCAAGGTGCTTAAATGTTAACACAAAAATGGAAAAATTGTTATTTTTCATTTTTGTTATGAACTATTTAATCACACTAAAAAATCATTAATGTATACAGAAATACAGGATTTACTTAATTTCTTAATTAATTACATCACTAGCATCGCCCCCCACTTTGCCACTGCGCTACGCAGCCGCAAAGTCTATTGGTAATATTTCCGTCACCCGTCATCTTAGTATGGCTTTAGCGTTTACGCTGGATGCGGCGTGAGTGGTGACATTGTGTTACGTAATTGTTTTCTCCACATGATGT
This sequence comes from Vesta saturnalis, assembly GCA_036346205.1. NCBI lineage: Eukaryota > Metazoa > Arthropoda > Insecta > Coleoptera > Lampyridae > Vesta > Vesta saturnalis. The sequence goes on along the minus strand of JARFJB010002176.1, from coordinate 569,590 downwards.
TCGTGTTACGAAGTGATTTGGTGTATCCTATATTCGGCCATGGGCGAGATTTAGCACCGGCCAGTTTGCCAACTTATGAAGACGTTTTGTTGTGTTATTTGTTGATTAGTCGAAACAAAAACACTCAATATAGAAACCTAGTTAACGGCACGTGTATCGAACTTACTCAAACGTTGATAAAGCAGTGGGAGTTGGCTTCAATTCCTGTAATAGACCATCGTGCCATAGTGAAAAGACTCAAAGCGTACCACGATAAGTATAGGAACTTATTAAAACCCTATGCGTCCAGAAAAGATGTCAAAACCTACCAAGAAAGGATCGCACGATTCAAAGAGGAAGCAATGTGCCTGTTTGACATAGCATCATGCAAATGTAAGTGTTTCGATTCTTGTAACTGTCAAAAAGCAAACAAAATACCTTTAAAAGAACGAGACTTTTTGCTTGATCAACGCACTAATCGAAAAATGGCTATCGGCAACGTTGACTTCAAGGAAACTAAAAGAATAACCGATAACCTTAATAGAAAAAGACAACAGGAGGTGTTTCAAGAAAAACATCACGCGGAATCTCTTTCATCAAGCAGTGTACGCTCTGAAATTCAACGTGTCTTCAACTTGTAAGTCGTCTCAAGTTACCCATGAGCCGGAAATTTCACAGAAGTTCCAGAAACTTAATGACCTTAGCGCAATTGCCAAAACTTTGGATAGATTTGGGGTTTCCCATAGAGCTGGAGCAGCGATTGTATCAGCAACACTACAAAATGTGGGCCTTATTTCCGAGGATGATTTATCCAATGTTGTTGACAGAAACAAAATACGCCGTGCTCGTGAAAAACAGAGAACGAGCTTAACTGAAACACCCTTTACCTTTGAAGGTGACAACTTTGGGTTGTATTTTGATGGTCGCAAGGACAAGACTCTTACATTGGAGGAGTCTAGAAGAAAGATCATATTTGAAGAACATTTGAGCTTGTTCAAAGAACCTGGGTCTGAATACATGGGACACCTGTCCTTAACATCTGGAAAGGCCACGATTATAAGCAAGAACATCGCACAATTTTTAGAAACCAAGAATATCTATTGTAATAAGCTTATAGTGGTTGGGTGTGATGGGACTGCTGTTAACACAGGTAGCAAAGGAGGTGTTGTACGATATTTGGAAATGAAATTGAGAAAACCATTACAATGTGCATCTGTCAATTACATGCGAATGAGCTCCCCCTTCGTCATTTATTTGGGCATCTTGATGGTACCACAGCTGGGCCTCAAAGCTTCACAGGACCTATAGGACAAGCTTTAAAAGATTGTGAGCGGCTTGCCCTTGTGCCATTCCGATCCATTAACTGTACTTTGCTTGATGTAACAAATAAGAAAGATTTAAGCACAGACCAATTTTATTTGTACGATATGTGCGAAGCTATTAATTCTGGTTCATGCGCCGAAAATTTGTTCAAGAAGAATCCTGGAAAAATGGTGCATTCAAGGTGGCTTACGACAGGTAATAGAATTCTTAGATTGAACCGACCGAAAAGTTGCTCATATTGGTGAATTTTATATTACGAGTTTATGCACCGATGTGATTTGCAATTAAAACTCAGCCACTTTGTATTTACGGTGCTAAGCACTTACATCAAACTGTGAGGTTATCGCGATACTTGCCAAACCAGTTAAAGGCAATTATCGATCCAGTCATTCAAAGATACGGATTTTTTGGGCACGCAGAAAACATCTTAGTAGCTATGTTGGCTGACGAAAGTGATACTGTAAGAGTACTGGCTTTACGTAGAATATTAAAAGCTCGACAAACGAAAGCTTTAATACCTTGCATTCGTACATTTCAACTGCCTAAATTTAATTCTGAAGCTGAAAATTATATGGACCCTATCAACTGGAGTAAGGTGACTGTAACCGAACCACCCTTGACAAAATTCATGAACCAGAATGACATTGACTGTAACCGAACCACCCTTGACAAAATTCATCAATCAGAATGACATTTTACATGCATCGAAAATCCAAAGCTGTTAGACGATGTCGTTTTGCATAGAAGTTCCAACTTCCCATGTCACACACAAGCAACCGAAAGGTGTGTAAAAATCGTCACAGAGTCTGCTATGCCTGTTTGTGGTCCCAAAAGAAGAGACGGATTTATCAAGGCAAGGTTAAACTCACGCAAAGTCATGCCAGTTTTTAACACGAAAAATGAGTATCGACCATTGTGATAGGCAAATTTTTGTAACTTTTTATTATATTATACTTATGCTAGAAAAAATAAAAAAAATAAATAAAAATACTCTAACCCATTTTATAATATTTTTGTTCCATAAAACGTATTTTTAACTTTCATGCTAATTTCAAGAAATTCTCAAAAATTTAAAGTCATTGGGGCGGTATGAAGCGATTGAATTTAGCAACGATAAATACACAGCTATAATTGTGGTTCTATATAGCATAGATCAAGCAATGGCCCAAAACGAATCCCATGCAAAGCAGTTCGAACCACCCTGTTGAACTTTAGGCAAATTTCACGATTTAATATTTTTTCGAAGTCATTGGGGCAGTATAAAGCAATTGTATTTGTCATATATATATATATATATATATATATATATATATATATATATATATATATATTAATGCAATCATAATTCTCCTTCTACGTAGCATCTTTTCCGCAGTGGCCGAAGATGAGTTTCGAAAAAATGAAAATTCGATCCACCTTAATGTGGATATCTCGTTTTCTAGCTCCTGCTCTTGCTTTTATCCAAAGTTCCAAAGTGACAAAATTAAAGCAAAATTAATAATAAAACCAATGCTGCAGGTTTAGGGTTTACCTTTAATCCGGTAGCTTCAAATGTTCTAATATGATATAATGCCATGATTATAATATCAGTATCTGACGACAAAATACATATTTTTTCATGTCCATCGCGCACTGCCTGAGCTATGTGAACCATTATTTTCATATCAGCTTCTTCTATTTCTTTTCTTTCCAACATATTCAGCAACTCAGAAGATGATAACGTTGATTGGAAAGATTCGGTATTGGTAGCACTGCAAATCAGTTGAACCCCAGGCCAGAATTTAAAACCATTTTTCAGAATAAATGAGAGAAGAAAGGATTGAAGCAAAATTTTATTTTCAGTACAGCCCCAAAACTTTTTTTCTTGAACAGGTAACGGAATATCTTCTGTAATTTCATGAACACAAATGCATCGTCATTATATCTTCGTAGCCTTTCCACTTTCGGTGATAGTTCTAAATAACTATCGAATAGTCTCCTATTGCCTACCCTTTAATGTTCTCTAAAGGTTACAAAATCAGTAGCTAAATCTTGAAAAGTTTGGTTTTTCCAGTTAAGCTTTCGTAGTCCCATCATAACATCTACCATTAAACAAAATTTATCATTGTTTTGTGATAATGTGAAATTTTCATCACCAAGAGTTTTATAGAGCTCTTCTAAAATACTGGATTTATTGGGTTCCTTTTTTAGCATATCTTCTTCTTCAAAAATAATATTCTCATAAGTCAATTCAAAAGATAACAATGACTTTATATCATAATTTCTTTCTCTAGCTAAGTCAAAGATACGTCGATACTGTAGTTTTGTTTACATGCCTTGACTGTTTTGTTTGACATCAGGGAGTGTTAAATTGTGGTAATTTGACCCTGCTAATACATTGAGAAATTGGTTTGCTGAATTCTTTAAATCTCTCTTTCCGAAAAGTTTCATACATCCGACAGCCAGTTTTAAACACGTCTAACAACGTCTTTGTAGTTTCGGCAGAAGGGCATTCTTGTGTTACAATGTTTCGGAGTTGCTGGCTCCTTCAAACGGATTTAGTCTTTCAGTTATAAATTTTACCATCTTTTGGATTAAAGCTTCAGTCCGATCAATTTTTCCTGGTTGGTACTCATGATGGGATTTTAATTCGTAATTGTCATTTTGAACAAAGTTTTTCCTGTGAAGGTTGGATATTGCCAAAATTTTATGATAAACAAGGTCCCAGGCTACAAAATCTTTTACGAGTAGACCCAATAATCCTGACGAGCTTTTCTTTGATCTGTTTATTGTCTGCTCTAATGCTTGATCTGTACCAACTGATATAAAGGCATGTTTGACTGCTTTACTACAAATTGGCCTTCCATAAATTTAGAAAAAAGTTCTGGTGTAGTTTTTCTAATAACAACATATCATGAAGATATACTGATGACCAACGTGCGTAGTTAGTGCGATCCATCACATGAAATATAGGTTGTAGTTGTTCAACCGTATCCAAATGTAAATTCCAGTCTGCCATGCAATCGGCTCGAATTAGGTTACGCACTAATCTTATTAAAACTAAAACATTACTCCAGTATTTAAAAAGATCAGACTCGTCGCATCTTTTTAGAATAAAATTTTTAAAGTCTGCTAGGAGATTATTAGCGTTTTCTTGGAAACTGTTATAAACAGTATATGCTTCTTCTACATTCCTTTCAAGAATTTTGTCTTGTAAATTTTGAATAGATATAATTTCTTGTTCGTAATTAGATGAACCATGTTCTGTAAAAAATGCTTCAAATTGTAACCGTTGTAATACCTCGCTAAGCATAAAAAGGCCCTTCACAGACCTTGCGAATTTGAGCCATTCAAAACTTGTTCAACAGTATTTATTCCGAATGCACCCGATTCAACAAATAAATTTTCAGCACCACTACCTCGTAAATATTTTCCGACACAGGCAAGAACCACCTTTATCATATGAAAACTGCCTAGCATTAAGGTAATATTTTCACATTTCGTAAAAAGTTTATGTGCCTAGCAATATGGTAAACACCCTCATCACAAAAAACTGCAAGGCTTGTTTGCTGTAGCTGATATAAGATATCTTTAAAATTACAAAGGGCCGTGTAGACAGTGGAATAATCAGTAACTGGGTAAGGTAATATTGGCAAAAACCCAACACTTTGTTTAATTCGGTCATCTTTAGTTAACACTGAATTAAACGCAAGCCATGATGAAACTGTTTGAGGTACTTTTAAACTTTTTATTTGCTACACAAAAACCAAGCTGCATCGTCAGCTCGTAAATTAAAATAAGACTCCAAGGTTATATTTTTTTTGGCATCAGCGAATATTTCTGGAAGGGAAATTGGTCCTGGGGCTTTGTAGAAGTCTTTTAACAGCTGACATTGTAAACTATTGTGAAGCGAACGATTGGAGTAACGTACATTAGTGTCTGAAATATTAGGTTTCTTTATTACTTCACTGGATTTTTCTTGAAAAAGTACTGCAACAGTATCATGTGTGCCATTTAAATCCGATTCTGTAGCTTCTTCATGATCAAAATTATAGAAAGCTGCAGTAGTAAGCTTCGAAGGATCGAAATGGGATGGTAATGGAACAATACTTTTACAGCTTTCGACAGCAAACGAAGCCAAACTTGTGCGACATCTTAAAACTTCGTCATATGATATGCTGACCCCAGTACGGTTTAAACTTTTTATTAAGGTGCTACTTTTACAAACAGCATGTACAGTTAGTCCTGTCATGACATGTAATGGGGTTCTTTTTTTCCCACCGTGCATTATAAAGTACATTATTTGAAATAAGGATTTCGTTTTAAGTATTTTGCTTTTGGAAATACTTTTCGGAGGTGCTTCTATTATTTAAAGGTTCGTCATCTTCGGAATCGGAGTCAGCTTGGTTTCCTTGAAATTGGGTCTCGCTAAAATTAAATAATTCGGAGAAAAAAGTTAATAAAGCTGATGGAATTTGAATTTCATCCCACGATTGTCTCAAATTATTTTCATCTGAAAATTGATTTTCAAGGTTAAAATTAACTTTCATTAAAGATTCCTTAATAATTTTTGCGCTCTCTTTTATGACATCCTTTGATCGCAAAACTTCATCATCTTCTTCGATTGATACACTACAATGAAAAAAAATTGTAGGCTTATTTGCTTCTGTTGGCACCGAGAAGTTTATTTCTTCTCCGAAGTTGGCAACCAAGTAATTTTTTATGTGTATGTTCTTTGCCGACATATTGGGCGGCAAAGTTTTATTAACTTCTAAGCATACTTCAGTAAGGGTAAAAGCGTCTCCAAACTTAAGTCAATGTAATAACAACCATAGAAATCGCGTTGTTCCTTTGCATTGTAAAGTTATTACAATCGGAAGAACTTTTAGTTGATTCTTTTAAAACATTTTGACATGTCAACCTCTCGTACTTTTTTTCATAGGATCGCATACAGTTTTTGTGATAATAGATATCTGCTGCAAAAATAGAATCAATAGTGCATAGATCAGCAATTCAAGTAAAACTTCATCTTTTAGAAAAGCAGTAATGCTTAAAAGATTTTGGGCTCTGTCTCTATCACGAATTCTATATGTTGTACTGCAATGTTTTCTAGCCATATTTTACCACATATTACGCAGGAAATTTTCGTCTTTAATAACTGATGAAACATTGCGAGACTTCACTTTAGATCTGGTATATCTATCACGATTACAAGAAGACTGCTCACCTATTTCAGATTCCAAATTTTCAGGTTCGGGATCTTCTAATTTTTTATCAACCTTTCTATTTTGGTCTTCATTGTATAGTTACGGTAACACTCGTTTGTCATATGGTAAAAAACAAAGAGTCACTGCTTATCATTTTTAATCTCTCACGCGCAGCCCATCGCACTTTTCTACAACCGTTTATTCCACTTGTTAACGTGCCACCTTGTTGACAAACTATACATAAATTTTCATTAAATTTTAAAGTATTACGACGTAAAGACACTCCGGCTTCATCCATTTTGTAGGTATATTTAACAAAAGTAAGCACGACGTATTTGTGACGGCCCGGCGCGGGCATGAAACTTCGTATCGCGTCGTACTTAAATTAAGACTGGATCATAGACAAAACAATAGTGATATGAACAGGTCTAAAACAAACGCACTCGGAAGTTCGCTTTTCTATTGGCTATACCCCACGCGCCGAACAGATTAAGTAATGAAAACGCGTGATCAGCACGTGTTCTATGCAAAAGCGATATAGTTGGTTTAGACATTGCATCCAGATTTGTGATTATAAGCATATAATATTTTAATTGCATGTAGCACATACGTATTATCCATATAATATGGGCTGCAAAGTATTAAAAGAATAACTGGCCAAATGTTTTGAATTGACTTGTAAAATTGCGGGGACCTTTCAGCGAATACAGAAGTATAGCTAACGGTTGTATTATACTCATATATCATTATTCTTAACGCTACCTACCTTTAACACCCTTGATACGGCTAGTGATATTAAGATTTGGGAAAAAAAGGTCATATTTGTAATCTTGGTACTAGTCACATTAACTACCTTTGTCTATCGGGGGGAGGGGGTGGGTAGCCTATAATGTTATAATAATGCGTCACATAATTTTAAAGATCTGTCAAATACCGCATGCAGGCAACACTGAGTTTACAATCCCGAGTATCATCCACAAACGCGTTATTTCTGCCCGAGGCCGACAATGTTAAAATTTCTAGTTTGGCACCACTGCGTTCTGATGAATAAACTTTTGCTGACCGCTGTCATACGTATTAGATCAGTTTAATAACCGGAGCAGTAGGTCAGCGGTAACACGATCTGCTTAGCGTTCGGTTCGATTTCTGTTGCCGTCTACCGTGTGGGACTTTCTTTCAGGGGGTTACTCTCATACACATTCAACAGCATGCTTACTGCGTATTCGCACATCGTGTGCGCCTATCCTTAATATCACCATACATACATACTTAATGCCTGCAACTTAGAAATTCATGACTGTAGCTGCCTATATTTTTCACGTTAATGTTCAGTATTCCTTACAAAGCTTAAAATACCACAGTCGGCAAATAAATTTTCTAATTTTTTAATTCAAGGAATTAATACCAATAGTTTTTAAGAAATTGCATTTTAAGGTTTGCATGATAGTCGAATTGCTTCATACCAATTAGTAACTAACCAGTGAAATTAATTGATTTGAAACTGCTTATTACATGTCAAGATCAAAATACGCCAATTGATGTACAAACGAATATTAATATGCATAAATGCAAAGATAATTTTGTAGATAACGAATTAACAATATAAATCAATTCCAATAACGCGAAAACTTTATACTGTAATTCCTTCAACACCATTGGCCTAAAAATAAAAAGTGAGATAGAGTTAAAAAGCATATTAGACGAGCTGTACCACACTATTCCATTTTCTTATTATGTTTCAAGGGTTGAACATCTCTCCTCCTGAGGATATTGATGACGCAGGTATCATAAAATATTGTCTCGCTTAGATTTCCGAATTTTATAACAAATAAAAAATTAAAAAGTAATAATTACTTCCTTTCGTAAGGCAACTTAAACAAGGAGAAATTGTGGCTAAAATAATAAAAAGGTAAGTTAACACCAGGGTCTAGCTCAGAAAGGTATATTACTTACGAAACTTACTCTCGATTGAGAGCTCTTTTCTTTATCAGGTCGTAAGGGGGATAGACGTACATCCATAACAAGTAAGCATATCAGTCAGGCGCCACTCAATTTTTTATAGATTAAATAATTAAAATACAACAAAAATTGAGAAAGTTGTACCTTAATACCACATGTAATCCGAATAGACAAAACAGCTGTAGTTATTTGTACATTTAATAAAACAAAACGATATCTGCTAATAATTTCAGCATAAAAGCAAATAAACTAGTACGGTAGTAAACTAATTGATTGAAGCACAAACTATACATAATATAACCTATCTTCACGTAGAATTATTTCATAATGAAAGATGATTGAAACTGTATAACTTCAAAGCAATACCAAAGTCTAGCTATGTAAGTAAATACCACGGACGTAAGGTTATGCACTCAAATGTTTAAAACATTTACCGACGTCAGCTGTTTTCTTTTCATTACAACAGCATTCAAATTTTCTAAGCAATAACAAACAAATTACACCCACGTACCACAAAAATTTAACAAATACCGAACGCGTTTCAATAGCTACGCTATCATCATCCGAGGTCGACTAGGGCGAACTAAAGAAAATTCCTAATATATATATATATATATATATATATATATATATATATATGTATATATAATTAATATTATTATTATTAGAATACTCTCCTTAACAGGCATACTGTGCCCAATTACTTAGGAGGAGAACAAGCGCTACCAAATTTACAATAAACAGAAATACAGAAATTATTATTTACTGCGTAGAGTCTAAGATTAAATGTTTATCTACATTCAAAAAAGATTGGTTTAAGGTATATTATGAATGGGTAGATTACGAGTTACTAGAACCGATTTGATCTGCTTAATAGTGCAATTAAAAATATCCAGATTAGCTTCGATTGAAGAGCAAACCGACGGTAGTTCGAGTGGCAGGTGGGTGGAACACATTACTTGAACGAGAATTAAATCTTGGAACCTTAAATTGGATATATATATATATATATATATATATATATATATATATATATATATATATATATATATATATATATATATATATATATTATGCATATACATCATCAGCGGTAACGATTCGTTGCTTATCTGATGACAGTGAAAGTTATAAAGGTTTAATGAGTTCTGAGTAGCCATTATTCATTAGAATTTGTTTATCTTTGAAGTAAACTAACATGTTTGATTAGTGATACCTAATCTACTACATGATTTTCATCCAACATATGTAGGGCTACGGCAGACTTGTCCCAATGTTTGTATTTTATATGAGCTAAATGTTCTTTAAGGCAAATTTTGATAAGTCGTGTAGTTTGGCCCACATATATTTGTTCACAATTTTTACAATTAATTGTATAAATTCCAGACCATTCCTATTTATCCACTTTATCTTTTGTATTTCCTAAAACAGTTTGCAAACTATTATCTGAAGTAGTGACTGTTTTCAAACTAATTTTGAAAAAGATTTTAGATAGACCTATTGTACAAGCAGGATAGTTTGGTAACTTTACATACTTTGTTTTTATTTGTTCTCTAGCGTTACCTACATACTTTGTTTTTATTTGTTCTCGTGTTACCTTCTTAACCCTCATCGTATGTGTTTGTTTCCTAACTATTATCTGAAGCAGTGACTGTTTTCAAATTAATTTTGAAAAAGATTTTAGATAGACCTATTGTTCAAGCAGGATAGTTTGGTAACTTTACATACTTTGTTTCTATTTGTTCTCTAGCGTTACCTAATGTAGTTACGTTCTTAACCCTCATCTTATGTGTTTGTTTCCCAACTATATTCATAACCACAATGAATCAAAAAGTTAAAAGCCGCGAGTTTATGCTGTCTACAGTGAGTTGAGTCATTGGTTATGAAACTTTTAGTGCTAGTTGCCTTACGCTAAATATCTATATCTAGTTTACTACCATTTCTTGTTACCAGAGCATCAAGGAACGAATACTGTCATTTGCCTCTATCTCAAGGGTAAATTTTATTGTTGGAAATTTAAAATTTAAAGTTTTTACAAAGTTTCCAACACTACAAATTTTAATATTACGGATGGTAAACGAATCATCCACGTATCGAATCCAAACTCTAGGAAAATAAGGCAAATCGCGTTTTAAGTCTATCTCAAAATTCTGTCTCGGTAAAATTCAAATTTCGGAAAATTTCCAACAGGAGTCAAAATTTAATTTAACTCATTCAGAACTTCGAATTGCTAAAGATCTCAAACAAAAAATTGTTTTTATCTCAAAGCAGATAAAGGCAACCAAGTAGTCATTTTAAACAAAGAGGATTAATTTGCTTCAGTCAAAGAACTCTTAGATTCAGGTTCTTATTCAGTTATTACCAAAGATCCTCTTCTTAAACTGATTACTCCAACTAAGAAGATTTTATTAACATGTAAAAGAGTTGTGGATGATTCTCTTAGGATTCGACAAACGGTATCCAATCCGGTGCTACCTTGAATGTATTGCTTGCCTAAGATTCATAAACCAGGCAACACTATGCGACCCATTATTTCTGGTATTAATGCACCTACGTATCTACTGTCCAAATGGTTATCTAGTAAATTTCATAACCTCTCCTACCAACAGGCCAACTTCAGTGCGTCAAATTCGTACGAATTTATTAATAAAATTAAAAACATTAAACTTGCAGAAGATGAAATTTTAGTCTCATTCGACGTTTGTTCATTGTTTCCGAACGTTCCCATATATGAAATCTTAGTTTATTTAGAAGATATTTTAAAACAAAACCATTTGAATGATAGAGAAGTAGAATATTTTCTTAAATTAACAGATTCGTGTATGAAACAAACCTTTTTCTAAATTGACCATCAATTTTTCCAGCAAGAACATGGTACTACAATTGGCAATAGCTTATCTCCGTTTATAGCCAATCTATTCATGGGTAAATTTGAGGCAGACCTTAATAATACAATTTGTTGTGTTGAGAACTTTGTAGAAACTATAAATTCTAAATTCCCAATAATCAAATTTACCTTTGAGATAGAGGCGAATAACAGTCTCCCATTCTTTGATATTCTGGTAACAAGAAATGGTAGTAAACTAGATATAGAAATTTATCGTAACCAATAACTCAAATCACTGTAGACAGCATAAACTCGCGGCTTTTAACTTTTTGGTTGATAGATTGCTTATTCTTCATCTTTCAGTTCAAAATTATAATAAAGAATTGCGCACTATTAAAGAAATTGCTGCATACAATGGGTTTTCTGATGGGTTAAGAAGGTAACTACATTAGATAACGCTAGAGAACAAATAGAAACAAAGCATATAAAGTTACCAAACTATTCTGCTTATACAAAAAGGTCTATCTAAAATTAATTTGAAAACAGTCACTGCTTCAGATAATGGTTTGAAAACTCTTTTAGGAAATCCAAACGATAAAGTGGATAAGCAGAAAAGATCCGGAATTTATAAAATTAATTGTAAAATTATGAACAAATACATGTGGGGCAAACTAAACGACTTATCAAAATTCGGTTTCAAGAACATTTAGCTCATATAAAATACAAACGTTGGGACAAGTCTGCCGTAGCCCTACATATGTTTGATTTAAATCATGTGGTAGGTAAGGTATCATTAATCAAACATGTTAGTCATAAGCACGAAAGTAGAAGAGGGCACTTGCGCCGCCACCTTGGATTTTGACGTCATTTGGCCTTGGGGATTTCCCAGGGCCTGCCACGTGGCTGACCACTATTTGACCTTGAGAAAGTTGTTTACCTTGATAAAGTTGTTTACCTTGAGAAACAGGTTTGCCTTGAGAAACAGGTTTAGCTTGAGAAACAGGTTTACTTTGAGACCAGGGGCTACGCGGAAATATGAAATTGTGGTTTCTTGTCAGACGAGAGCTACCTCTAGGACCTGGTGCTTCGCTGGGATTGTTTTATGGAAATTCTTGTAAGATAAATGTTACATCTAGGACCTGGTGCAGCGGTTGGGGTTGTTTTATGGAAATTCTTGTAAGATAAATGCTACATCTAGGACCTGGTGCAGCGCTTGGGGTTGTTTTAATAATAAAGATGTTCTTGTAAGATAAATGCTATCTCTAGGACCTGGTGTTTCGCTGGGGTTGAAAATAAATGCTACCTCTAGGACCTGGTGCAGCACTGGGGTTGTTTTTAATAATAAAGATGTAAGATAAATGCTACCTCTAGGACCTGGTGCTGCGCTTGGGGTTGTTTTAATAATAAAGATGTAAGATAAATGTTATCTCTAGGACCTGGTGCTTTGCTGGGGCTGTTTTAATAATAAAGAGGTTGTTGTAAGACAGGTGTAGAAAACTACCATGTAGACCTTTGAACCTATCGTCGAAAAATAGTAGCATAATTAATTAGTAGACATAAATAAAATAAAATACGTGTCAACTTTTTCCAAGGTTAACTGCTTCTATAAATATCAATAACCTTGAGGAGGTCATCGACCTTGAAGTTAACCATAAAGTATGGCCTTGAAGTTAGCATTACTAATTGACCTTGAAGTTAGCCTCGGGGTCTGGAAGAATAGTATAAAAGCGTGCGCCAGGGTTTAGTTAATGTAGTTCTTGTTTGAACAGCATCATATCGCTATGGAATCTTTATCAGCTAAGCAGATTTTGGGATTGTATCACAGTGGTGTATTATTAACCGACGAATTGTTGATAAAGGCATACAATATTATTAATTATAAAATTGTATTTGAGAATAATAATATCGATTCGATGGAAGAGTACGATAATTTTGTTGAAGCTGTACGAAGGGCTGGTGGAATGTAAGTATATACCTGTTTTTATTTTAAAATTTTAATTATTTTTTTTTAAGCTCTGCTCAAATAAATATGAGTGACGTGTTTGACGATGAAGAGATGTCGGAAACTTCCGCAGCAGGGAATTTGATAACGGTATGTCTTTTCTCATTTTTATTGTATTACTGAATGAGTACATTACAGGTACAAGATCAATCAGGTCAGCTTGCAGCACAGGCCGGACCATCCTCAGGGTTCAATCATATTAATATACTGGTGGAATCAAACACTAAATTTATTAAAAATTCAATACAACGTGTAAAACGCTACGGTTTAACTTCAATGACGAGACGTGCAAGGATAATCCCTTAATGTGGCTACAGGTAAAATAAAATCATTTTACTAAAAATTTATCTAATACACATTTTTACAGAGTGCATTTGAGGAATTGTATTCATACATAGTGAAGGACGCGGCTCCTTCAGATCGAGCAGGGATCACGCTAAGAAATCCAAATTTCCCCGATAAACCAATTGGCATTTCGTTCAGAAGAGTGCTGGAAAAGGTAATGCAGAGTAACGCTAGTTTCTTTTCAAGTGACTTGTTGGTGTTAAACGTTGATAGAGTGGTTGTGCCTGTAGGCTATGGACGCAAAAACCTGACAGGGTTAAAATTTGCAGATTTCTGTAAAGCGAAAACCAAGGGGTTTATTGTTGTACCATCGACAATTAACGATAATAATTGTTTGGCTCGGGCTCTAGTCATAGCTATTTCATTTAGAAGTAACGACCCCATGCGCCACTGTATGGAAAGGGGCTGGCCAGTGCTTCAAGAACGAGCTACGCAGCTTTGCCGGAACAGTGGTGTAGATCTTAGCCAGGGTGGTAGTTACGAGCATATTCAGGCATTTCAAGATCATTTAGATTCATATACCATTGTAGTTTATAATTCGCGTATAGGTGATTCGGTTTATTTTGAGGGTCCTAGGGAACCAGCTAGAGTAGTTTTAAATTTAATATTAGAAGATGAGCATTATAATGTCATCACCAGTCTCACCTCGGCATTTACTTGCAGCTATTACTGCGAGCAATGTAGAAAACGTTGTAATGATAAGAAACGGCATATGAAATGTATGTACCAGTGTCCCGCGTGTCATCAGAAACCACCTTGTTCTATTGAAAATCCGAAAATTGTTTGCAATGATTGCAAGAGAGATTTTTATGGTAGTGAATGTCTTAAAAACCACAAGGACTCTAAAGTATGCGAGAAATTACGTAGGTGTTTAAAATGTCTTAAAACAACTGAAGTAAAAGGTAAACATAGATGCGGATACAGCTACTGCTCCACGTGTCAGAGTCAAAAACCTACCGGTCATCTTTGCTACATGGCCGTTAACAAGGCTCGACGTGACAGCGGTAATGGTAAACCATCTATGTTTATCTTTTACGATTTGGAGTGTATGCAAGAAAAAGTGTGTGAGGGAACGAATGATAGGTTTCTGCATGAGCCCAATCTATGCGTGGCCGCGAATGTTTGCTCTGTCTGTATCAAACATGCTGACAATTTAGATGAGGAATGTCCATCGTGTAGCGGGAGAGTGCACATTTTCAGGGAAAATCCTGTTGAATCCTTTTTATCATATGTTGCCGAGAGAGCAAGAAAATTTAAAGTTACATGCATCGCACATAACATGAAGGGGTACGATGGGTGTTTTGTGCTTAGATGCATGCTAACTAATAATAATCTGTGGAGACCTAAAGTCATCTCCAACGGCTTAAAATTAATCTCTATTCAATGCGACGATATCAGGTTTATTGACTCCCTTAACTTCATCCCGTCACCGCTCTCGGCATTTCCAAAAACCTTCAATTTCCCCGAGTCCAAAGGTTATTTCCCATATCTGTTCAACTCATCCGTGAACCAGAATTACGAGGGTCCATTGCCAGCACTTGAATATTATTGTGCAGATCAGATGTCTACGAAAGATCGAAATGCACTTTTAGAATGGCATACGGCCCAGAGTAATTATGTTTTTAAGATGAGTGAGGAGATTGAGAGATATTGTCTGATGGACGTTAAGATCCTCGTTAAAGGTTGCATTAGCTTCTGGTCCACCTTCACGACCCAAAATAAAGTCGATCCGTTCGAGGAGGCTACCACTATTGCTAGCGCTTGCAACAAGGTGTTTCGCAGACGTTTCCTCAGAGAAAACACAATAGGACTTATACCGAAAGGTGGTTATAGACGTGCCGACAATCAATCCAAAATCGCGATACAATGGTTGCGTTGGATGGAGCATTCTCAGCAGGTGAGTATACAACACGCAGGAAATCTCGCGAGTTTAGAACACCTGAAGGTGTTAAGGTCGACGGGTATTGTGCTGAGTCAAATACCGTTTTGAATTTCTTGGCTGTTACTGGCACGGTTGCGAGGAATGCTTCCCAATCAGGCTAACATGGATCCGAAACTCGGTGTAAGCACCTCTATGCTTGCACGGAATGAGAACACGATGGCACGGTCTCAATTTATACGCGATCGTGGATATAATTTAGTTGAGATGCGCGAATGCGATTTTAAAAACAAATACTTGTAAATGATGAATTGAGAACGTTTATTCAGAGTCTAGGTCATCAAGATGATGAACCCTTAAACCCGCGTGACGCGTTTTACGGAGGCCGCACTAACGCTAGTAAGCTTTATCACGAATGTGACGGTATTACTGAGAAAATAATGTATTACGACGTGTGCTCATTATACCCATTTGTAAATAAATATTGTAAATATCCCATAGGTCATCCAAAAATTCATGTAGGACTAGATTGTAAGAACATTTCATTAGACACGGTGGAGGGTTTAGTTAAATGCAGAGTACTACCGCCCTCTAATCTCTACCATCCTGTTTTACCGTTAAAAATGCATGGCAAGCTGATGTTTGTATTGTGTAGGACGTGCGGTGTTGAATTAAATCAGGGGGTGTGTGGACATAGTGAGACCGAGCGCAGTTTCGTTGGAACATTTGTAGCTGACGAACTGCGTAAGGCTATCTCTAAAAACTATAAAGTTTTAAATGTTTTCGAAATTTGGGAATACGAGGTAACCACGTATGACAGAGCAACGAAACAGGGCGGGTTATTTAGCGGTACATCGATAATTTCTTAAAACTAAAACAGGAATGTTCAGGGTGGCCTAGTCATTGTACGTCAGAAATCGAGAAGGCTCAATACATAACTGAATATTATGAGAAAGAGGGATTCGGTTAGAACCTAGTAATATTAAGAAAATCCGGTTTAAGGTACCTGGCCAAACTTATGCTGAATTCTTTTGGGGTAAGTTTGGTCAACGTGAAAATTTAACCCAGTGTAGTATTGTATCTGAACCAAAGGACTTTTTCAAATTGCTCACAGATCCATTGGTTCAGGTACAATCTATAATACCTATTAACGATAACGTTGTGATGGTGAATTGGGATAGACCAGAGGGAGAGGGTGAATCACAAAAAACAATTAATGTATCCATAGCCGCATACACGACCGCTCATGCACGATTAGAACTATATAGTTACTTGGAGAAACTAGACCGCCGTGTTCTGTATTACGACACAGACAGTGTGATATTTGTCGCAAAACCCGACGACTGGAATCCAGCATGTGGGGATTTCCTTGGCCAGATGACCGACGAGCTGGAGGCGTACGGTGGAGGAAGTTATATAGCCGAATTTGTTAGTGCAGGACCAAAAAACTATAGTTATAATGTGTTTTCAACCAGTGATCAAGCAGTTAAATCCGTGTGTAAAGTCAAGGGCATTACCTTAAATTATAAGAACTCACGCGTTATAAACTTTGATGCGATGAAAGACATGGTACTTAGCAATAGTAAAGACTCTTTGTTTGTATATAATGACAGAAAAATTGTTAGAGATAGTTGTTATAATGTATTAAGTAGGCCAGAATCTAAGCAGTATAGGATAAGTTATTCGCTTTTGATGGGTGCATCCCTGATGCTTGTTTGTATGTAAAATAATATGAAGCTAGTTTAAAAGATGAGAACACAGACATCTTGCAACTGCATACATCACAATATTGAAGATTCTGTTTGTGTATTAGAAAAACATACAGCCGAATCCGAAATGGAGTACAGGTAAATTCAAGAAAAATGAATACGGTTCAGTTTTGAGAACGTGAGAGGAGAGATTTGAACGGATGTAGTAGGTATTTCCAGAGTTGTGTTGAAGCCAGCTAATTTTAAGGGTAATCTCACGTCTATATAATAATAGACGTAATATAAAAAGCTATTATTTATTTGCATGCATTTAAAGCGTAATCACTGTTTAATGAGTTTTTATTATTATGATCTAGATCAGAGGTATTAGATGTTTTACGAACTGTTACTAAACTATTACAATATAATCGTTCAAGGTGAAGACGATGGATGCAGCTCAAATCTTGACGATGGTAATGCTCTCTATGAAACAGGAATAAGCTAAATTACGTTGCCCTTATTTCAAATTAGAAATTTAAAAGTGTTATAATTAACATAGCTATTAATTAAAAACATACAGATAATAATTTTTCGATTGTATAGAATTCTATAGAAAGAGAATCTGTCTACATGCATGGCTGAAATTATTATTATTTAACTCTATATTTTAATTTGTTAAGGTGTTTTGCAGTTGCAGATTTAAAAATATTTTTAAGTTCGTTAATGAGTGTGTGTAAGTACACTTTTCACATTATATTTTAGTAATGAGCGTTGTATAACGGGGTTATATAATTGTATTTCATACAAATAGTTTATCGATATGTAGACTTTACAATCTCAAGGTTCAATGAATGTAAAAAGTTACTTTTAAAACGATTGAACCCCGATAATCTCGTTGTGTAATCATTTTGAAAAATTCACTTTTGTACTACGTTTAATTGTTTTAATCAAGAACCCTGTAATACCAATTGAATCTATTGTTTTTCTTTTAATTCGGCTTGTGTGTTTTAAAAATCGTATTATATAAAATTTATTATTTAATGTTTTTTTAAAAGAAATGATTTATATTATATTGGTAATCAATTTTAGACTATTATATTTAACCGTGTTATATAATTACAATTGATGTGTAGTAATTAACTTACTAAAGCAAGCATAATTTAAAACGAATTAACTGTGACCACTGAAGTAAAAACAAAAGTAATTTTAAAATCATGTTTGTATACATGGATGTAGCAAAGCAACAATTACAGATCTTATCTTATTTTTAAAAATAGGGTTATTATCTTCACAAATAGTACATATCAGATTAAGCTACAGTTTATTTATATATTGCATTCGCTGCATTTTACAAAACAATTTTATCATACGATGAAACTCATTAAAACCATTGTAATTAACTATTTGAATTTAAATAATGAGCAGTACATTATAAGCGTCTTTAAATATCAAAATGGCCTTATTGTATCTTGTACTTTTAAAAGAGACCTTCAAAAATAAAATATTCAAAGAGACAGTCAAAGTGAATGCGTGTTTTACATTCTAAATGAGGGTAAAACCCTATTAGCTATAACTTAGAGATGACGTCAGAGCTTCAATACTTTAAATAGTGGATTCAGGTACGGTAAAATCAGACGATCTCAAATTGTAGAAGTCTTCATTACTATTAGTAACAGGTTTGGTGAGACTGCCAGCTTGGTTTGAGATCCCAACACTTCCTTGAGGTGTACAAGTCTTTTTATACCATAGCAAATCCGTTGAGACTGACGGTTTGCCTCAAGGCCATCATTATTATCTTCTCCGAGAGGACCAGATGCAATCTCTGTATTTATTAATACAAGTTACGATTTCGAGTAATTCCTTAACATTTTTTTACGTGTGTATGTATGTATGTTTAAGATCTTATAGTATTATTTTTTATTAGGATATGATAAGATAAGGTAGTGTTGTACAACGTATACTGTGTCACATCCAAAAATAATTTTAAACCCCATCTTAAAAAACACCTTTATGAATGTTCTGCAGGCAATGCATTTGATTAGTAGAGCTTATAGAGAACATGTATAAGTCATAAAGTACAAACAAATCCTAATTAGCTAAGCGATATACCACCTATTACAGAGAAACGCTCGCTGCTCCTCCTGATGACTCAGCAACAAACCTCTGCTTAACCCTGAAATATGCCGATTTATTACAGAAAATACTCATTAACCCATACCCCTGCTAGATGGCACCACAAACAAATCCCTGATTAACTCTGAAATATACCACTAGGTAACGCCACCTTTATTACAGTAAATACTCATTAGTCCATACTCCTGCTAGGCGGCACCACAAACAAGCTCTGTCTTACAAGTTAGCATTAGAGTCCTCGTACTATTTCCACCAGAGGTTCAGACCTAACACAAGACCCTGTCTTACAAGTTAGCAATAGGGTCCCTTATTCAATTTTCAAATTTTCAGCGAAGCTAGAGATAACATTTTATCTTACATCTTTATTATTAAAACAATCCCAGCGAAACACCAGGTCCTAGAGGTAGCATTTATCTTACAAGAATTTCCATAAAACAACCCCAAGCGCTGCACCAGGTCCTAGAGATACCATTTATCTTACAAGAATTTCTATAAACAACCCCAGTGCTGCACCAGGTCCTAGAGGTAGCATTTATTTTCAACCCAGCGAAACACCAGGTCCTAGAGATAGCATTTATCTTACAAGAACATCTTTATTATTAAAACAACCCCAAGCGCTGCACCAGGTCCTAGATGTAGCATTTATCTTACAAGAATTTCCATAAAACAACCCCAAGCGCTGCACCAGGTCCTAGATGTAACATTTATCTTTCCCTTATTCAATTTTCAAATTTTCAGCGAAGCTAGAGATAACATTTTATCTTACATCTTTATTATTAAAACAATCCCCAGCGAAACACCAGGTCCTAGAGGTAGCATTTATCTTACAAAATTTCCATAAAACAACCCCAAGCGCTGCACCAGGTCCTAGAGATACCATTTATCTTACAAGAATTTCTATAAACAACCCCAGTGCTGCACCAGGTCCTAGAGGTAGCATTTATTTTCAACCCCAGCGAAACACCAGGTCCTAGAGATAGCATTTATCTTACAAGAACATCTTTATTATTAAAAACAACCCCAAGCGCTGCACCAGGTCCTAGATGTAGCATTTATCTTACAAGAATTTCCATAAAACAACCCCAAGCGCTGCACCAGGTCCTAGATGTAACATTTATCTTACAAAATTTCCATAAAACAATCCCCAGCAAGCACCAGGTCCTAGAGGTAGCTCTCGTCTGACAAGAAACCACAATTTCATATTTCCGCGTAGCCCCTGGTCTCAAAGTAAACCTGTTTCTCAAGCTAAACCTGTTTCTCAAGGTAAACCTGTTTCTCAAGGCAAACCTGTTTCTCAAGGTAAACAACTTTATCAAGGTAAACAACTTTCTCAAGGCAAACCTGTTTCTCAAGGTAAACAACTTTCTCAAGGTCAAATAGTGGTCAGCCACGTGGCAGGCCCTGAAATCCCAAGGTCAAATGACGTCAAAATCCAAGATGGCGGCGCAAGTGCCCTCTTCTACTCACGAACTTGATTGTTATGAAAGTTTAGAGATCTTCAAAAACAAACAAATTCTAATCAATAATGGCGATCAAGGACCTTAAGGCTACTCAGAACTCATTAAACTTTCATAACTTTCACTTTCACCTTCACCATATAAGCAACGCTGATAGTATATATACATATTTTCTTAAGTTCGCCCTAGTCGATCGCTGATGATGATTGCGTAGCTATTGAAACGCGTTCGGTGTTTTTTAATTTTGTGTTCCAGTTCCACAGTTCCAGTGTTCCAGATTTTTCAAGTTTCGAAACAATATTATTCTAGATTGACTTTAACATTCGTAAATCAATTCATCTAAACTGTCCACTTAATAAAAACGTAATTTGCACTAAAAATGATTCTTACTCAAAAAAAAGTTCATACGTTACACTGAAATGAATTGCTACCAAGAGCTTCATTCCTTGACGATACGATACGATACCAACATTAGCCAAGGTAAAGGTAAACGTGATTTATGCAAGAACCAGGGAAACCAGCACAGATGTTGTGGCTACTAAAGCAGGCGTACTAACGGCGTGCTTAACTAAAAGCCGGCGTAACTTTGCCTCTTTCCATAGTTAATGACACAAAAACAAATAACAAATTGCATCACTAAAAGTACTACCATTTTACCTCGAGACGTCATTTGACCACGTTTTCTCCTGAAGTAAAACCATGTGTCATCAATCCCAAACGAAACGAAATTTCTTAACTCAAGGTAGAGTTTTTCTTTACATAAGGTGGGATTTTCCCTATTACAATAAATTAATACAAAAATGTAATTAAGATCAATTACATACCTTGTCCTGGGAAGTCAAGATACATGCAGGCCATATGATAGCAGAAACTGAAATGAACTCAAATTCGCCTCGCGTATAAAACAAAATTGATGGGGATATACAAATGTAGGTATACTAGGTTATGCAACCGACTTTTCTTCGCTAACGCCAAATCGACTTATTAGCTAATTAAACAACGTTTGGTAAAGTTTGGCCAAGATCGGCCATGATGTGTGTGTGTGGGTGTGTGTGTGTGTGTGTGCGTGTGCGTGTGCGTGTGCGTGTGCGTGTGCGTGTGCGTTTGCGTATGCGTCTGCGTGTGCGTGTGCGTGTGCGTGTGCGTGAGCGTGTGCGTGAGAGTGTGCGTGCGTGTGCGTGTACGTGTGCGTGTGCGTGTGTGTGTGTGATCATGTGTGCGGGCTTGCGCACACAAGTGAGTGAGTGCGTCTTAAAAATACAACTACTTTAAACCAATTTCGCAGTCCGTCAGTCGTTGCGTCAGCGCGTAAACGACATGTAGAATATTTCCCGGAGATACTGTCTGGTAACATAACAATGTTTTATTTGACGCCTGGCCTCACTTTTCCGCTAAACTCGCTCCTAAGTATGTTAGCATGTACACGGGTGAGTTTCAAGCCAGATCACATTATCGCCTTGACTCCGCGCTTATTTTCTTTTCTCCTCGCTCTATACCGGGTTTTCTTTGGGTGGTTGGTTGGGTGCAAAGTTATTTGACTACCTTACCTATCTTTTGGGCTGATAAAATAGTTTGCCTGTTTCTCCATTTGAGCGCTTCTGTCTCTACTTTTTTATCATTGTTACACTCCATGAGGGAAGTAAATCTTGTTAGGGGTAAAAATTTTTATGAATGCAGCATAATCCTAAAGGGGTGATAATTTTATTCTTACTTTAATTAATAAATTCTTCAGTCAGCTTACTTGTAATTGTGAATTTACTCAAGATTTGATCGATTTTAATTAGTTCTATAAATAATTTCATGTTTGGTCGTTGGGGCTACAAAAATATAGCTCGGGTAACTGCAACATTGACGGTTGGTGCTTCATTTTTCTGAATTTTTTTGGAAAATTCCATGACCTTGGTTGGTTGAATTTTTTTCTCCAAATCGGGGCTGGAAGTAAAACTAACTGACTCACTGATATTTGCTAGCTGTATTTACTCATTTTACTTATGTGCTAGGTCTAATTAGTTATGTAACTGTTTGAACACTATTGAAATACCAAATACGCTAGAACAGTAACTGTTAATGTCGATATGATCTGATTTGCCGGAGTATCCACAACGCTTAGTAAGTAATACTGATAATTATCCACTCAACTGGGCACCTACTTGCAGCGTTTCGTTTAGGGCTCTTATTGAACCTTATGCCATTCTTGCGGTTTTTCCAGTACAGCCTACGATAGTTCTTGCAGTAGTCGCTCTTCGCTCTTAAACCATCTTGGTATGACATTGTATGTGCGTTATATTTGGAGGTGAGGGTTCTAGAAGAACTCGCCAGTCAAATTAATCTGATTTAGGTTTACTGTTACTCTATTGCTAGGTATGAAGATGCACTGTAAATTTGAGAGATTGAATTTTGAAATGGGTATATAGCGTTAGATTTCTCCCTAGCCTCTAGATATTTTACCGTTAAAGTCGTGTAACAATTTATTTGCATCTTTTTGTCAGCTCTTCTGCTTGCTCTATTTCGGGTTTTAGAGGCAAGCCTAATCCTCTTTTTCAGGTCCTTGGTGCCAAGTACGCCAACGCATCCAGTGCCTCCGGTTTAAACTGAGCTACGGCGTTTCTTAAAGTTACTGCTTACTTATGGCCTTAGTACTCAAAAAACTTCTGTGATAAACTTTACAGCATCATAATTATTTCTGGAAAAGTTTTCAGGCCAGTAAAAGTTGTAGCCAAATCGTAAGACCTGCAAGCATATTGAGCTTCATTTCACGACAAACTTACAATATTTATATTACATCCACGTTTTCATAACAGAGAAACTCCGCACTAGGCAATGATAACACAAACCTTAGGGAGTCAACCAGTAAATCAGCGTGGTGTTGTGGATTATTGTTCAAACCTGTCAACACCGACCACAAAAACATTTACAATAATGGTTCGGTGGTAATTACTTTACTGCAAACACAAATAACTCAAGTGAAAGATTATTTTGGAAATATTCCTACCGAGTGGCTCAGGAGGTCGGCGAAGCTTATAATTTAAAAACTAATTAATGGATTTTTGTTTAATTTGGGATGTTTTTCTTAGAACTAATTTCCAATCAATTGACATAAAAATCCAAGATGGTCAACTTCAGTTTTTGCCGGAAATGAATCCAAGTATTCATTTTTAAATGAAACACCCGGTATATTTTTTGCACATTTGGCTTCTACGAGTCAAAATATATACAACACAAGTGTCAAATGTCAGTTTGATTTTTTTGCAAAATAGACGACTGAGACACAATTCAATTCATTGCTTGGCTTCAATTTATTGTTAATCAATCTAAAGCCTATGGGAAATAGTATATTATGTAACGTGAGTTGTAAGAAGCATTTTACACACGAATGGAAAAGTTACGCACGAAGCCGCGTAGCTGAGTGTAATTCCAGTGCGTAAATGTTTACAACACGTGTTACGTACTATGCTTACCACGACCTACTTCTGTTTGTATTAATAATGATTATTAATAATACTTTAACATCAACAATAAAATGTTTTAACAATTTTATTGTATAAGATAATTACATAATATTAGTTATTATAATAATTGTTTATAGTAACAGTACAGTTGTTAAATACAAACGGTAAATCGGTTCTTTTGCTTGTTGAAGCGTAAGAAAGATTTACATTAGCTGTGTTTAGTAAATTTTCATTTTAATTTTCATCACTATTACTTGTACCTGCTATAGCAGATCCTATTTTAGATGAATTGTTTGTTTGATTATTTAGAGTTATTCACAGCCTTCAGCTACGGTCGATGTTTGCCATCCGCCGTGTTTTTTTAAATCTAATGGATCGCCACCCGCGTCAACAAGAATAGTCGCAGATGAGCGCCGAAAGAGTGTCCTGTATAAGCTGCTGCGTCTGGTAGTCCCAGGTATATAGCAATTTGTTTTGGTACGTTCCCTATTTTATTAATACCAGCACACTCCCTGGTGCATTTTCCGTTCACATAGTTTAGAAAAAAAGAATTCTGTAGCCTCTTTTACTGCAGAGCGAAGGTTAATATATTTTTTCACGTTGGGTTAAAAATATTCTGAAACCACAAAAGAACGTTGTCGTTTAGTTTTTGAATCGGGAGTTTTAATAACTAGATTTTTTCCTGTATCTTGAACATGCGATGGTTTTATATTACGTAATTCTTGTTTTCTGCAGGCACCGCTTATACCAATTATAAGAACAATCTAAAAGAAAATTAAAATTTACATACCTGTCAGTCTATTAAGCACAATATATTTTACCTTCATAAATAAATATTTATCATCTGGTGCATTTTCTAGGAAATTGTTAATGTTCTCGTTCGTTAATATTTGGGATTTTTTGGGTTTAAATCCGTCAGATATTCTTTTAAGTAGGGCTTGTAATTTGGAATAGCTTGCAATGTTTATATTATGATTTATATTAATTGTGGTCCTCAACATAGAGTAAAAACACCAAAGTGAAGAAGACTTCATATTATTGGACAAATCTTGGAAATATGCCATCATAACATTCTCGGAAAATGAGTTCACGCCGTTTTTTAACCTCCAATCCATGAATTTTTGGTACATATTTTTGTACCGATTCTCAGATTTCTCCGGAAATAAGTTGATTTTGACTATTTCTGCGATTTCAGTAATATTGGATGGAGTTAAATCCATTTCACACACAAAAACCAGCTATATGGTTAATAAAATGCGATGTTCATTGACAGTTCTTGATGTTCGTTCGCAAATTTATATCGCGGCCTACTTAATTTTGATGGTTTGACGGTTTATACCATATGTATGTTTACTATTATGATACATCCAGACAGCTAAAAGAAGCGGGTTGAAGGAAACGGAACAAATAATTATATAATTCCAAATAATTAAATGCAATTCTATATCTAATAAATGTTTATTTTACAGCTGTGCGTTTTCTTTTACCGTGCGTCGACATCTTACATTGATTGTCGACTGTGTGTTTTTGTTTGTTTAAAGTAATCGTCGTATGTAAAAGTGTTTATTTCAAATGGAACATGGAAATGAGTCATGCCTATTTTAGTGCCTGTTCATTTGATAACGATTTAAACGTATAAAACGTCAATATTACCTTTGAAGTAAATACTAGAGAATTGCAAAGAAGTAATTAATTTTATTTTATTTTGCCACCATAATGTTCTTTATACGCCCCCAAATGCGGGCGTAATGTGGTCTTTATAGCACGGAAATGTCATTGCAGCATGATCGACAGCAAACACATGACATGATATGTAACGTAAGTTGAAAGAATTATTAAAACAACAACCTTACTATACAACCTTTATTAATAAAAATAATAGTAATAAAACTTGGCCTCAAATTCATCTAAAATTTCTTGTGAATAAGTTTTGCGTTTTCACCTTCCATTTTAGAATGCAAATTATTTACAAACAAACAGTACCTTACCAACAATTTAGCAATATCGCAGTATCTTAGTAACAACAAATTAGCCTACTGTCGACTTTATTTCACTGCATTTGCATTTAAAAACTTGCCGAAAATACTGAATCTTTTTAAAATCTTGTTCCAGTTTCATGGTGCAAAATAAAATAAAACATTGTATGTACCACGGGCATAATTGTAGATTATGGCTCTCAGGAATATAAAAGCCCTCCGCTTCGCGTCGGGCTTTTAACATTCCCTCGAGCCATAATCTTCTGATTATGCCCTTTTTTAGTGTAATATATTTTAGACAGGTCAAGTTGTCGAGGTATGAATAATTCTGACATTTTTGTCAAATGCAAAGTTAGTACTAGTATCCAAAACTTCTGTGCTCTTATTTAGTTCTACAATGAACAACGAACTATTATAGATGTTATAGAAATAAACAAGTAGATATGCTGTTGCTTCATGGTTAATGTAGCAAAAGTTCCATTGCTGTTTATGCCCTGTACGCTCAGAGGTTTCCAGAAAGACAACAACTAACAAGAACACACTTTATAAAAATTGAGGTAGAATTTCATAATGAATCTGGGAAACCTAAAAATATATTTATTGTGAGCAAAGAAACAGAAGCTAATGTATACGCATACGTAGAATTTAATCCACTCATCTCTCAGAGAAATTCAAATGCAAACAAATGCAGACCAAGAAACTACCAGACGAATGTCGCACAAACATAAATATCGTTTATATGAGTACAATGCCCATCAACACAAAATCAAATCGTTCTTTCTATTATCCGAAAATTGAGGATGTTGCTTCAGTCCCTATTCAAGACCTTAAATTGATCTTACCCCTACCTGATCAGCAGGACGGTACAAAGAGACTGCAAAGGTTCCTTAATTTTGGAGTTTCGTTCTCAAATCTGGATGTAGGCCAATGAAAAAATAAATTAAAATATTCAATATGGTGGACTAAACCATTCTTTCAAATTATGACCACAAAATACTGATATATACATTGTGTTCCCAGTCCATAATGGACTTGTTTCACTCTGCCCCATGTGTGGCGTAGATTGAAACAAAATAATTCCTGAACAAAATGATATATTATGTTAGGTTCTGCTAATATCTTAGCGTTAGTATTCAACGACACCATGCAGAACACTCGAAGAGAGTTGTTCATACTGCAAACACATTCTAAATTTATAAGTTGACGTATTTACTACAAAAATATTTTTGTTTCACTCTACCCCACCTTACCCTACTATTATTTCACTAGTACAATAAAAAGGTATTTTATAGCCGCAAAACTATGCCATAAATATTATAACGTGGATGGACGTAACATTTTTATTATCCTCACAATGACTTGAACTGTCGCAGAAATATCCATGGGTTACATAAAGGGGATAGAAGAGCAACTCATAAGCAAAATTTAATACAATTCAGAGCAACCTATCGATATGTGCACGTATTAAACATAAATAACGCGGCAAAATCAAATTATTTAATTTTGAAAGAAATTTATACATACACACTACTACCGATCAATTGCAATTTAATGATCTCAATTTCTTGATTATGCATTTAAAAAGATAATGTAAGTAGTCATTAAATTGCAAACATAGAGAATTGAGATGTCGTGCTGATTTTACCAATTTTTAGTGGTTCGTTCGTATATTTTAAAACACTGTGAATCTACGCATGTTTAAAGAAAATTAAAAAATCTTCTAGGAATAAAAAAAACATCATTTAACTATTTTTTATATTAAGATTTGTAATTTAATCTACTTAAATATAAGGATTTCGCTAGATAAAAGATAGGATTCTTATATTTATCGGTTCTTGTGTCTTTACCCGATATCATTCGATTTACACCTTTAGTAAAAGTAAATAAACATAATCTGTTATAAGTTTTGTTATGAACGAATAAGTTCAAAGGTAAATATGTGATTAAAAATTATTATTAATTTTATTAAATACATAAATAAAAAGTTTACCTCGAGTAGGATTGGAACCTACGACATGTACTTTGCTAGAGTACTGCGCTAACCAATCCTACTCGAGGAAAACTTTTTATTTATATATTTAATAAAATTGATAATTTTATTTAATTGACATTCGTTCATAACAAAACTTATAATAAATTAATATTAATCAAGTTGCTTTGGTATATGCGATATTGCAGGCTCACAGTCCATTAATAAAGTAATTTGAGGTAATCTCATTATATTTAGAATTTACATCAGTTTTACATACATAAAAACAAAATTTACGTAGATTGGGGGTTGAATGTCGATGGCGCAGATGCTAAGCGCGGTACTCTAGCAAAGTACAGGTCGTAGGTTCCAATCCTACTCGAGGTAAACTTTTTATTTATGTATTTAATAAAATTAATAATTTTTATTTAAGTAAACATAAATCTATATAATACAATACAAAAAAATTAATTAAATCATCTTTATGATTACACACAAATGTAAAATTTATATAATTTTTTACGTTTTCAATTATAAATTTCTTTACATTCTCTTTGCAAAAGCAATTGCATAATAAAAATGAGGTTAAATTATATGTTTTGCTAATGCAGTCTACAAAACTTTTTGTGCAATATTTCAATAATTTTCAACTCAATTGTAATCTTTTATAAATGAAACTGATGTACATCTTATATACATATTTGAAGTTAATTCATTTTTTGGAAAATGAATATGGCATACTCGTAGCGTATGGAGTTGCAAATTCTTGTCATAGTTAATAGTTTAGGATTACAGTATAACCGAACCCATTTTTGAAAGCGTTCCCCATCTTTTTTGGAGTTTGGGAATCGATGTCTTGCAGATTTAATATCTTTGCACTCCAAAACAGCACAAGCATGGTAACCAAAACCAACCATATTTATAAATAGTTATTTGCAACTAATCCTACACAATCCTGAAATTATACCATAACAACATAATTCGAATTGTTTGCGTTAATTACCTGATTATAATACACTTCACGTATTTCATTCCCTCCCCCAAGGGGGAGGGCGGGCTGCTCGAGCTTCCGAGCTCCTTCAGCCACAATCATGGATTCCCAGCATACATACATGACGTATATATGCATGGATTAAGGATGGGTGTGGTCAGGATAGTATCGGAAGGAACGGAGTTAGGGTTCTGAGGGGAATATCTTCTTAACGTTATGAAAAAACTGTCTATATATAATGATAAAAATACTGCACAGCGAAGACACTACCACAAAATAAAATAAAATGAAATATATTTCTAACTACAATTAAAACATCAAAAACACGTGGAATTTAATCAAAACTGATCATAGGTTATGTAACCTATGTAGGTTAGGATATACTATAAAAAGAGTGCTCCATTCTTCTTATGGAGAAACCTCCAAAATGGCCGCCTAAACATTAGTGGTATCCCCTTAAACACAAATTCCCTAAACATTTGTAGGAAATTTTGCAATTGTTACAAAAAGTTGGCATTTTTCTGAGATTAGCAAGATCTATTCTAACCTTGCCTTTTTATAAGTATACTTTAAATTTGTTTCTGCATTTCTAACATGGCATGGCAGCCGAAATTTAAAGTGTAGTAGTTGTTGTACTATTTTGCGTGATTCTGCAATATCTTAATGTTTACTTTGCGTAATTTTAATAGTGGTAAAATGCCGCAAACTTGTGCTGCAGTGCATGTAGTCATTCGTCCAGAAACTGTATTTTAAAAAGATTTCCAAGGGATTCTGATAGATTTCAAAGATGGGTTGCAAATACTAATTGAGATAATTGGAATCCAAAAGAATGGGACAGGCTTTGTAAGGTGTGTTGATCACAAGCTAGTTGTTCCCTTTGGTTCATTTTTTTAACAATCGGCAATGTTTAATGTTAATTTTGAAGATTATTAGTTGCTTATTAATACGTAAGTTGGTTACAAAACTATTCCGTCGACTCAAACTAAGTATGTAAATAGGTTAAATAAGTGATTTCATTTAGAAGTTACAACCGTTAAATACAAGGCATTTATTCTACATTTCTTTAATGATGACTATTGTTACAGTGCCATTTTGACGAAACCCAATTTGAACAAATGAGGGCAGACAGTTTGAAAAAAATGCTACCTGATGCTATACCTACCATTTTCACAACACACAGTTTACCCAATTTGACCTTAACGTCAAATACTAGTCAGGTATAATGAACGATGTAGTGTCTGCATAATTACTATTACTTACACATATTTTAGATACATCGTAACCGGAAGCATAGCGACATAGAGACAGAACTTGTAGACTCTAATGCAAACAAAGGCCATGATTGCATTTGTAGCATTCCAGAAAACCGTTTATTAAATATTAGCCCTCTTGTAGATCATACAGAGAAAGAGCCGATTAAGGCTGCTGTAATAACACTAGGTTCAAGCTTTCATACAGTTTTGCGTAACAGATTACTAATAAATCTTTATATTTTAGGATGAAAGAATTAATGAATTACAAAAAGAAATTTACTGTTTGAAAGAAGAGTTAACAGAAAGTAAACTGGACGGGATAACTTGAGAGACAAATTTACAAAACTTCTGCGACCAGATTAAGTTGAATTGATAATGAAAGGGAAAGTAGCAAAGTGGTCGAAGGATACAATTAAAGAAACCCTTCAAATTAGATATTGCTGTGGCATAAGTGCTTATACTTTTTTGCTGAGTTTAGGTTGGCCCTACCCATCCTATTCGAATTTGGTATTAATTATTCATTAATACACTTAATTAAAGTGTCGTCAATGCCAATACATGCAATGCACTGTGTGCTGTTTGCTGACGAAATGGAGTTATCGCCCACATTGGAATATGCTGCGACAATGAAACAAGTTGTTGATAGAGTGTCACTAGGTAAGAATTCTTTTTTCATGACACAACATTACATTGTTGGCACTGATATCAATATTATCTAAAATCAGCTAAATACTCTGAAAATCCCTAATTTTTTTAGGTTATCATGGAAATAAACTCCTAGTCCTGATGAGACATTATAAAAATTATAGATCAAAACGAACACGGGTAGAAAAGCACCAGTTTTTGAACAATTTTGTTTGTATTATTCAAAAAATGAACACTGAGGATCTCAAATGGAAACCTTCGAAAAAAGTATCGTTATAACAACCTAAAATGTTATTGCATTAAGTTTGCATTTAATTACTACCATGCAACTGATATTTTGTTAACTTCTCGCTAGCACAAGATGCACTGGAAGTAGAATAGGGATACTACTTTCACTTTTTGTGACGTCATTTGACCTTGGGAATTCACCAGGGGTGGCCACATGCCTGACCTCGGTTTGACCTTGTGATTGGCCTTGAGAAAGTTGTTGTCCTTGAGAAAGTTGTTGACCTTGAGAAAGTTGTTGACGTTGAGAAATTTGTTTACCTTGAGAAACAGGCTAACCTTGTGAAAGTGGTTGGCCTTGGACCTGGACTTGCGCGGGAAATTTGAAAGTGTTTTTTATAATAAGGAGGTTCTTGTAAAACGTGTAGGAACTACCATGTAGGCCTTCGATTTTGTGTTAAGGTCTGCGCCCCTGTCGTAGCCCCCGTGCTGGAAATTTGAAGTAATGGGCTCTAGTCTTGTAAGACAGCTATAAGAACTTGCGCGCCCCGGCCCCCTTGTTGCGAAACTTGAATTTGTGTAGGGACGAATGAATAGTTTTTCTGCAATAAAGGTTGCGGTTGGACTAATTAGGGTTTGTTTGTGGCGCCATCTAGTGGTGTATAGATTAATGAACATTTTCTACAATAGAAGTTGATCATGCACATCTCTCTTGTTACGGAACTCTTAATTAAAACAATTAAATTGCTAATAACGTTTTTATTTATCAGAATAGAGTGGTTGAAAACAAGCATTATACAGTAACTGGATTATCTCATCATTTATTATTAAACATGTAGTGAAAAACTTATCTACAAAATCAAGCATTGGTAAATTATTCTAAAATATATAAACATTATCGTATAAAGTCCACATACATCCGAATGGTAATCCTGCAACGCCGTTTTGTTGTAGCGGAACCATTTAGAGTTCTTCTCACGGAAATGTAAATGGTAAACTAGCGGGGGTCTTCCAAAGGAATCAAAATATTCCCCATTACATTCTCGTCAATGTAGATAGCAGTCCAATGCTGACCTGGTTTGTTTGCTGGATACGAGTTAACAATAATTGCACAAGGTCTAGGTGCGTGTCGCGGCAGCTGATTAGAAGCACACACAAGTCGAAACAGATTCTTGTGGCTGGGGATCGATTTCAAACATATCAACACTTGCACCGCATACATTTTTGGAGTTGGTATGCGCCCAGTCTTACAGTAGTTTTCCAAAGCACACATAGGCACAACTATACGCCTTTGCTTCCTTTTTCAATTTTTTAAGCGGTGGGCAACCAACCTCGTCCAAGTTTAGTATTGATTTGTTAAAGAATCTTAAAAACAGCTGTTTTCACTACCCTTAACGTGAATTTTGTTAAACGGCAGCAGAGTTCGTGTCAGTTCCTCTTGGAAATCATTCTATGGCACATACCCTGATCGCCATTTCATGCCGTGATATTTATCCTCTAAATACCTTATTTGTCTTGGCAAGGGCTTTGTAATAAAATAATTTCGAGGTGGCTTTATCAGCATCAGCAGTAACGAACCATGATCTGTAATCACGGCAATTTATTTCGGTATGAATCGTTATCAACACCTCTAAACCATTGTACGTCCAAGTATGCGCCCATCTTCTTTCAGCTGTTATACACTGAAGCTTGTGATCTAGACTTGTCCCTTTTAACAGGCGAGGTATTGGTTCCATAGCTATGTTTTGTTACGGCCGATAACTCAGCTGTAAGGCTAAACGTTGTGAGAATCCGAATAGTGATAAGGAGGTTTTTAATTTCGTAGTGACGCGCTTAGTTAGATTATGGTATTCGATTGTTAGCAATTTACTTATTAGCTCGTGATTATTTAGCTCGTTGGCAATTTCTTCAATGTTGGCACAATTCCCCGAGGCAAAACGTAACACATACCATCCGTCCTCCGTATAAATAGCTTTCTCGTTGTCGTGTTGGAAATGTGATGCAGCCTTTTTTAATATAGTCTTCTCCTGCGGGTGGATCAATTCTATTTTAAATTAAATTGTCTGTTGCACTTACAGCGACAAAAGAACGAGAGTACTGAATTTTCGAAATACCTACAACCCATGAGCTTGTTAATCTTATTCGTTTTGGCAGTTGTGTAATAAAACTTGACGTCATATTGTAGGAAAAATGCGCCATAGAAGTATTACTTAGTAAGGTAAGATAAAACTCCATTTTATATACTCCAGCTGCGAAGCTAACACCCAGTTATTAAATTTGTCACTGTATCCACGCCACTTGACCAGGTATTGTTTATATCGTCCGCGACCCTTCTCAGCTAAAATCTTATCGACTTTGATTGGGGCGTCTTTATCAACCGTAACAAGTACTCGCAACAGGATCGTTATTAAGATCGCTTATGCGATAAACTGGAGGTCTTCTTTTTATCACTACACTAATTGTAAAAACTTATTCGCTCCAGTTCGTTTCCTTTCCCTTCTTAAAGGTGTCCTTAGTTCTGGCGATTCTAACATGTTCACCGTTGTTTATATCGTCCGCGGCCCTTCTCAGCTAAAATCTTTAGACTTTGAATGGGGCGTCTTCATCAACCGTAACAACTTGCAACTTTCCTCGTTCCGGCAACAGGATCGTTATTAAGATCGCTTATGCGATACACTGGAGGTCTTCTTTTTATCACTGCACTAATTGTAAAAACTTCCTCTCCCCAGTTCGTTTCACATCCCTTCTCAAAGGTGTACTTAGTTCTGGCGATTCTAACGTGTTCACTGGCTTTATATTTAGGATGACGTGATGTGCCTGAGCCTTTCGCGTACAGGTTTATTCCACACTTCCAAACTGTTTTTATAGTTTAAAGCTGCAGGGTTCATCTTTATACTTGAATGAGGCCTATTGTTGTACGCAGTCACACGTTTCTGGAGCACATCAATGTACCTGTAGGAATTTTTTTAGGTAGTAACGCCACATATTTGTTTTCAATGTTTTATTAAATATTTCAACTACAGATGCTTTTACATTAGGGTTATTTGTTACATAGAAATTGATATTTTGTTTCTTGAAAAAGCTTTGTACACTGACAGCCACAAATCCTTTGCCTTTATCCGTCTGTAGATTTGCCGGTGTATTCTCACTTTCCTTTAAAATATCGGTTAATGCTTCAATTACAGATGCTGCTGTCTTCGTTTTAAGAACTCTTGCCCAAACCCACTTTCTAAACACATCAATAACCGTTAGTATGTAGTTGTATCTACTATTGTGTTTACTTAAAGTTCGCATATCGCAAAGA
>JARFJB010002176.1:395000-527500 GCA_036346205.1 Vesta saturnalis | reverse complement strand
TAGTTCAGTAGTTACAACACTAATTGATAAAAAGGATTTAAAAAATCCATCAGTGGCTTTACAATTAGCATCCGAATACATTGAAAAATTTTGTATACATAACATAACATGAGAGTTTGTTATATTAAACATTGAACTTGATAATGTTACATAAATTAATGAATGATGTTATTGAAAGTTCTTCTCGATTGTAGTTAATTAGATTTAATATTCTTCAAAAATGTTTGAGTGCAAACGATTTATTCCATGCTTTTTTTCATAGAAATGTGTATGGTCAGTTTACAAGTATTAATCTGATGGTAACTAATTGTAACTCATTTTGTAAGTTAAAATATCTAACTATGTAGTAAGGATGGGACGTGTAACACATACAATCGTGTACAATCAGGGCCGATTTTTAAGTTTTTAATTAGAAACTTTACCTAAAATGAAATTTCGAAGATTGATTTCTTTTTCTTATGATATTTGCCCTTATACACTTTTCACTAAAAATATTTTGTACACCGCAGGTTCCGCCTAGGGCCCTGTAAATCCTGAAATCAGCACTATGTACAAGGTGTACAAAAAAATACGAATTTCTCTCATTCTTGCTATGTGAGTTTACAGTATGAATAGGCACTAATGTTTATTATTATAACGTATCATGGAAAATGTTTTGATGTTTATATCTTTGCTTTCAGCATATTATAAATGTTTGTAACATTGAAAATTCGTTTTACCCTATTATAGT
Source organism: Vesta saturnalis (assembly GCA_036346205.1). NCBI lineage: Eukaryota > Metazoa > Arthropoda > Insecta > Coleoptera > Lampyridae > Vesta > Vesta saturnalis. The sequence continues at coordinate 526,770 of JARFJB010002176.1, read as the reverse complement.
AGCTAGTAATGTTATTTGGATTCTAATATAATTGTAGCAACATCTGAAAATTTTCTAGTTCATATTATATTTTACCTGGGGCTCAACCGAATAACAATATAAAATTAAACATTAAAAGAGATGCAGGTGGGAACCTATAACAACATTTTTAAGATAATGCTTGGAGTAAACATGCAATTTGAGCAGGCTCGAAATTCTTCATAATAAGCGCCCCAAAATCGAAGGTGCTTTTACAAAAAAAGTATTATTATTGTTCCAAAATGTGTGATATTAATTAGAGCTCTTAGTAAATTTGACCTAGTTATAAGTGATTTCTCTTTACACAAATACAGTTCCTACAGAATTGCACGCCCTAGTTGCACGCTCCTAGTTGCAGCAAATTACCAAATAGTTTTAAAATTCCCGCCACTTTTATATCTACAAAATGGCGGTGTGCCAATACCCTCTTTTTATAGTATACCCGGTTACATAAAAACTGATGTTAAACACTACGTACCTTATCTCTGACTACCAATCACAAAGCAAATAAAAAAAATCGAAAGCAATGCCATCTAAATAGATGTGCGCGTACTAATCTTATGCTTTCAGTTGTGTTTATTCAAGTCCGCGTACCGTGGAAATATCCAAATCGGATGTACATAAATTTACAATTAAGAAACATATGGCGTTATGTAAGAAATGTGCCACATTCCTTATTTATATAGGTACTATTATTTGAATTTAATCAAAACAAAGATATGGAACGAAGATATGTAGAAAATATATGTAACACTATTATAAATGTCTTGCATTTTTAACTAAATATTTGTGTTCATTATAGGTATGGAAATTTTAAAGATTTTTCCGAATTAAATTCTATACATTTGAATATACCTATAGTTAAGCACTTACAAACACAAATATTTTATAGAGTTTTTTATTGAGGAGGGAGGGGGAGATTCCTATCCACATAATATATGACTAATTTATTTCCATACATTATGATTTATGACGCTTGGAATCTGAAACGGTCTTTCGTGTAGGTATTTTTTTAATCCTTTCCATAATTTTAATTAACTTGGACGTAATACTTGAAAAATCTATTTCATTTACATAAAACGTCACACAATCATAATTCTCCATGTACTAAACTTCATATAGACAAAGAATTTTCACTTTAATGTTACCAAATACGCTAGCGTATTTGATGTTACATACAAAAAATGGTTTTGCATTTGATATGTACTAATTATGGATGACAATACATAGAAGCTAATTAACAGTTAAGACACTATTTTTAAAACGTATAAAAATTTAAGACAGCTTGATTAAAATATTCCTATTTTCCTAAACTTTACGACATAAAATAATTTATATCACAAACTAAAAACTTAAATAAATATAGTGAGAAAATAAAGGAAATCGATGAACTGTAAGATATAAAAGAACAACTAATTCAAACATTCTTTCTATTTTAATAATGCTTAATTGTATCCATAGCACTAGATTGTACTGTTTAGCATTTCTAAAGTGTAATTATATTTTAGGTATATATTTTTACAAACGTAATTACTAACTGTAGTTATAATAGTAAACTACACACTAACATAACTAAATAAATATCGCTAAAACAATAGTTTCTTATAGAAGCATTAATAAACATGCAATAGTAAGATTAAGCATTTCTGAATAGTAATGAGTGATTAATTTCTTAAATAATTATGAACATCATTTTTCTATAATTTTTATTATTTACTTTTATTTTATCAAGCAAAGTTTTATTTATCTTTCTGAGATGTCTGCATTTGTAATTTCCAGTTGCATTTTCATTTCTGTTTGTTATATTCTCGACAGGTAGTTTAATGGATAAATAATTGCTATTTCTGCTGTTGATTGAAATTTGTACTTGACAGACTTAACGGAATGAATGATATTATGTGTTTTTGTATCGTTTTTTACAGGGTAGGTTTCAGAGTAAAAGGTTATAACCCTTAAAGGAAGAAATGTACTAAACATGTTCAGTTTTATAAAACTGAAAATAATTTATAAACGTTCTAAGGTAGTTTATAATAGACTTGTAACTGTTTATTAGCTATTAACATACAACTGAGCATCATTTCTTTAATTTTTAGTACGTAATTAGCTTAAGCATATCTAAATATCATTGGTACACTCGACTATTTACTTTAACGCGATGACATTTAGGGGAACACGGGGCAGAATGGCACACCTAACGTTTAGAATATCTTCCGTGCCAGAACCATTTAAATTTTGGGTCCCAATTAAACACAAAACATTCTTCAGTGTTTAATTATCAAATTGGAGAAGTTTAAAAATATAAAAAAAAAGTTTAGAATTTTTAGCGCATGTCAAAGAAAAAATGTTAACCGTTCTGCCCCAACGTTGGGGCAGAATGGCACCTTTAAGGGGCTTTAAAGGGTTTATCCAAAAAGTAATATTAACCCATATATTCGTATTGTATTTAACGTTAATATCAAAACTAAAAAGATAAAAACATATTAAGCCATATTTGGTAAGCTTAGCCTTATTTGCATAAGTCGCAGACAAGGACAATGTCATCGTCGTCACTTTCAACACCTACACAAGAATTGTGGGCCCAATTTTTACAAATGGAGCACGCTATCCAACCCTCCGTTGATTTAGAGTAAAATTCGTTGCAGTAAAGACATTCAGTATCATCATCATCAGTTTCACTGTCTGTCAAGGAATTTTCTTCTATGTCAAATTTTTTTTCTTTTTTTTTGATCAACTTTATTCCTTTTTCAGTTGCATCTAGTTTTATCTTCTTTTTTTGTTGAGGTTAAGTGCGTAGATCCCATTTCTGTTGGGCTACTCTCGATTCTTCTTTGAATTTGTTTTCTTTTCATTAACTCTTGTTTGGTAATGGTAACCTCTAATTCCTCCATATATGGAGTTGAGGAGAGAATCGCCGTTTTTCCTTTTTTCCTAGAAATTCTTTTCGTGGTCAGAGCAATCTTTGGAACAGGCATAATATCTGTAGGAGACTTGCAATTAAAACTACTATTTTAGCATCTTCAACATTATTAAGGGGTATCTCGATAATTATTTGGCCATTTTCAGAATTCGGAGCATCATCGGGACATTGGACTTTAGCACTTGAACAATGAGGTTGATCACTTGAACAATGGGGTTGATCACTTGAACAGTGGGGTTGATCATTCAATAAATTATTAATATTGGTCCAGGCAACGTATTTGTCTTCTCACTTTCAGCTGTAACGTGAACTGGAATTATATCAGACGTCGCAGACGGCATATAGTCACAATCCTTAAACACAAATTCATCAACGGGCAATATTCCGGTTTTGCTAAAACCATTAATGGCAGTTTTCATGCTTGCTGCTTCTAGGTAGGCAGCTCCAAAAATTGTTGAAATCTGCTGTAACGTAATAACCTTAGAAGGATTAGTTCTCAACCATTTTCGTGTTTGGTGTTCATAGTATGTGCTTAGTGGTTTCATGAAACTGACGTCTAGGGGTTGTAATTTATGCGAACAGTGGGGAGGTAGGCATACAAGTACTATACCATTTTCACGAGCCAGATTAATCAAAGCAAGACTCTTTTTGTGTGCGTCGAATGGCCGTCTAAAATGAGAAGAACCTGGTGATTTTCCTTGTTTGCATTTGAGAATTGTATAAACTGCTTGAAACAAATTAAAAATAACTCTGTTGTGATCCAACCCGAGTCACTTACTTCCACCATCGATCCAGGAGGTAATCCTATCTCAAATGAGGGCTGTCTTCTTTTTCTGGGAAATATTAACATAGGCGGCATGAATGGCCCTGCCGCAGATAAACACACTTCTGCTGTTACTGTCTCCCCTCTCTCTGCAGAAGCAAGAGCCCCGACCTGACGTTTTCCTTTTAGAGCTAGAATTTTTGAATGACATTTTAGATTTACTTGGATTCCAGTCTCATCACAATTGTAGATACGATCCCCTGTTAACTTGTATTTATCTACAGTTTCAGTTAGAAGTTTAGAAAATAGGGCTACTGAAACGCGATTAAACCCCATGGCTCGAGCACTGGATGTAGCTTCTGGTTTTCGTAAGCTTAATATTGGGTGTCCAGGTAGAACTTTTTCCATCCAATCCGGTCCAGCCATTTGATTGATGACGTTCAACTTATGACAACACTTATTTTCCTCGGCTAGTTGAAAGGCCAGTCGTCCAAAGTCAGTTAAAGTTAATCCAAATAATCTGGACTCCATAGCTTTTAAGTAATTTACAAGTTCCAGCTCCTGATCTACAGTAAAAACTTTTTGAAATTTTCCTTTGCTTTTGTCAATTTTAAAAGATACTTTTCCATTTTTTTCTTTAGAACATATATGTTTAACGTAGAACGAGGAACTAAATATTGTAGAGATGCTTTTTTTAAACACATTTCATTGTTAACAACAGCAAAAACAGCATTCTCCATGGCAAACCATCTGAAAAGAAATAACTGTCATGAGACATTTATACCTTTTCGAAAAACATTATTTATTATATTATTATATTTTCCCAACATTACAGAACATAAAATTATTACGGTGATTTTCCTAACTATTACTGGGGCGCAATTACTTATTCTGGAGCGGAATGGTACCCTAGTACATTCTGCCCCGGTCCATTCCGCCCCAAACCTAACTTAAGAATTTTATTCAAACTACAAATTGTTACAATTTAAACAAAACGCAAAGAAGGCAACAAATTATTCCGTTACATCATATACAAAACAAAAAATATAAAATAATACGTGTAAAGTGTTATTTAAGTACTTACGTTAGCATCAAATTTCGTAAAATATTACAAACACGCGCACGCGCACGCGCACGCGCACGCACGCACGCACGCACGCACTCACGCACTCACGCACTCACGCACTCACGCACGCACGCACGCACGCACGCACGCACGCACGCACGCACGCACTCACGCACGCACGCACGCACGCACGCACGCACGCACGCACCACGCACACACACACACGCACACACGCACACACGCACATACGCACACACACACAACACACACACGCACGCACGCACGCGCTCACGCACGCACACACACATACACCAAAACACACGCGCGCGCACATACGCGCGCGCACACACGCGCGCGTACACACACACACGGACACGGACACAGACACGGACACACGGATGCATACACCAACACACAAGGACACGGATACACATACGGACACGGGCACGGCCACGGACACCGATACGGACACGGACACCGACACGGACACGGACATGGACACGGACACGGAGACGAACACAGACACGGACACGGACACGGACACGCACATGCACACGAAAAGGGACACTGACACCGACACAGACACACACACACGGAAGCGGACGTGGACATACGCACACACACACGCACACACACACGCACACATACACACACACACACACACACACACACACACATACACACACACGTTCAAAATGATTACACGTTACAGATAGAATATAAGAAATGGGTCTAACTCAGCTGATTTTTGGATCACTAAGACAGTAGTGCACTGGATGCGTGGGTGGTCGGCCGGATAGTACGGAGATACCTAAGGCGCCACGGAGTTTTAGATATATAAGTCCCTAAACTACGAAATGGAGAAGTAAGTCTGTGAGAGAACACATAAGTGCATATAACAATCAGTAAAAGACACAATAATCAAGAAAACATAACGCGAGTCAACGAAATAATTATATTTATCAAATTACGAAAAAAAAGCAGGTTTATGACTCTCAATTGTAAAAAGAAATTAAATCAAATTTCAATACCAAATTTAGAATTGAAAACAAAATTTAAAATAAATACGTTCAAGTTACTAGGTACACAAAAAAATATCTGAAAGTAAATTTGGTTAGACACTACATAAAATCCATGAAGCACCTTGTTAAATAATAGTAGGCCACACACCGTACCGTTTGAAATATACACAGTAGTGTTTAACATATAGCTGCGTTGAATCATTCTCAGTAAACATGCTCTAATTTTTAATTGATCAAACACATATTTTATGTTGGTAAGACAGTGATCACTCTGTTACCGTACAAAAGGTTATAAAGACCGCATTTTGTTTATATATTACAATGAAAAAGGATTTAAGTGCAATCTAAAAATAAGAAACAAATGAAATTGTGACTAACGCAGTTATGTCACGTAAAACAAAAGCAATTACTTATTGATATCGATGTAGTTGTACGGTATTTTATAATTGTACGACTTGAGCTCTTTACAATGCTCTTAATGATATATTTTTAACATTTAGCTTAAAATAGCTTCCGCAACGAGAAACATATACGAGGAATATTGGTTTCACTGCAGAAAAGTAGACAACAGGTGGTTAAACATATGTGGCTAAAATATACCACCACGAAAGTTAAACACATGTTGCCCCCTGGAGGGTCTAAAAGAATTTATTGAAAGTAATAAAATTGACATCATTGTCTTTTAAAACTCACCCTGAACTAATCAGGCTGTAGAGAAAAAAATAAGTATAAATTGCTTATCAGTACTCACATAAGAGCGTATAGAAATAACATTAGCCTGTATCTAAGGTAATACAAAGATCTTGGTTTTGGAAATCGCTTTACCAATTTTAATGACATCGTCATTAAAGCACGATTTTTGTGGGTAGAATTAGTTATGTTTAGAGATAACAACAGCCATACCTGGTCCACGTGAATTTGAAATATGATTCCATAGAAATGCATCATTAGAGTAATACTCATAAAGATAAAGCAAACTCCATTAATTAATTAAGCTTTGACAAAATCCGCATTTAGCGATGCAGTTAGAAAGCGAGGAAAATTCAAAGCTTTATTCTTTCATTCACGAGAGCCACATTTTAAACATTTGACAGCGAGACCGCGCAAGTTCGACTTAACCTTCCCATTTCAGAAATCCCGTTGACGAAATAAATTGCCATTATTTAAATTTAATAGCTAAATGAAGTGTAAGTTTCATGGCTCTTGACTGGTTATTAAAATAAGAGTTGCGTCAATGAGCTCTCTGATTTGTTTATAAGTGAGTAAACAAGAAGTTAATCAAATTGATGGTGTTATTGTGTCTTTTGCGAGATGCGAGTTACACTCTGTGATTCGCTTCCTCAAGCAAAATGAGTCAATTCCGCTGAGATTAGTTATCGACTGTATGGGCTTGCTTGAGAATTGTGTCTTTTGCGAGATGCGAGTTACACTCTGTGATTTGCTTCTTCAAACAAAATGAGTCAATGCCGCTGAGATTCGTTATCGACTGTATGGGGCTTGCTTGAGAATTGGATTGTGAGGGAATGCTGCAGAAAATTCAGTACAAATGTAATGTGGTGAAGGTGGCCACGGAAGATATTCACATGTGACTGATGAACTTCTGAAACTAAAGAATAGTCCAATGAATGCATACTCATTCTGATCCTTGCAATAAGTCCAAAAATGTCAAGCTAACCTTATCAAACCGCAACATTATAGTTATAATCTTTTGGGGCCAGAAAGAACTTTTGTCAACAGACTTCATTAAAATAGTCTGCAGGAATACTGAAAGACCACAGGTTTATTATTCTAACGAATATTCGAAAGTGAATACAAAATAGATGAGGATGGGATGATTGCCGAAAAAATCATTATCCTTCCCGACAATTCGCGACGCCATACTGCGAAAGGAATGAAAGAAACGCTCACACGTTTTAATTGTGAGTCTTTTCAACATCCCGCGGACTTGTCACTAAGTGACTTTCATCTGTTCCCCTGTTTGCGCAGTGGCGATACCGTAACCAATGAGATCGCACCTGCTATTAATGCGTTGATAAAGGCGATTTGCATTGGTGTTCAAGCCAAGTTTGCGGTGTATTAGAGGCTACAAGGCATTTGTCACTGGAACGATTTACTTTAAAATTAACAGGGTATTGGCGAAAATCAAACTGGTGGTAATAGTCCATCGGTGACCTTGGTAACTAACCCACAGCATTCCGCAAGCTCCCTCGACGAAAGTGCCAGTGTATTCGTATCCTTGGGTAGTCTAAGGAACCATACCGAGTCAGCAGCAGAAGCATGAGACTAATCTGCCCAACCCAGTCGCGCGTCACGCTAAGGCCACACTATGTACTATCTTTTCAGACTATTTCTTTTCATCTCAATACTGGGTGACATCTAGTCAACTTCTACATGCCCGTAGAAGAAAATACACCATAGAAAACGTACGGTAGCTGACAATCGCTCCATTAATTAGGAATAAGCTGTATTTGCATCTTAATCTAAGATGTGTCTTTATTAGTTTTATGTTAAAATTTTTAAACTGTATATATTAAATAAATTACAAACCAAACAGAATTAGCCTACTGGACCTCCAAATAAACGATGACATATAGGACCTAACTTTTAAAGATAGCAAAATTTGCAGGGCACATGCCACCACCTATGTCAGTAATAAACGCTAAACATCTAAACTGAACCTGCAGACACAGTATTAGTAACTACCAGAAAATCTATTAGGAAGGTGCAAGGCGTGTGTAAAGATATGCGTTACCTCACCACATAGAGTGTGAGACAATAGAAAGCGCAATACACAAAGCAAATAGTTATCGAAAGAGATAAAAATTTAAGAACAGGTATTAAGTATAAGGATGTAGGGGGTTCCTTTGCTGCCATACGTTCCTTAATACTAAGAAAAAAGCCATTGAGGACTTTGAAAATACCGTTCAAGATCAAACATTGGTCAAAAAACTATAACCATATAAGCACAAAGATAAAGCAAATTGATTAGGAGACATGTACCCTAAAATCATACCCCAGGATTAGAAGCGAGGTATTCAGATCAACTTATTACTAAAAGGCTACGCAAAAATCAGATATAATAAATACTACATTAAAATATTGGGAAAAGGAGCTTGGAAAAAGAATATCTTAACCTGGGTCTGGTAGGAATTAAAGTCAAAGAGCATTTCCAATTTTTGAGATGCTACAAATGTAATGTCTCTGTCCATTCTCAAGCGTGGTATACCCATAATACGTGTTCCAGGTACGCCGGTACACACAGAACCTGAGATCCTAAAAAGGTGAGGATTGAATGATGTAACTGTAAACAGGTGAACTACCACACAGGACTCGATGGAAATTGCCCCGTATCCAAGCGTAAACTTAAAATAGTCATAAATAAATTCTAGTGTGGATATTCAACCATCTAATAATAAGCGACTATACCAAACAAACCTAGGGAAAAATACAAATGCAAAGCAACGAGTTTCATTCTCTCTCTAAAGATGCGGGCGGGTTGCTTGAGCTTTGAAACCTCCTTCAGCCATAGTGATTCACAACATACATTAATTTAGTACGCAAATTAAAAATTAAAATAAATTGAATTGAATCGAATCGAATCGAATCGGACCGGATCGGACCAGACCAGACCAACCCGACCAGACCAGACCGGCCGAGACGAGACGAGACGAAACAAAACGAAACAAAACGAAACGAAACGAAACGAAACGTAACGAAACGAAACGGAACGAAACGAAACGACACGAAACGACACGAAACGACACGAAACGAAACGAAACAAAACCGAAGCGAACCGAATCAATTCCAATTAAATCCAATCCAATCCAATCCAATCTAATCCAATCCAATCCAATCCAATCCAATCCAGTCCAATCCAATCCAATCCAATCCAATCCAATCCAATCCAATCCAATCCAATCAAATCCAAACCAATCCAATCCAATCCAATCCAATCCAATCCAACCCAATCCAACCCGATCCTACCCAGTCAAACCCAATCGAATCCAGTCCAATACAATCCAATCCAACCTAATCCAATCCAGTCCAATCCAATCCAAACCAATCAAATCCAATCCTATCCAATCCAATCTTTGCCGTCCGCTTCCTCTATTACGAGTTTTTGAGCTCTAGACCATGTCGTACTGCAGAGGATTGGTTACGGTTACGACGATTAGCAATTTCTCTGAATGAAAAACCACCATCATGTAAGCCAATAATGCGGCCTCTCTCGAATTCACTCAGTTGCCGATCATTTTCACGTTGCCGCACTCTAAGCATAATCGCAGCCTCAAAATGCATAGAAGAACAGAAAAGCAAAAGAATTGCAACCAAAAACAATACCGAAATCGACTTAATCTCTCAAGAAATACACCCGATAATTTCGATTCTTACAACAAGTAAAACGTCAAATTTTCCAGGGCTACTGCATTATTTTTAAAAAAATGTTGACTAGTTAATCGTTTCTGCCAGGGTTGGACCAAAAATTCCAACGCCATCTAGGTGTTGCTTTTTATGTCACAGTATATATATATATATATATATATATATATATATATATATATATATATATATATATATATATATATATATTATATATATATATATATATATATATATATATATATATATATATATATATATATATATATATATATATATATATACCCGCTTATCTTGAAGTCGGTTAAATAAGGAAAAGTTGTGCATTTTGTGTTGAACAAAATGTAAATTTTGGTTTTAGTTTTATTTTTAATCAAAAACCATTAAAACTAGACGTTTTTAACTAAAACTCCAACTTTGTTTTCTCTTACGGGCGCCATTTTGAATTTTTGAATTTTTATATCAAATTTTTTTTCTGAATACAATGTTGTATCATACATAATAGTTCCGCCTTACATTTACCTCAAAATTTTCAATTTTCCAATTTTGAAAGGTTTGCTTTGGAAAGATCACAACGTTCGACTGTTAGTTTCTAAAATCCCGTTATAAACTAGGCTCGTCAAAAATCAGTAGCATACGGGTTTTTTTTTATATACCACACTCTGAAAACAAGCAAACAAGTATTTAGCCTAGATTAAATCTATCTAAACTCTTGATAACTTGTTCCTTATCAACACAGTAGTAAACCACTCTGGTTTCATACCAAATCAATCAATTAAAACTTTTCCAAGAAGGCTTTCTCTTCTCTACCAACCGATAAAGAAACAGTATTCACCTTCAAAAGAAAAAGTAGATCTATTTTACAAACAATTTTTAGCACTAATTATACACGTAATCAATCTCTCAGTGATCCTCTACCAACAATACCAAATGTACTCCATGAGGTAAAAAAAGTTACATTTTATGCCTAGTCAGAAAGATCTTAAACCGCCTTGACCTCAAAAAGGGATATATAAGGCTAACTACCCAGCAATATCTCTGCTTTCAATGTTATGAGGATGAAAAAACGCATTCCTATGTTAACAATATTTGAAACAGTTCTACAGAGTTTTCGAGATATGTTGTGCTAAACATATCTTTCAATGTAGCTTTGTAAACCACATTGTTTAACCAGCTTCTATGGTTTATCTCAGAACCGTAGATTTCTTTATCCAATCGAAATATCTACGTTGTACACGATTGAAATTAGGGCAAGACATCCGTTGATATAAGCATATTCAATCTTTGGTATCAAGCTTCTTCTTCCGGTTCTGCAGACTTTCTCTCCAGCTACCTTGCATACTTCTTGTACGTTATAGATCAGACTTAAACTGGAGCACACATCACCTTTCACCATCCTTGGCAATTCTTAATACTATCTAAAAGATAGCTTTCCGGTTTATGAACGATCCCAGTCTAACCAATAATCTCCTTTACCTCAAACACCATCATCCTGTGAGCGATATCATTTGCATTATCGCGTATTTTAAAATTATTTTCCAATATACGGGGTGCATCATAAAAGTATGGTAGTAACAAATTATGTTTTTTGAAATACAACTTTACATTTTTTTACCATATTCGGATTTATCGTCAAATTTTAATCTTAATTTATATAAGATGTGTTATCTTAAAAATTTACCGTTTCAGAATTATTTGGAAAACTATTAAAATTTTGACGGCTGAAGGGGCACCCCTCAGCCGTCAAAAGGGTTCACTTTTCGTTGTTTTGTGTAAGCTACACTTCCTGTATCACGAAATTTTTAAAGTTTAAAGACCTTTTTAGCGGGATGCATCCGCTCAGGGTATTTTTCTGAGTACACTCTTGAAGCAAGTAAACAATTTTTATAGCATTCACCAATGGTTAAAATCAGATCAATTCTTTCTTGTTGTGATTAAACCATTATTAAATTAAAAATATTTCAACAACTACGAAAAAATAACAATACACAATGACAAAAGTCACGCCCAATGTCAGAATTTTAACATTAGTAAATGCGTTACCGACAATTCCTCAGAACACTACAAAACAAGATTAGTCTCATTAACATTATTTGTTAATATGTAAATTACAAATATAGTTGTATCCACGAGAGTTTGCGTGCACGTCATACACTTGTAATTTGAAGTCAATGGAGCGTCCTTTACATATTTAAGAAACAATGACGTCAGAAATGAAATCCTCCAAATCGTAACAAAGCAGTGTTGCAAATAATACTTTAATTACCCACAGGTAGTTGCGTGTACTACTTTAAAATTGTCGTAGTATTATTTTACGTGCTTAATTAATCCATTATGTATAAAACTTATCTTAAAGCATTAATTAGAGCTTAGTAAAGTTAAATGCGGAATTCTAATAAGTGCAATAAAAATATTAACGTCTGCTGCGATTGAACTCGTCCTCTGAGCGGTACGTTTGGCACTAATGTTATATTGGATACTCAAAACATGCTGTTTTGTGGTTAAAAATATTGCAATTTTCGTAAATTCGTGTAATAAGTATGTTTTATAGGTACATTCAAACATGTATTAGAACGCCACCCCACTGTACAGAAAAAATTTACACTATAATGGAATATATCAAAAGTAAGGTTATGTTATGGTAATTAAAACCAGTTGAAATCTAATTTTTTTTCAATTATTTTTACCAACATTGATGTTTATTATTACAGGTAAACAGACGCTGTTGTGTGAATTAACTTATTGTTTTCAAATGCCAATTAGAATCTTTATCGCTAACCAAATGTCCCCATCCCAGAACTTAAAATCGCAGCATAATTTAAGGAGTTAGTTACTAATAAGGTCGTTTCTTTCCAGGACTACGCAAAATGGGATTAATTGCGCAAACTAATCTTCAAAGCATCTGCTACTCGCTAAAACAATAACAATGTAATTCGTTGTTTGAAATTATTTATATATACTGCTCCTCTTGCGCTGCATTTAAGTTGATTAGGGTCCGTTTGATAGTTTGACAATTTGAACAAAATAAATGTAAAGAACGAGTAAATAAAAGGGCAAAACAACAACGAACAGAAATAATACGAGACGGCGTAAACTAAAAGAAAACGTTGAGGTTATAAATAATGAACAAATTTGACAGATTGACGTCAAATCATAATCCGTGCAATATTAAGTTGAAGCGTTGATTGAAGTCACCTGTTGGATATACGGACATACTCACATCTCTTTTATTCTCACTGACGATCACCTATACCCATGTCTTTACTTAAAACACATGCAAACTGTATTGCCATCTTTATCATAAACATGTATTAAGCTTTAATGATTGTTTAAAGGAATGTCGTGCATTCATTCTGAAATCTATCATTTACACGTAAGATTGGTAGCGAGCTTTCTACTTATTGGTATAGAAAAATACTACTACATTAGCAAAAAGACATTAAGTAGACATTTTGGGAGGATATTTCAATCCACAAATGATACAGAAACAGACAAATTCCAAAAATTATTAAATAAGTTGAAAAATTGAAGGTTTAGGTATAGAAAACCCTTATAGAAGTTGAAAGGTCATTAAGTAAGCTAAACGATAAGCGTATAAAATACAGGATGTTTCATTTATAATAAGCCGAATATTTCAGTATGTAAAGAGGTATTTACGAGTCAGTCAATAAATAGATTAAGGGAACAGTATTTTACTTAAACCTAAGAGTAAATTTGTTGGAGTTAATTTTATTAGGAGATATTTAATTTTTCCTAAAATCGTACATTTTCAGAAAAATTGATATAACTTGAAACACTCTGTATGTTGGTATAGGGAACCCTCATGAAAGTGCCACTTATTTCTTATGCAAAATTCGAAAATGCAATAATATATGGGTCATTTAAAAAACGAAACTTTGATATTCCACTTTTTTTGGAGCATCCAGTATAATTAAAAATATTTTTAAAATTCTCATATCCCTAAAGGAAATGATCAAATCACGGAAAATAAAATGGCAATAAAAAGGAAAATTAAAATCTAAATCGGTAACCTAGGTTACCGATTTCAATTTTCCTTTGTATTTCGATATATATCCATAATATATACATATATATATATATATATATATATATATATATATATATATATATATATATATATATTTCTGAAAATGTACGATTTTAGGAAAAATTAAATATCTTGTTAATAAAATTAACTAAAAAATGGATTAATTAAGCACGTAAAATATTACTACGACAATTTTAAAGTAGTACAAGCAACTACCTATGGGTAATTAAAGTATTATTTGCAACACTGCTTTGTTACGATTTGAAGGATTTCATTTATGACGTCATTATTTCTTAAATATGTAAAGGACGCTCCATTGACTTCAAATTACAAGTGTATGACGTGCACGCCAACTCTCGTGAATACAACTATATTTGTAATTTACATATTAACAAATAATGTTAATGTGACTAATCTTATTTTGTAGTGTTCTGAGGAATTGCCGGTAACGCATTTATTAATGTTAAAATTCTGACATTGGGCGTGACTTTTGTCATTGTGTATTGTTATTTTTTCCTAGTTATTATATTTTTAATTTAATAATGGTTTAATCACAACAAGAGAGAATTGATCTGATTTTAACCATTGGTGAATGCTATAAAAATTGTTTACTTGCTTCAAGAGTGTACTCAGAAAAATACCCTGAGCGGATGCATCCCGATAAAAAGGTTTTTGAAAGGTTACTTTAAAAATTAAGGAAAATTAAAATCTACGGTAACCTAGGTTACCGATTTTAATTTTCCTTTGTATTTCCATATATATCCATATATATATAATATATATATATATATATATATATATATATATATATATATACACATTAACAATGTGAAAGAGACAATTTTTATTATATACATTTTGAAGGTAAACTCTTAGGCTATTTTTCTACATAATCGCAAGCTTTTCAGTACCCTCCCTGTAGAAATCTTCCGCCTGCGAGTTCAACCACTGGTTTACACCGGCATGCAGTTCAGCGTCAGTGTCAAAGAGTTGCCTAGCGAGCCACGTCTTCATGGCTGGGAACAGGTGGTAGTCGCTTGGCGCCAAATCCGGGTTGTACGCCGGATGATTGAAAACTTCAAATCCAAAACCATCTAAGAACTTTTGGGTACGATTGGCCGTGTATGGGCCAGCATTGTCGTGGAAAAACAAAATTTTGTTGCTGAATATTCCCCGACGCTTGTTTTGTATTGCGCATTTTAGTTTTCAATTGGTTTGTGATTTTTCGCCAACAAAAACCTTAGCACAGCCCGCACTTCACAACTGGCGGGATTTCCAATTGCAGCGCTCATTTCAACACTCTACTGTAAACAAAGTATGATAGTCACGATGTGCAGAAATGTGTAGAAATACTCTGACGCTAAGATGGCGGCGCTAACCCGGCCCACTGCCGTGCAAGTGCAAAATTCCGTTACTTTTCTGGGTATCCCTCGTGTGTGATATATATATATATATATATATATATATATATATATATATATATATATATATATATATATATATATATAGTGTGTGTTATATGTGCATGTGTCGGTGCGCGTGCGTGCGTGTGCGTGCGTGCGTGCGCGTGCGTGTGCGTGGCGTGTGCGTGTGCGTGTGTGTGTGTGTGTGTGTGTGTGTGTGTGTGTGTGTGTGTGTGTGTGTGTGTGTGTGCGGCGTACGTGCGTAAGTGCGTGCTGTGTGCGTGCGTGTGTGGTGGTGTGGTGTGTGTGTGTGTGTGTGTGGTGTGTGTGTGTGTGTGTGTGTATAGTGACCATTTTAATCCGCACCATATGGGGATTTTGTTTAACTTTGACTTTAGCATACATTTGATTATGGCATCCATTTTTGCTTCAAATAAAACCAAAAATGAACTGTAGTAAGTTGGTTTTACAACCGAAGTCACCTGTCAAAAATTACATTTTTAAGAAAAAAATGGAAAAAAACGCATAAAGGCCGGAATTTCGAAAAAATATATTAGAAGAAGTTATTCAATTTGTCATTTTAAACTTTTGTGTTAAATGTCAATGGCATACTATGATTTTTTATTTTTTTCAGTTTTTTGACTTATTACCAATTATTTTTCATCTTGATTTTATGTAACCTACGTAAAATCCATTATCTAATGAAAACCCTGCATATCTAGTCTATTTCAGAAAACAAAATGTTTTTTGTTATTTTTTCAAAAATGATATAATTTCATCCATCATCAGAAGTCATGTTTGGTGCAAAGTTCGTTTAACTTTTGTTTTTAACTGAAATATATTATTACGTAACTGCCATTACAGATTCTGATTAGAATGTAAAATGTGTTATTTATCATAATAAATCAAATTTATCCTTTTGAGAAATACGTTTAGCTGAAGTATTAAAACAGCAAATTGTTAAATTTATGTCTGTAATAAAAAACATTACGTTGTTAAGAATTTTAATTCAACGCTAAGAAAACTCTTGTTTTAACATACCCCACCAAATTTGAATTGAGTTTTCTATGTAACTAGAAAAGTAAAAAATATTTTTTTGCTTCAAAACAAAAGTTAAACGAACTTTGCACCAAACATGACTCATGATGGTGGATAAGTTTTTATAATTAAAAAAAAAATCTTGAAAGCCATTTTGTTTTTAACTTAAATAGACTTGGCATGTTGAGTTTTCCTTAGATAAAGAATTATACTACGTAGGTTACATCAAATCAAGATGAAAAATAATTGGTAAAATGTCAAAAAACTGCCAAAAATTCAAAATCATACTAGGTCGCTGAAATTCAGTACGTAAGACTAAAAGCACAAAGTTTACAACTTTTTATAATAATTTTTTCCGAAATTTTGAAAAATTACTTTCATCAGACCACCCGATACGACCTAGAAAATTAGGGTCTTGCGCATAATGTTCCATAAAAACTCCGTTGATAAAATTAAGTCTGCGATCTCCTGCATGCAGTTCATGTACCAAATGAATTTTAAATGGTTTGTATTTATTAAATTTTAATATTTTATGGACAGAACCAACTGATACGGCACACTCTTCAGAAATAGATCTCACAGACACATGAGGATTATAAGCTACACATGCTAATACACTGACGGTGTGTGCTTCATCTGTTGCTGTCTTTGTGCGATTCTCGCACTTACGGTGAGGAAAATGACCGGTTTCCCTCAAAATATTTGCTACACGAACAAATGTATTTTTTCCGGGATGGCGTCGATCGGGAAACCTGGCAGCATACAATACTTGTGCAGCCCTTGCATTTTTTCTACATTCACCATAAATTATTACCATATCAAAATATTCTTCGTTAGAAAACGTAAACATAATTATGGAATTTGAAGATGCACAGACGATTTTCAAAACTGAAACTGTAAACTGACAGAAACTTGACAGACACTTCATTACGCGTTTGTTTTCATGGCATGATAAATGTTTCATGATTCTTAATCAACGACTGTGATAAGTTGGTCCCCTTACAATTTAGTGTACAGCGTATCGCATTATTTCGGCGTTATCTGCATTACTTTTGTGGAAGAACAATCTTTTATCTTTCATTTGGTATAAAATTTGCTATTTTGTCTGTATCACTCAAATGTTATGAGCACTTCCTGAAATTACGTTTTGTGCTAAAATTCCAAGGATTATTTTTTCTCAGAAACTACAAAAGATAGGTTGGTAGGAGTCTTAATAAAAGTCATCACAAATATGTCATAGAATCCAAAATGAAATAAAAAATAGGGCATTGCATTTAAAAAATTGAAGTGAGATAGCGCCACCTGGCGGTGATGGGCGTTGATTCAAATCTTTGTGCCAACAAATGTGCGCCCTTGGAAGATATTTACAAAAATATTTTCATAATTTAAAAATCTTCATCCGCTCTCGAGATATTGCACTGTCCCATTCCTCGCTGAACACGCTGTATATATATATATATATATATATATATATATATAACTATTTAAAAATAATAAATCTAATTCTATGTGCTTACTGTGACATTAAACGTAAATAAATAAGGAAATTGCAATTGTTACTAATAAAACTTGTATGAACCAAAATTCACCTATATGTTAACAGTTTAATGGCCAAAGGAACGTCGCAATACAGAATTTAGCGAAAACACAACGGAAAAGTTAACAAAACATCAAAAAACAAAGCGGTAAAAGCGACATGCGAGACAAATGGTATGAAATGAAAACGTTCAAAGGAAAATGAAGAGCTAAGCATACAATTTCATACAGGATAAACTGGCATATGCTAAAATTAAAATAGCATGAGCATCCAAATTTGACTAATTATTAAAGTTTTTCATTTTGTGTTGTCACCTAACATTAATTCTTACACACTAAAAAATGTTTACAGTTTTATCAAGAACCTTAATGATCATCCTTTCGGCATAAACCTGAAAGCTTTAATGTGTGGTCTTACGAAATTCGAAATTTTTTTTATAGCTTCCGCTATTTTTTGGACATGTTTATATATTAATTTATAATCATTAGAAAATTGAATAGATAAAAATTACTAATAAATTTGTATGGGAATTACATAAAAGAGTTCGATTACAAAAATAGCACTCAGACCATGAATTGATAATACTAATCATTTTTTATGAAAGGGAATGGTAAGCTGTATTAAATTATTATTCATTAACCAGTCACACCGGCTTATTAAAGTATTAGTTTATCAAACGTTTTTCTTATATTACATCTTAAGCTTTCACTTAAAATGATTATGAAAGCGTTCTTTTTTCATTTAAATAGCCAGGTGTATCTATCTGTATTTGAGTAAGTATTTCGAGGTTACATAATGCAAAGTGACGACCTGCGGCGGCCTCAAGCATTATTCGTGTTTACATCTGCTGGAAAACAACTGCTTGTCATATTTCTTGACACCTTTCTGCTAAATGTTTTTTAATAGTCGGCACGTAGTTGAATAATGTTACCTATCAAATGCCTTTTAACTTAAAGAAAACTAGAGGAAGAAGAACCCACCGTCAATTATCAATTAACCCGATGATAGGTTACATTTTGATATGTTTTTTGTGTGTATAATAGCTATGCGAAAGAACTGTTATTTAGACGGTGATTTCTTAATTTTCTATTATTAGTGTACTTAAACGGTTTAGGGAATTGTATTTTTAAAAGATTTTCAGGTAAGTGTTAAAATTTTAAATACAAGTTTGTTTAACAATAATCTTCAGTGGGCCTATTTATTTAACCTCTATTCATATTTGCAGAATTTTGCCCTAATTCACGTATGATTTTGTCAACTATTAGCTTCTCCTTAAATTAAAACTTGTTAAATTATATCAGAATTCATTCAATTGCTTCAAAACTTTATAATTTTTACCTTCCAACCTACATATACATATGTAGGAATAGAAGGTTATGCAATCTACTTTTTTTCACTATCACTAAATCATCTTTTTAGCTCATTTCACAACCAAGTTTCGTCAGGATGGGCCATCATGTGTGGATGTCTGTGTGTATGTCTGTATGTGTATGTTAGTATACACGATAACTTCAGAACGAAAATAACTACGTACTTAAAAGTTTGTATTTAAGCTTGTTTTCATTTGGCTTAGAGCTGATTTGATTTTGGGAGAAATCCAGTGGCCGTAAGGGGGGTTTATTAGAGTCAATTTTAGGTTTTTATCAAATATTGCTAAAACATCTGCACATTTCAAAGATATAAAAATGCCTATGTATAGGCATTAAACATATCAATTAATTATGTTCTATGCAATTTTTTGATACGATGCGTAATTTAGCGGTAAAAAATTCCTAAAGTAGAATGTAAATGTTAGTTCAAAGTAAGTCTAAAAAATAATTAAATATGAATGAAAATGGTTAAATAGTTTTATTGATATCTTACAGAACCGGGCGGCTTTGGAATCGTTTTTAAGTTAACATGTATCTATGTCTATTAAACTCTATCTGACATGAAGTTTTAAACGTCATACTGACATAACTTATGCTTAGTTGCTTAGTTACCCTAGAAAACTATAATGGAAAAGATCTTATTTTCTTGTTTTTACAGTGTTGCCTGTTTTCGTTATAAAAGTATGAAAGGGGCTGCATAGTTACCCTAAAAAAATCATAATTATACATATTTTATTTCTTTTAATTGTTAAAGTTAGTATCTAGATGTCTATTAACCACTGTCTGTCATGAGGTTTTAAACGTCATTCTGACATAGATTATTATTTTTGTTTTTACAATGTTGCCTGTTTTCGTTATGAACGTATAAAAAAATGAGGTTGCTTACAGCTCTACCAAGCAAACAAAAACCCCGGGAAATATGTGAACTAAATTTAAAAATTTATAGCGGTAAAACGTTCGTCCAATTACCATTAAGAAGTCTCCGACCGTACATTCCCAAACGCAAACAATTGTATTTGACATTTGTCATACGCATTTTGCATTGGCAGGTTATTTTCGTGTTTCTTGAGTATTTATTGTCGATTAGTCTTTATAAAAAGTCTTTTTCAAGGCTCTTTTTACTGATTTGTGAGAGAAACGGTATGTATTGTGCACATGTATCTTTTAGTATAAAGCTTTAAATAATAAAACGATTATAGAGTTCATAACCTTAAAACAGTAAGCATGCTTTTTTAAATATCGATTTACATCGATTTTTCAATATTTAGAGTAGTGTACGATTTTGAAATACGTAGCTGCACTTAAATTAAATGAGCATGAAAAGTTTTAAAATATCAAACCATGTTGATTTTCAATATTTCATTTTAATTTTGTAGTTACAAGTTGTAAATCAATAATAATAAACGATATGTGCTTATTTTTCCATAAAATCTTGGACATTATTTTAAATTTTAATTATGCATATGTGTTTTGTTTCTATTGTGAATAACATTACACTTTATTTATGTGAATGTTTTAAATGCTATTATATTATTTACACTTATGATGAAACTGTAGAAAGGTTGCCATTTCATGTAAATACAAGTTAATCAGATAAAGAGGAAGTAAGTTCTGTAGAAGAATCATTGTAATTTATTAATCACTTTATATTCAAATGTGATCAGAATGATGTTTTTCAAGTATTTTACAAATGTTTACAAAACTAAAATTGTGTAAATTATTTGTAGAAAATGTTATAACTTCAAAACCATCTTATTTGTACTTAAACAATAAATACTTAAAAGTTTTTGGTAATTAATTCAAAAACATTTGATGTACCTAACATAAAATAAATTAATTTGTTCACAGAATTTTGAATAAGCAATCCATACATTTGATTTAAATTTGCCACCTTAATACTTTTTGTATGGAATGTACTTGTTGAAAAACAGCTCTCTCAGGTACGCCCTCTCAAGGCTTTTGTTTGCTTGGTTGAACAGTAGTTATCCTAAAAAAATTGAAATTAAAATTATTTCATTTCTTTCAATTTAAGTTAACATCTACATGTCTTTTAACCTGTCTCTCATGAAGTTTTAAACGTCTGTTTGACACAGATTATTATTTTAGCTTTCACAATGTTGCAATTTTCGTAATAAAAGAGGTTGCATAATTATCCTTTAAAATTATTTCGTTTCTTTTAATTTCCATTTTCTAGATTGAAGTTCGTGTAGTGTTCCACACCAGATATTTTGTTTATAAAATCACACACTTAACAGAAACTTAATTTCAGGGTAAACGTGAAATAATAAAAAATTAAATAGAATAAAAATATTAAAACGCCAGAAAATAAATCCAATATCTCATACAAAACCAAAAACCGATGAATGGATTGAATAAGAAAATTCTTCTTTTATTCTATTTTACTAAGTTCCTTGTCCATTAAATCGGAATGTACGTACCCAAAGGATGAAGGCACACGCCCTACTCTAGCAGAAGGAACAGTCGTGGTGGTAATCTTCATTATAATAATTTTTTGTAATTAATTATTTTTCTGTACGCTGAATTAATTCAATCAACAGATACAGTTATCATTACTAAATAACAGATTAAAATATTGAATTAAAGTGTCAATACAAATTTTGTTTTACAAAATATGAAAATTTAAATGTTTCGGTAACAGTGTTTGTTATCGTCCACAGTAAATTTAAGAAATATATGAAATGTAAAATTAAATTTACCAAATATGAAAAGTCTGCTATTAATGTAAATTCGATAAACGTATAAATCCAACTATGGAATCTAATTTTATTTTTGTAAAGAAATGTTTGATCAATTAAGTATTAAACTGCCTTGGAGATGACAAATAAGAACACCCTCCAACGGACGATGTCTTACAACAGAAAAACGTTACAATCAAAGAACAAATTTCACAATATTTAATCAAGTTATGATGTAAATGTGGGTTGTGAAAAACTTTAGTTTAAAACTGATAAAAGCATTCACCAATAAAAAGTTGTCACTCCAATTAAATATCTAGTCAAACCTAACAAAGAAATAATTTTAGGCTATTAATAATTATAATTGTTATAGTAAACTGAAAACATAATGTGTATGTTTAATATGATTTTATTTTTAACTACATATTTTAACCCACTAACGCCCAAATTATTTTTTCCGCGTTTTTTTTCTGTAGTTTTGCAGTATTTATCTTGATGCCTTATTACAAAGAAATAATCTGCTAAAATTCTTGTTTTACTCAAACCAGGGAAATTATGAGCTGTCCTCGTTTGAGGACGCTAGGCGTTATATACTGAATTTTTATGAATATTATAAAATGAAATTAAACCTTATAAAATAACAAAGTAGTTTGTTTTTTAGTAAAATAATAATATATTGATAGTAAAAACATAATATTCAAACGAAAAACACATAATAAAATAAATGTAGAATTTTTAAGTCTTATTGTAATTTCTGTCGTGGAATTCTGGGAAGCAAGTTACACATAATCTTGCATTACACTTTTTGCAGAATCTGCAGGATTTTCGAGTACATAATGCAAATTGGCATCAGTGCTGCTTATCGCTTTCCTCCAAAATGTGATTTTGACCATCCATTTCATCAATGGATAAGTGAGCCTGGAAAATTCACCATTTAAAAAAATGTTTGTTTACAATATCAAAGAGCGGCCCAATTTTGACAACTCGGTCAGGCTTATTATCTGCGGCTTTTGAGTTGTCCTGAAAATGTAGGTTTGCTTTCGATTCTAAATACTGATTTCTGCTCATGGAATTATTTACTAACTACATGCCTAGGTCTTCAGAATCGAACCAATAATCTCTTTCACGTGGTAACGTAGGTATCCTGAAAATAATAGAAATCCAATTCAAATATTTATATGTTCAACTGAAATGGTGTGGTTTTCTTAATTTTTTTCCGTAGTTGCATGTCGAATCGTTTCGGTAACCATCAGCTGAAACAAGTTTTATAAAATGTCTAGCATAGTAGTTTCAAATAGTTTTGAGGCCATAAAGGCGATTGTGTCGTTAGGTTTGTTTGAACTGCGCCACTCTTCATATTTCGGTGCAAATTTTCGCCACTCAGGTTTGTCGGTACATGGACGCTTCGGTTCCGGTTCTTTGCTTAATCTCGGTGATTCTTGAACTAATTTAAAAGTTTTATGACTTCAGAGAGAAGCATGTCTCCTGAATCACTGTCGGTAGGATAACCGACTTCTGTTCTGCTTCTTCCCTTACGAAAGGTACTCCAGTTTCTCATCCTTGTTATCATCCTCATCAGTAAGTTCGTCAACCTCAGGGATAAATTAGCCAATCAGCTTCCATTTGATCAGAGTACAAATAATATACGGCTTCGTGTAGTGTAATGCACTTCTTTCGACTCATTATTTGTTATTCTGGATTTGTTGAAAAAATTAAGGTTGAAACGCACAGCGCCTTTGCTTAAGAACACGTCAGTTATACCTCTATTTTCAAAACAAAATTTATCGTCGATTGAAACGGTAAATATATAATTATAATAATACATGTTTTGACCATCTAATAAATAACACCCCGAATATGTTTAGATAAACTTGTTCTATAAATATATTTTATTTGATGTTGTTTAATATATATTAAATAGTATATATACGTCTAAAGAAGCTGGTTAATAGTTAAATTATTGCATGTGAGTAACTTAACATATTTGATTGGTAAAGCATTTCTACACAAAACATATCAAAACTGAAATTAAGAGTAATTAGCTTTCTTTTAGTATAATATGTCGAACTTTAATTAGATTGTTTGCTATTGAGTTGTTTGAATGTTTATTATCTCAATGGTTCATTAAAAATCCTTAAATGAATAAGAAAAGCTTTCCGACCCTTCTTTCCTAGAGCCACTCTACCAACTGAGCCATCGAGATTCAAACTCCACCCGATGCTCACTCATCCTACATGTATGTATGTAGAATAAGTTCAATTTCTATATATAATCATATCACAGTCGACTATTTTGTACTTATGGAACGTGATCCTATTTCACACATGTCACAGCAACGTGACTGATTACGAAATTTGTATTGTTTATTTCAAACATCAATAATAAACAATGCAAGTTATTTGTTTTAACGAACGAATACGAGTTCAGATGTAAAATTATGTAATTAAAAATTTTCCAAATACATAGAGAAAAAGATCACGAACGAATACGAGTTCAGATGTAAAATTATGTAATTAAAAATTTTCCAAATACATAGAGAAAAGATCATGAATGGATTTGAACCACGACCTGTACTTTGCTAGAGTACCTCTCTACAAACTGACCCATCGACATTCAAGTTTCTCACTGAAAACTCATTCTTTGAATCACTGTGGTAGAATAACGATGCGATTCTTCCTTACGAAAGGTACATAAGTTTCATAGCACTTGTGTATCATCCTCATGTAAGTTCGTCAACCTATGGAATCAGTAGCCAATCAGCTTCCATTTGTTCAGAGTACAATAGCCATACGGCTTCGTGTATGAATGGAGCTTCTGTTGACCTAACATTAATTTGTACACTATACTGGATTATGTTGTAAAAATTAAGGTTGTAACGAAGAGTTCTAGATGTAACACGTAGTTATAATTAATGTTTTAAATACAAAATAAGATTATCGTCGATTGAACGGTAAATTATACGATGTACTATAGAATACATGTTTTGACCAATCTAATACCATCGACATTCGAATACCGTTTTAAACTTGATGCTATAAATCCATATTTTATTTGATATTGATATAGATGTATATTATATATATATGAAATCATAGCCGACTTTATATATGATCATAGTATGAACCTGCAATTCTAGGTACCATAGTAACGTGATTGGTGTGTATTATAAGCTGCTTATTGTAATCCATGTGGTTTCATTTAGCTTGAGTTAATCGATTTCCAGCATTTTCTTGTTAGTTTGAGCGACATTTTGACCGGACTCTGCTTCCGTCATCAGGCTTCACGATTCTGATTTCGGTTTGCCTTGCGGACGTTGAATTCATATGTTCCTGTGTCCTTACTTTGAGTGGTCTACTACTCTATGTATGCTTCCAATTCGCATTATATATATATATAATTATTATATATATATATTATATATATATATATATATATTAAGTTAATATGTTATGCTTATCCTTCGTGTTTTGTCTAAGGTATCTTGTATATATGGTATTGTCGCTGTATGTTTAGGTTCTTTTTTTTTAGCGATATTTTCTTTTTCTTTGTCTAGGTCCTCTTGATCTGTGTGCAAGTACATACAGGAATGGTAGTTTTTGTTTCAACTCCAATTCCATTGTCAATTTTATGGAGGATGAAAGGTACCAAGTTCGAATCTGAGTTAAGTGCTTTGGGATAAAATCATAACATGAATTCGACCCAAGTGCGAAAACAGTCCTTCTCAGGACTAAGGCGGATGATGAAGCAGAGTCCGCTTCAGGAACGTCGAGCTCAAAAAGCAAAACTGTAGAAATAGGCCGATCAACTCAACTGAAAGTTTTCATAGGCTACTACCATCATTAATACTAAACAATACAAGTTATTTGTTTTAATGAACGAGTAGAAGTTCAGATGTAAATCATGTATTTTTTTAATGCATAAAGAAAAAATAAATTAGTCATCTGCAGACTAAAAAGGGAAGAGCCAAAATGCACCTATGTTTTTCAAAAGAACTATTAAACTTACCCAATAAAGTTGAATACAAACATATTAATATATTATCTAATAAATATAAAAAAGCCGATATGGGATAACATTTCTAAAATATACAATAACTGCAAACAACTGGCGTCCATTACAACAAATTAGGAAAAATCAGGAAATTTGTTACAATTTATTATTTAATGTTAATAAAATATTATAAAATTAATAAATAAATTAAAATGCAAACCAATAAGGAAGTAATGTTATAACGGATTGAAAAAAAATTGCAATATCAAATCCAGCTACAACATATGTAATTGTGTAAAACTCGGAAATGTTAGAACCAAGCAACAAATACTATGCGTTGGCAACAATATAAGGTGGGTCCAAGATTTGATCGTTGATTAGGCTGCAATAACGATCATTTTTGTGTTTTGAGATTTCATATTGTTCGACTAACACTCTAATGTTTATTAAGGGGTCGAAGTTGTAGTATTCCTTAAGTATGTTCCACGAACGTTGATTTGTTAGGTATATTTGCAGAACAATTGTTATTTTCATAAGCTTATAATTCATTGCAATCCGGAGTTCTACATTGTAATTTATAAATACCTGACTTATCAATTTTAAATGGGATATTTGTTACTACCTATAGTAGTTTTTATAATGTTCGGGACTTTAAGAGCAATGGAACCATTAAATCATTTAAAAGTTTAGCGATCTTGATCGAAACAGCTTAATGAAAAGGTATCGAAATGTAATTCTCCTTGTTATTAATAATAGGACTGATACCCGTGAAATCTTTAATGTTTATTTTATAGATAGGTTTAGTATAACTATCTTATCCCACCTTACATTTTTGCCAACTTATTGTAGTTGTATTGCTTTTAGATTCGTAAGTTTGCGAGTTTTACACAATTATATATGTTTGTAATTGGGTTTCCTATTACAGAACGTTTGTAAGAGCCATTTTAATCCTATTTTATTATTGGTTTGTATTTTAAAATATTTATTAATTTAAAAAACAATGTATTAATGTTAAAATAGTAACAGATTTCCTGAGATATTTCTAATTTTTGTAGTAATAGGTATCCGTTGTTTGCAGTTACTGTACATTTTAGAAATGTTATCCCATATTGGCCTTTCTTATACTTGTTAGATATATTCTAATGTGTTTGTATTCAATTCTACGGAAATTTGTGCTTCATTAGGGCAGTTTAATGGTTTTTTTAAATAGTGATATATTTCGACTCTTCCTTTTTTAGCATGACGCACGCACGCACACAAGCACACACACACACACATCCACTCACACCTACACACACCCACAACTACACCCACACTCACACCCACACCTACACACACGTACACACGCTCACACACGCAGACGCGTACGCAACCCCCCCCCCACACACACATGCATAAACGCAAGCACGCACCCACACGCATGCGTACGCACACACGCACACGTACACGCACACGCACACGCACGCGTACACTCACATGCACACGCACATGCACACGCACACGCACACGCACACGCACACGCACAAACACACGCACACCCACACGCCCACGAACACGCACACGCACACGTACACGTACACGCACACGCACACGCACACGCACAGCACACGCACACGCACACGCACACGCACACGCACACGCACACGCACACGCACACGCACACGCACACACGCACACGCACACACGCACACGCACACGCAACGCACACGACACGCACACGCACAACACACACGCACACGCACCGCCCACGACACGCACACGCACACGCACACGCACACGCACACCCGACACGCACACGCACACGACACACGCACACGACACCACACGACACACAGCACACGCACACGCCACACGCACACGACACGCACACGCACACGCACACGCACACGCACACGCACACGCACACACACGCACACGCCCACACACGCACACGCACACGCACACGCACACGCACACGCACACGCACACGCACACGCACAGCACGCACACGCACACGCACCACGAACACGCACACGCACACGCACAAACACACGCACACCACCGCCACACACGCCACACGCACACGACACGCACACGCACACGCACACGCACACGCACACGCACACGCACACGCACACGAACACGCACACAAACACACGCACACGCACCGCCCACGAACACGCACACGCACACGAACACGCACACGCACACCCACACGCACACGCAACGCACAGCACGCAGCAGCAGCACACGCACACGCACAACACCACACGCACACGCCCACGCACACACGCACACGCACACGACACACGAACACGCACACGCACACGCACACACGCCCACAGCACACGCACACGCACACGCACACGCACACGCACACGCACGCGCACACGCACGCACAGCACACGCACACGCACACGACACGCACACGCACACGCACAAACACACGCACACGCACCGCCCACGAACACGCACACGCACACGAACACGCACACGCACACCCACACGCACACGCAGACGCACAGGCACGCGCACAGGCGCACGCACACGCACAAACACACGCACACGCACCACGAACACGCACACGCACACGCACACGCACACGCACACGCACACGCACACGCACACGCACACGCACAAGCACACGCACACGCACACCCACACGCACACGCAGACGCACAGGCACGCGCACACGCACACGCACACGCACACGCACACGCACAAACACACGCACACGCACTCGCCCACGAACACGCACACGCACACGAACACGCACACGCACACCCACACGCACACGCAGACGCACAGGCACGCGCACATGTGCACGCACACGCACAAACACACGCACACGCCCACGAACACGCACACGCACACGCACGCGCACACGCACACGCACACGCACACGCACACGCACACGCACACGCACACGCACAAGCACACGCACACGCACAATTATGAAGGACACATCTTTTTACGTTCGACAAGGTAAATATGGACGATAGAAGTATTAAATAAAAATTATCGTAAACATTAAAAATGGGAAAATTTTATCGTCAATATAAGAAAAGGTTAAACTGTACATTTTCTTAAAATTACTTTAATTATTTGCACGTTAGCGACATGTGTTTAGTTTTTCGATAGGCAACAGCGTTGTTATCGTGAGTTTATCTAGTAACTACTTTACCGTTATTTTGTGAAATATGAGGAAATCAAGCGAACTGAAAAGAATTGAAATCTTATACATGCTTGGTTTCGGAGATAGGTTCCACATTTAATCAAAAGTGGTCGCGTTGTTTAATGCAGCTAACCCTGATCGACCGTCCATTAACCAAAGCATGGTAAGTTGCGTTGAGGCGAAATTTCAGGAATTTGGACATGTTCGGGATATGAGAAAATCTGGTTGAAAATCGATAAGTGAAGATCAATTGAACGTTGTGTTAGCAGTGCAAGATAATTCTAATACCACCATTACGGACACGGTTAATATTATTAGAGTGGCGCTATCTTCTGTGCATAAAGTGTTGAAAAGAAAGAAGTTCCACCCCTACAAGATATGCTTTCTTTATGAGCTGTCAGAAGATGGTTTTGATCAGCGGGATGAATTCGGTGAACAAATGGAGCAATTGTGTTATGGTAACGCCAATTTTGTAAAAAGAATAATTTTTTCCGACGAAGCAACATTTGTTTTAAACGTCCATGTGAACAGACAAAATTATTGTTATTGGGCAACCGAAAATCCTCACGGAACATCACACCCAAAACCCTCCAAAATTGAACGTTTATTGCGACATAGTTTACGGAAGCGTTGTAGGTCCCTTACTTCTTCCAGGATACTCTCACTGGTGCGAGATATTTAGACCATCGTAATCTCTTTTCTTCAACAAGATGGAGCGCCGCACTACTATGCTTTACCTGTTCGCGCTTATTTGGATGAAGTTTGTAGAAATCGTTAAATAGGTAGAAAAGGGGCAATTGAGTGACCAGCCAGATCGCCAGATTTAAATCCTCTAGATTTATATTTTATAAGATTTAAAAGCGCGGTTTTGCCAAGAAATTAGAAACATTACCGCAGATATCATTGACAAAGTTCAAAAACCATTTAAATATATATGTTTGGTTCACCCTGTATAAATGAAACACCCCGTATAACCCAAAATAATTAAAAAAATGCGCCTCAGTTCTTTCTACTACAATTCAAAATTGTGTACTCCTATTCTATCAAATAAGGGAGATATCGCCTGCGGACGCAAGTCTGGGATACTCTGTATTAACATAATCCATATATACCTTGTCATACGTAAAAAGATATAGTTTCCAATTCTGCAATAAAAAAATGGGGGTTTACATTTAAAAAAATGTCGTTGACGTCGTATCTTTTTCTTGACACACCCTGAATATTTAACTTTTATGTAAAAAAATTCTAAGTTGAAAATAGAAATCGACGTATCCTAGCGGTTTCTTCCTAAACTCCCATTCGAATTTTAAATGAATTTATCCGCTACTTTACGAACGTACTGTATATATGTATGTTTAAGTAAAATTAAAAATTCTTAGTTTATTAAGCCAACATCCACCTAATTGTTGAGTGTTTTAAAATGTGATTTTAGGTAAACATATATTAAAGAAACTTTTAAACACCATGTAAAAACATATTGTCACTCTGCATCAAATTTTCATTTTCATTTTAAAAAAGTTAAGGATATAAACGCCAGTTATCGATGGTTTATATGATTACTTGATACACTTCTACGTTTAGTGGATTAGTAATGTTAGTGAACTACTGATTGTATATACAATTTGCCAATTGCTTTTAATATATAAAACAGAAACTTATGAAGTATCGAATATGAAACATTATATTTGATAATGCACTATGTGCTTTTGTTCTGTTGATTTAGTACTAGTTATTTAGTAAATAAACAATAGATTATTAAATAATAACTTTGGACATGATTTAAACTAGCAATATGTTACTTCATTATAATATCGTTTATGCAACTTTGTTTTATTAATTAAAATAAAACCAACTTTAAATAAAAAAACACTTACAATACGGAATAACTTTAAATACATTACGAACTTCCATAATCAAGTAGATAGTACATTCACAGGTATCTATTAAAGACATTTAACATTTTTTAAATTGCAATATAACAAGATCTTCATTACATTTAGGTTATTTTAATTTGCGGTATTACTTTTGCAACCATTGTAATTGATGCAGGTAGTGATATGCTAACTTTTAAAGTACATGTAGGTCATGAAACGTAGTAGAAAGTCTTATTGAGAACTCTGTGTTTAATAAAGGATCCACTGCCATTACAATTTAGTATATAGAATTTATTGAAACGATGAATTTGAATGTACTATTTATGATTTAGGGGCTTCGTCAACGACATCAAATGCCGCACACATATCGGTATCATTTACTTCAATGTTAAAAATCATGGTCCATTACACTAATCTACAACAAATTTTCAGTATACTTCATTAGTTCGAAATATAAAAAATTATTAGCGTCACCTACAACTCACCATTTTAGGCACCTTTAAATTTCACGTTACCTTAGAACAACTTCTTTTAATAAAAGAAAGATTCATACCATCATTAACCTTAAATAATTTGTATTACATCAACGTAACTAACAAAACCAGTAGCGTCACTAGTTCTAATTTTTTTAGTTCGAATTTTAGCTCTAACTTTTGTTGTGGGAATTGAACCATAGAATTCTGTAATACATTTATACAATAATTTATTTGTTATATAATCGTTCATTACAAATTTAGGTACGTGTATAAAATGTTCAGAGGTAATAAAAAGGTGGTAGTTCCGTATTACTCATAGATCACCGCTCTTCTACTCGATCGGAGTAAAAAAAGCATAGTACACAATTCGGGTTGGAATGCCTATTACGCACTCGTTCTCGTTCGTGATCGTAATAATGCGTTCGTGCGTAATAGGCTACTTACAACCTTTATTATGTAACATACTATGTGGTGTTCAAAAAAAGAAAATTAATGTGCGAGGCATATTTGTAAGGGTGGGTCAAATATAGTGTAATTCCATGTGGATATATGCAACAACAAATAAGCAAATTTTATTGCAAAAATAATGTGAAATTGTTTTTTTCTTTTAGTAACAATAATTATACTAAAAAATAATTATCGTAAATGTTCAAATTGAAACCCATTTTCTTCTTGACGGTACGCCAATCCTGTTGAAACTACAACGTTTCATTAAGGATGTCGGGATCTTCGTTCGGGTAAAGTTCAGCCAATGGCATATCTAGGTACTTTAGACCTGTCAATGCCCGTCAATGGAAATAGGCCCTATAATTCTATGACTTACTATTCCCGCCCAAACGTTAATTTTTCTAGATATTGGGTGTTACTTTCCATCATCCAGTGTGGATTATTGTTGCCCAAATAACGACAATTTTGTTTGCTCACTGTACCGATTCTGTGATCAGGATCATCTCCGTTTAGTTCTTGAACTAACTGAACCTTGTATGGATGCCATTTGTGGTACTTTAATTTTCTTAAAACGGAGCTTTCTGAAATATTATTATTTGCCGCAACAGTTTGCGATGGAAAGTGTGGGTTTTCTATCAGCGCTAATATAACGTCCATTTCTACATCTTTTGGAACTGCAGGTCACCCGCATCTTAGATGACCCTTCACATTTCCCGATACTTCGTACTTTCTTATAATTTTAATGACTGTTGATTGAGTAATCGGTTCATTGTTGGGATATTTTTCATTAAAATAATTACAAACTTCAGCTTTGGTACGAACTCTATCTCCACAACCTAGAATGATGAGAATCTCAATTCGTTGAGTTTCCCATGACCGTCAAACCATTATTATATTGATTATTAAAATAATCAATTAACTTTAGGAGGTAATCAATAAACTAAACCTAGACTTAAACATTCACTTTTATTATTATTTTGAACACAAGTTATCAATAACAATAACCAATAAAGTAAGAAATTATTTAAAAAATCAAACGTGACATTTCTGTAGCATCAGAAACAAAAACTTGTTTATTTATTGACAACGCTATTTGATGGTTTTCTCGTTTTTCTATTTTAAAAAAATTAATATTTCTTGAAATCTGCACTTAAAAGGTACAATGTGTTTATTTGCTGAAATCATCGTTTTATAATCTATTAAAATCCGTTAAGAAAGTGAGGTGTTCTCATTAAAAAAAAATGATGTCGTCACTACGCAGACGGGGTGGGGGTAGGAACATTGAAAACTATCGCGAAATGTTTTCCATTACCAATATTAATTTGACGTGTTCAATAGTGTTTTGATGTTTCTGACAGGAAAGGAAAAAGATCCATT
The DNA here is from genome assembly GCA_036346205.1 of Vesta saturnalis. Lineage (NCBI taxonomy): Eukaryota > Metazoa > Arthropoda > Insecta > Coleoptera > Lampyridae > Vesta > Vesta saturnalis. The sequence continues at coordinate 493,194 of JARFJB010002176.1, read as the reverse complement.
ATTCCAAACTTTTGGTCCTCATATGTATATATATATATATATATATATATATATATATATATATATATAGATATTAATGTGTGTGTGTGTGTGTGCGTGTGTGTGTAAGGTTTTGGGTGGCAACATTTTATATAATTCCAAAGGGCGCCCAGTAGGTTTGTACGATTGCGTGTTCGGTTTAGTTTTACTTGTACGTCGGTAAGCCAGTTTAGAGTTTTAGTGAAAAGGATTTCTAGGTAAGCAACTTCTTATTGGAGTGTTAGTTATTCGTTGACGAAGGTGATTGCAACTTCTACCCGAATAGGTTGGGCGTATGGTTGTCTCAGAAGTTGAGATTTTGAAAAAGGATTGCTTGAGTTTTGAGGGGTTAGTGGGGATTCTCAACTCATTAACGCAGTTGGAGAGGTTCTGTAGTATTTTCTAGATATTGCGGGAGGCTATTACGCTGTCACAGAAATCGATGTTATCCACAAACTGTGCCACGGACATTCTGGCATGTGATACATTGGGAATGCCATAAGTAAATATTGTGTATAGGTTAGAGGATAGGACAGAACCGTTCGGTACGCCTGTTGTGGAATTGAGGCGGTTTTATTGTGGAGAGGTTTGCCAGATATATATATATATATATATATATATATATATATATATATATATATATATATATATTACGAAGTGAAACTGTGATTTCGACTGCTTCCGGTATAACGTAAGTTGTCTCTCTTGACATCTTCGCGCGTTAGAACGTCTGATGTGGGACTGTGGTTAAATATAGGTTTGGATAACGAATTTCAGTTTGCATTCCAGTACGGGTTGAAGTAGTATTCGTCATCTAGAAATGACCTATGTGTTCGGAGCAAATGATGTGACAAGGCGTTCAGTTCTCAGGGTGTCTTATAAATAAGGGTTCGGTGTTTGTGGTACGTATTACAGGCCATAAGGGTAACGAGACGTTAATTCCGTTTCTTTTGATTGTGTTGTAAGCGAATTGGGTGTGACGGGAACTACAATTAACTAGTGTTGCTATAACGTCTTGTTTATCGCGGCCGGGTACATTATATTAGAAAAAATATTGTTAGAGTCGGGAAATGCACCGTCAATGCAACGTATTCGAGATGCTGTATGTGCAAAGGTAATTGAAGTCGCGAGGATGAGAAAGAGTAGAGTGGCACCTCTGTATCCGTTTACCGTGCGTGTAGGAATGGTAATTGGCAGAGTGTGGTGTGCGTTTGTCTGTATGTTTTTTCTGCGATGGAAAGGATATGTATATTACGTACGTGTAGATGGTTTATGAGTAACGGGCTTACCAAAGAACGCGACTGGCTTCAATGGTACTTGTTATGATATCCACAATGAAGGGTATAAGAATTGGGCATGCGGATAACGAACACGGTAGAACGGTGTACTGCTATGCAAATGTACGTTTGATGTTCGAAGTGCTTCTGGAAGGTGAAGTCAGGCTTTCCCGTCAGGAAAGAGCTGGAAAAAGTAAGGCTTGAAGGAAGGATTTGATGGCGAGGGGTTCGATATCAGGTTGATGTTTGGGAGTGTCGGGTATGGAATCGGATTGCCATCTGTGTAGAAGGACTAGGAGGTTACCGACGTTTCTGGTTTTAAACCAATCGGATAGGTTTACTCCCTGCAATTCTTACACTTTGGTTGAGCGGCGGCTTGCAAGTTGAGAGTTTGCGACTTTCGCCACAATTGGGGTAGCGGATTGACCGGGTAAGAAACTCCTCAGCGGTATGACCCACCTGTGTGCGGGTAGAACAATACTCGGGAAGTGATGATGGAAGCAGTGTGGGTTCGCCGGGGTAATGTCTCCCAAACATGGAGACTCCCATTGAGAGGTTGTCGAATGTGGGTTATCGGACGGAGGAGGAGTTTTGGTGGCGATATGTAAACGTATAGTGTTTGTCACTTTGTAATTGGCAATCGCAGTCAGTACAACTTCGGGTTGGATATCCTTGTCTATCGTCCCGGTATGTGCTCCAGTGGATTTATGTTAACGGAATAGAAAAATTGGTGACACCATTTACTATAGCTTGTTCAAATATTTTGCTTTTCATGATAATTTTTGGAGCAACTTAAATCAAGGTTCTCTGTAGACGAATCATCTAGATCTAGTTTATACACACTTCTGTACCGTGGCTCAATTAAGTTAGTGAAAATGTTAGCTTCGATTATGAAATTCGAAAATATTTTATCTGAAACTGTTACTTCATATAACAGTAGCGTACAAATTTTTAGAAAACTAAACTCGGTAGCTTGTCAAATACAAATTGATCTCTCGCCCCGTCAAGGATTCTAAAAATGCATAAATCTTTTGCCAAATAAAGACGAAGTAATTAATTACCACAATTGTGTTTTCGTTCAGGTTTTCCCTTTCTGCTAAAGTTATATTCATACAGTCACTAGTCTCTCACTCAGTTCAACTAGTCATTTGTCATCACACTATTCCATTATTCTATTCCTAGCCTCTTCGTCGTATATTCCTCATGCATAATTTTAGCCTTCAACTGACGGCTAATTCATACCGTACGTTAAAGAACAGTAATTTAAATTATCTTCGAAATAGCTGCTTTAAGGGACATTTGAGTTACTTTAACCTCTCTTTTTAGAATTGCCGATTACTTGAAATCAAATCTTTGGTTGTTTATGTAACTTAACTTACATTTAATTAAAGTTGTTTTATTACAGTTGTTTTGAAATAATTTCGTAATATGTGTATGTTATCATCCAATAACAGTACTCTTCCCTCGATAGTTATGATACTTATGACGGCCTAGGCCATTACACAGATTTAATAATACGGTGACATAGAAACAAATTACATGGCTTACCAAAGTTTATTTATTTTTTCCGGAATTAAAATAACATTAAGATAACAAAATTCTACAATTTTGTTGCATATTACGATATTACAAAAATACATAGTTGAATGCTACACTGCCGATACGGAAATAACTGGGTGGGTTATAAACCTCGGCTATCGTTTTGCTTTACAAACTTCAACTGCGTCTGCTATTTGTTATATATTGGTCTTATGACATTAATAACTAAATGAGTATACTTACTGCAATGTAATTAAAATGAAACATTTATCCTACAAATTTTAATGAATTGGTAATAAACTACCTAGCATATAAAACTTTTTATAACGGAATAGAAGTCCATGCGTACTTACATTTATTATAATTTTATTAATTAAAATGTACCACGAAACATTGAGACTAGAATTACTTAGAAGTGTCTAAAATGTGGTTTTATATATTACTGTTGCGTTGTAGAAAAGTGCTTGTCTGCAGTAGATTATTTTACTTATTCGCTGATTATTTTTAGTGGAAAAATCACAAAATGCTCAGCTGGTACTAGATAGTGTTTGATTAAAAAAGATGGAATCTTATCATTTACATACAGTAACACATGAAAAATGCGGTTAGAAAAAATGTAAATTTTTTGTGCACAGTTATAAAGTAAAGCACGTACTTTAATTGATAAATATTTTTTAAAAACCAGTTTACGCAAAATTACTTAATGGCAGTTGTAAAGTAGTATTCACTGAAAGAGTGCATAATTATGATAAGCCTGTCATAAAACACATATAGCAGATTAACACTTGGACCGGATGTGAGCACCGCTGCACCTTTTTGTCGATAATAACCGAAAGTAAGTTCATCATCATGTAGCTTATTCACAAATACTTCTTCGGAATATCTTGCTTATCTAATTTATCCTAAAGGCTTAATTATAGATTCAATATACACCAACCTTCAGTGAAATTAAAACTGGAGTTTCTCCGAACGTAACATTCTCATGTTATGTAAAGTTTGACACCTGGTTAGGTCATAAGCAAAGTTCCATACACAAAGTTACGTCAAATATTTTCCTCGCCAGGAGTGCTTACCGCTACGTCAGTAGTTTATGAATTTAGCTATCCAATCTGTTTATACTGTCTTCTCATATAAACAGTGAATTAAATAAGGATGGTGAATATTCGAAGTGTACTTGACGAAATCGACGTACGGTATTGAATACGCAAATGTAGTAGAAAGAGTAAACCTATAAATGCGAAACCAATTTGTTTTATATGCATATGAATTTAATTCTCATTTGACTGCTACGTAACCTCCATATATTTGTGTATCCTTTGACTGTTTCTTCATTTCCTACATTTACATCTTTTAATCATCATTTATTACACATTTTAAATCTGTTCTAATTTTTACAAAATAAATCGCAATAAATAAGTAATTGTATTTTGGAATTCTGCAGCTTCAAATTCTGCCATCTCGGAGTATATTCTCTAATCACAATTTATTATAACGAAAATAATTTTGACTCATGTTTTTTATATTACACCATGATTGTATGTGATGATGTACCGGTAAACACTCCTCGCGTGGATAATATCCAATTTGTTTATACTGTCTTCTCATATAAAACAGTGAATTAAATAAGGATTCGTAGTGCATTTGACGAAATCGACATACCGTACTGAATAAGTAAATGTAGTAGAAAGAGTAAACCTATAAGCGCGAAATCTTTTTGATTTATTAGCATATGAATTTATTTCTCATTTGGCTAATTTTACATAACCTCCATATGTTTGTTTATTCTTGGACTGTTTCCACGTTCCCTACATTTACTTCGTTTATAATCATCATTTATTACACTCTGTAAATCAGATCTAATTTTTGCAAAATAAATCACTATAAATAAGTAATTGTATTTTGCAATTCTGCAGCTTTAAATGCTGCCATCTAGGGGTATATTTTCTAATCAGAATTTACTATAACGAACATAATTGTGACTACCTTTTTCATATTACACCATATGATTGTATGTGATGACGCCCCTAAATCAGTTGCAGTAATTCACCAATTACGATTAATCTATTTCATACAAACCTTTCATTTGGAGATATTTTTGTTACTCAGAGACACGGACAATATCCACAAAATAAATCTTTAGGTTCTGTACGGTATTCATCCAAGTATTCAGTTGTTTTATGAAAACCAATTTATGTTTACCATTTCTAAATATATTAATACAGGGTGTTTATTAAACATACGCAAAAACGAGAGGTTATTCCCTGAACTGTTACAAGGATATTTTGTCTTTTGTTGATTTTTGAAAAGGCGCTTTGTTTCGAAGATACAGGACGAAACAAATTTTCGACAATAAAAACAATTTATTACCAAAAATTACATATAACGTTTCTTAATCTACAAGAATTGTGCAAAATGACTACCTCCTTCTCTAATGGAAGAATCTAATCTTCTCCACATTCACTCCCGAACAACACCAGGGTCGTTCCTTATTCAGTTACATCCAGCAATTATCGTATTTCTTAAATCTTCCACATCTTCCAGTGGAGTGGTGTAAATGAAATGTATGTTAGCCATCTCGGCGTTCGTATAGCGATTCATGACGGAAGACTTCACTAACGACAGTTATATACGTTAAATATCCAAACGTTAATTAGTCTCAACAAATTTGATACATACAAAATGATCAATCACGGATTCAAATTCAAGTCTGCAGCCGTTCATAGTAATCGGAATGTGTTAAAAGATAACAACGCAATTTTATAAATTTTGTATTATCTGGTAAGTGCAGTGTAGTAAGCCATACTTTTATTTCGGCTTCATTCATAATTTGAAAAATGCCAAAGTTGGATTTGTTAAAAATTTGTTTCGCTCTGTATCTTCAAAACAAAGCGCCTTTTCAAAAACTATCGAAGAATAAAGTATCCTTAGATTAGTCCAGGGAATAACCCGTTGAATTTGTGCACGCGCGCACGCACGCGCGCGCACATACACACGCACGCACGCACACGCAAACCCACATTCACGCACATGCACGCACTCACACACAATTGGAATTGATTCTTTTGTTAGTGAAGAAATTAGGTTTGGGTTAACCTAAAATTTGATTCCATTTTTTTACATGTTTATTGAATAAATGTTTTTATCCACAACCGACACATTATCATGTCATAATTCAACTGCTTACAAACGCATTATAAACACTATAAAACCCTAGTGTTTTATATTCATAAAACACTAGGGTTTTATATTCATAAGACACTGTAGCGTTTACGAATCAGTCACTATAGCAATAAATCCATGACCACCCATAAATTCAAATAATAAGAAAATTGAATTAAAATTAAATTAACTAGAATAATTAAGTACATTTCATTCTAATTTATTGTCGGTTGTGGATAAAGTTTTGTATTACATTCGGGTCTTATTAGCATATAAAACACTTATGAAAATAAACGCTCGAGCTAACGCTCTCGCGTTTATTTTCTTGCGTGTTTTATATGCCTAATATAATAAATAACTAATTATTTACTGCATGCTTCGTTTCTTTTCCATCTCTAACTCCTCTTTCTGCTTACTCAGTTTTGAACCTTTGGGTTCATGACGCCTATTATTACAACTGCAAAGGCTTATGTGTATTAAGATATATACTAATCTAGCTGCAGAATTATACTTGCTAGATTGTGTTGTTTGAAACCTTCCAGTGACAATCATTCTGTGGGATAGCAATAAGCCGGTATAAAAATTTGGCGTCATTGCAAATCGTATATAGAAGCTACAAAACAGTTTTGACGCTAGGCGTAAAGAACGTTACATTTTGCAGCGATTTAACCTATGAGCTCCAATTTCACCATATGAAAATGTTATTTAGACAAATTACAATGGACACTATAAAGCATAGAATAAGCAAGAAAAAAATCAACAATTAAATACAATGAGCACATAATGTCTGAAAACTTTTACTGTTCGTTGTATTAAAATCGCTCGAATCCATCGATTTTGTTTGGTTATTTCATTATTTACTATTATACAAGATGCCCTATAACCCAGGAAGGCCCGAGATAATATTACATTTTTAGATTGGGTTTAAAAATCTAAAAACATTTTATATAAAATATTTTTTCTAACCCGAATGTTTTTTTAAACAATTCAAGTTCCTTAATAGATTAAAGCTGCTACAGTTAAACGGTTTGATACAAATTAAAAAAAAATTAACATTACTATTAGAGTTTTTCTAATATTTCTAATAGTGACCGTATACGAGGTACGATTTGTTAAATTAAATGTACTAATTTCCAATCTTGGCGGTAAGTATGTGACGTAGTGCTTTGAAAACCCTATAATGAATAAATAAACTATTAAGTTAGTCGTAGTAGAGCTGCTTTTCAAGAATTAATTAATCCGCTTATATATGCAATAAAATTTTGTTCAATATGCATAAACAGCTTAATTCCCTTGCAAACTAGCTATCGTGAAGTTACTGTGATTTTTCAATCATGAAGCGAAGTCGTACAAACGCGGTAATTAAATTACAACACAACAATTATCAATGTACGTTAAACATTTCGCAGAAAAACAAAATACATAGGTGCGAGTTTGTATCAGCACAAAATAATTATTCTTTTTAATAGAAATATAAAATAGAAATTTACAACAGGTTAAACAATGAACTTAAAAAGATGGTAGTTAATATATTCAAATATAATTTCAAGCATACATTGTTTGACAATCAAAAGGACCTAATAATGATTTGTTTCAGATTTAGTTAAAATTTCAGCTTATTCAGTGTTGTGTACAATAAATATCTTTCACCCAGTATTTTTTTTCTTTTCTTTCTATATACAATATGTCCCAAATTCGCTTCTCTGTAAACGGATCTCGGCTTCTATTATACTTACATGGCAAAGGTTAAATGGGGAAAGTTTTAGAGGAAGCTTAGAGCATTCGATATCCGGTTTCAGATTTACGATCGGTCAATTGGTTTTGAAAACATCGGCGGAAAACCGAAAATGGCGGATTTGGTTTTTCGCCTGTAAATCCGAAATGGTTAATTTGACAGCTGTCACAATGTGAGATTATTCGGACACTTTTTTAAGACGAAGAAGATGGCGTGTATGACATGTTACAATCGTCTTTTGTTATCCCACAATCTGCCTCAACTTTAATTTTTCTCATTGCCGCCATATTGGATTTTTCGATTTTTTGAAAGAGCACAATATTTCCAGTTTAGTGATGTCTCACAAGTACATAAAAGATTAGAGTTCCATGGAAATATCACACTTTCTAAAGTTAGGTCTTATTTATTATTATTAGTAGGACATGATTTATTTGTCAGTAAAATTGTTTTTTTCCATATAAGGTGGCTCTGACTTTGACGTTAAATAATTCAAAGTAGTGGTTTCATAAGTAGTACGCTTTTCTGTCATTAAAATCATAAACGTGACACACAAATTGTAAAAGCCTGTTGAAAATGGCCGGTATTTCCTATTCAAATGAAGAAAAGTTTGACATGTTAGCGCTTTACTTGCAGTCAAACAGAAACGCCGACATTAACTCAGCGAGGTATTTGGAGATGTACCCCGAACGACGGCAGCCTCATAAGACCCACTTCAGAAAAATTGTAATTAATTTAATTAACTATGGGGCCTTCGAACAACCTAAAAGCGGATACAATATTGATAATGAAAATCGTGACAGAAACATTTCACAAGCTGTCAACGAAAACCCCAGTGCATCGGTAAGAACGGTAGAACGGGAAATTCGTGTGTCAAAATCAACGGTACAAAGAGTGTTAAAAAAGAATAACTACTATCCATACAAACCCACAATAGTTCAAGGACTTAAGGAAACTGATTTTCCAAGACGAATGCGCTTCTGCGAGTGGTATACTAGAATGTGTAATGAAAATCCCGATTTTGTTAATCATGTCTTGTGGTCTGATGAGAGTAGGTTTACGAATTGTGGAGTTTTTAATAAGCACAACATTCATCATTGGGCTGTAGAAAATCCTCACGAAGTGGCAGAGAGACGTCTACAGACCAGATTTGGAAGTAACGTTTGGTGTGGGATTATTGGTAATTTAATCTAACTTACCTATTTTAATTGGGCACCTATGTATTATAAATTATTAATCATTGCAGGAAATCGACGTATAGGACCATTTTTGTTTGACTATAACTTAAACGGACAGAGGTACCTAAAGCTTTTGCGAAACCAGGTTGTGCCGAATTTACGAGCTACTCTCACCGAAGATGAGTTCAGAAGAACCTGGTTTCAACAGGATGGATGTCCGGTACACAATACCATTCAAGTCAGGAACTTCTTAAGGGAGCAGTTTGATGAAAGAGTTATTGCATTAAATGGTCCAATATTTTGGCCTCCTAGATCCCCTGACCTTTCGCCCTTGGATTTCTACCTCTGGGGTCACATAAAGAATGAGGTATACGAGATTGATCCTCATGCGACCATAGAAATCCTGAGACAGAGAGTTTTGGATACATTTAGAAATAGTGTTAATGGAAATACACTTGCTAGGGTTGTACGAAAAACAGTCACCAATTGTCAAAAATGTCTCGATGTAAATGGACGTCATTTTGCAAATCTGTAAATTAATTGTAATTGTAATTTTATTGTAGGTTGTTCAAAGGTTCAAGTATTAATTAAATTAATGACGATTTTTCTGGCTTTATTTTTAACACACTCATAGCTGGGAATTTGTCCCAAAACATCTGTCTTGTTGAGAGGTCTATTTAATTTCATGTTTTATTGAAAATTCAAAGAATTTTATACATTATTTATTAATGTTATTTTGCGACAAATAAATCATGGCCTACTAATAATAAATAAGACCTAACTTTAGAAAGTGTGATATTTCGATGAAACTCTAATCTTTTATGCAGTTGTGAGACATCACTAAACTGGAAATATTGCGCTCTTTCAAAAAATCGAAAAATCAAATATGGCGGCAATAAGAAAAATGAAAGTTGAGGCAGATTGTGGGATAACAAAAGACGATTGTGTCTTAAAGAAGTGTCCGAATAATCTCACATTGTGACAACTGTCAAATTAACCATTTCGGATTTACTGGCGAAAAACAAAATCCGCCATTTTCGGTTTTTCGCCGATATTTTCAAAACCAATTGACCGATCGTAAATCTGAAACCGGATATCGAATGCTCTAAACTTCCTCTAAAACTTTCCCCATTTAACCTTTGCCGTAAGTATAACAGAAGCCGAGATCGCTTTATAGAGAAGCGAATTTGGGACACATTGTATAGTAAAAGAAAGAAAATATTTAAGTTACGTTGTTCTTTTTTCCATGCTTGTCATGTCTACTTACTTAATTTACAAAACAAAAGCCAAGGTTAAGTGGAAGGATAGTTCTTCTAGTATTATTATAGTTGTTAAAAATTTTTTTTTCTTGTTCTGCTTGTATTTTAAAATGTAACCAATACATACAATATATCACTATACTCACTAAAACAAAGCCTTGAACTCCAATGAAATTGTTAAGCACTGCTATGTTTTTCACTATACTAATAACTAGTGATTGAACTGATAACGTTGGAACAAATCTAAGTAGTTATTTTCTTAAAACAAATCTCTTAAATCTGAACACCTCTATTGCATATTCAGCGATTTTTTTAAACACCTAACCTAACCCTGCTATAGTTTGTGGATCTATGTTACAACCTAGGCACAAAGTACGATCCTGATTGGAAAATAAAAAAACTTCAATAAGGTACTAATTCACTAAAAACAAATATTACGCCCTTTGATGTTCAAACACAAACCCCAAAACGCAACGTTAAGTCAATTACAATTCCTTACCTAAAGTCCTCACGGCATGGGGAACTGGATGAAGACGCTGGAATTGTACTTGACCGCTGCGATCTTAATGACGACGGTCCATTTTGTTGCAATACATGACACGCACTAAGTATTTCTTTGTGTAACTTAAAAAGCAATTACACGAAAGTTTACATATTCAACGACTGCTTTAATTAATTTAAATAACTGTGCAAATACACTAACAACGGTGTTTAAATATAAAAGTGATTAAATTGATAGTTTTGTCGTCATAAAGCACAACATAAAGTACACTTTGATTTGAGTTTAAACTTCTGTCACTATCCTTTACACAACTTAATAAGTTCCAGTTTATATATATATATATATATATATATATATATATATATATATATATATATATATATATATATATATATATATATATATATATATATATATATATATATATATATATATATATATATATAGGATGTTTCAGGAGGAGTCTGCCATACTGCACAAGCTATTCCTCCCATTAAAATAATGAAATAAGTGCATGTAAATATGGATCCGAAAATGCTTCGTCAGCGAGTTATATAGGGTGATAGGTTTCGCCTGTACATCATTTTCTACAATAGTGTGTTACGTATTCCTTTATATCGGTTACCAACACAAACTAATGTAAAAATTGAAAAATATCCTTTATCCGCACGAAAATTATTTTAACACTCGACATAAATAAATATAGGTAATTACAAATACAAAAGTTATGTGAGTCTATTAGCACTATTTAAAATAAGACCTCTTAGCACAGAACCGCGTCGTTACAAATCTTTCTGTCTCCCCTTTCCTAGAGGAGAACACTTTTATACATTAGTACTACCGCGTGGTTCTTTCTAGCTACATTCTTTTTGCGCTAAATTTGTATTCAACAATGGTCGACTGCAATGATAGCTTTCATCCTATTCACAACTGGTTAACGAAATCTTTAAACAATTTCAATCCCTTCTTTACATTTTACTCAACAAAAATTTTAATTTTCGCTAAGAACAAACGTTTATTTTATTACAGGTTATTATAAAGACAAAATTTACATCGATTGAGGTTCGTACTTCGACAGCGCAGTTTGTTCTCGCGGTACTCTAGCAAAGTAAAGGTCGTAGGTTCAAATTTTACTCGAGGTAAACTTTTTCATTATGTATTTCATAAAATTAATAATAATTTTTAAACGTTTATTTTACTTTTTTGTGAACTTCAAAGCCTTGCTTATAATGTACTCATTAATTTTATAATACAACAATGTTGACTAACTACATTAAAAAAATTATAATAACATTAATGTATTATATTTTAGATTTAATTTAGGGCTGTCCAACTTACAAAAATACTAAACCCTTCAATTTTTTATATTTAATTTCATTTTGCAATCTGACGTAAACCTAACTTTTACAAAACGAAAACTAATTGAAGTCCAATATACCAGTGATGTTTAGTATACAATTTTAAAGTTTATCTAACGCTGAGAAAGAAAATAATAGAAAAATTACCTATGCTACTTGAAATATGCGATAACAGGGGTGTACAAAATTTTCCTAATTTTTCAAAAATAAATTCCTTAAACTGTCACGTATTATTTACTTTATGTTCATATAGCACCATAGTATCGTAACATTCGTAAGATATAATTAAAAAATCTACGTAAAATTACTCATTCGCATGATCCCAAAGTACGATATAGAACGAAATCTTTCTAGTGATCCATATTATGCTAGTAAATTTTGTACTCCGTTGTTAAATGTTTTGTTAACAGAATTCTTTCTTTCGTAATATTAAGTGTATATAATTAAACAAATATTTCATTGGATTCTCTGTTTATTTTAAAAACAGTTTAAATGAAGCAGGTTCTTTAATTTCCTATGAAATGGTCAAACGCAAATATCAAATGTTATGTCATTGAAATATAAATTTATGAAAGTGAGAATATATTTAGAGCCTTCCATTAGAAAAAACACTGAAACTTTACTAAGCGATTTCACAATAGAGTCAATCCTGAAGTAGTGTACTGGAATCGTCAAAACAATGGTAACACATCTGAAACGTGTATTTCCAGTAGAAAAAAAATTGTTTGCTTTTAACTGGGTCCACTATTTTTCCAAATATCTGTGCAGAAATATGTTAATAAGAGAAACTATTTCAGTTCTTGACTCCATCTGTCGACCATTTACAGGCAGATACTAATAGTGAATTTTTTGGAAGACCTATCATTTATTACATGTTTTGGCATAAGAATATACATAATCGGCCTTACATAATTATTAACGTTTTTGAAACAAACACTAATTTTTTTAACACTGAAACAGATCACTCTTGGGAGCAGATCAAAAGTGTCTATTAAGTTCTAAAAACCCTTGGTTCAGCCATATCTCGCATAAGTTGGACTAGTATAAGTTTGTATGACTACGTGTGTGTCATTATTTTCTTTTAGACCCACATGAACGAAGTATGAGGAAGCTACAAAAAGATCCAGTTCAAGATTTTTCATTTTCGATACAGCTTGACCTCAAGGTCAAGTCTCAAAATCAAAAATTGGTTTAAATAATAAGTTATATCGAAGTAATTTCATACACTTTAAACCAAAACCCCTAATATATATACAGGGTCCGGCAACAAGAGCGCCTTCTTTTATATCTTCCGTTTTATGTAAGCTAGATTAATAAAATTTGGAATGCAGTTATAGTTTAGTTGTGTGCATATTTTAAAATTATTCACGCGAATACAGGTTGTTTATTTAAAGAGGACCAAATTATTATAAAAAAATTTAAATGGAACACCCTGTATTTTATTACTTTTTTGAATTCTACACAGTGTTCCTAACAAATTCGCAATATATTTCCCTAACCCTAAATATAGCTGTTTTTGAGTTATTTCGATTTTGCTAAAAAAAAATTGAAATTACAGTTTGCTTTGAAACCGTACCTCCTTAACTGTTGAAAAATAAAAGTTATCTAATTTATATGAGAATAAGTACACAGATAGAGCTTCCTTTTGATGTGAAGAAAATGACATAATTGCATACAGGGTGCTTATAATTGACTTGCCAATCAACCATTATTCGAACTAGTAAAAGTGTACTTTTTCAAATAAAACACCCTGTATATTATTACATTTTTGGTTTCTAAATATTAACCCTTATAAGTTCGCCATACAATTACCTATCCCTAAATATAGCCGTTTCCGAATAATTTTCAATTTTTCAAAATGTATAAGATCATTGAGACATTTTTAAGTCTATGGCCTCGTATAGATAAAAAAGAACATCATAAAACAATTGTATTATACATTAAACGCAACAGAAACTAATATATTATGATAGAAGACTAATTACAATTTTTGTACTGGAGGCATTGCATGTTAACAAGAATTTGACAAATATTTACTTCAATTTCAACTAAAATTCTAAAATCAAGTGTGCTTATAAAAATTGAATTTTTGACGTAAATAAATAAAACTGTAGTTAACCATTTACGAGTATTATTGTTAGTAATCAAGATTTTTATAAAATGAATTTTACACAAAATGAGTTAGTTGATATGATATTCGTGATGGGTGCTGCAGAAAGAAACTGTTTATAGGCCAGCAGAATTTATGCTGAAAGATATGCAGATAGAAGACATCCAAACACAAGATCGTTTCAGAAAGTTATGAGTAGATTTATTGCAACTTCATGTGCCAATCACTCCAAACATGAACGTGTTAAACCTTCTACAAATGAAGATAGTGAATTGAGGGTTCTTCTCGCCATCGAAGAGGATCGTCACAGAAGCCAAAAGGACATAAGTGAAATAGTTGGTATAAGTGAGAGATCAGTAGGCCGTCTTTTAAAGAAGAATCGCTTGCATCCCTATCATATTCAGTTACACCAAGAATTGAGCGATGCAGACTTCGATCATCGAGTAAGATTTTGTAACTGGGCCAGAGAAAAAATTACTCAAAACCCAAATTCTTTTTATAATATTTTATGGACAGACGAATCAACATTTCATAAGAATGGATTTGTTAATACACATAATTTTCAATATTATTCCTCAGAAAATCCACATTTATTAAGATAAGTTGATAATCAACATGGGTGGTATTTAAGTGTCATCGTTGGGGATTATGTCATCGGTCCATTCTTTTTTGATGGACACTTGAATGGTGAGAAGTACCTTAACTTTTTGCGTAATGATTTACCGGGCTTATTAGAAAATGTTACTCTTGATATTAGAGCCACAACATGATGGCGCTCCTGCTCACTACTCTGCAGGTATAAGAGATTATCTCAATGAAGTCTTTCCAAGTAAATGGATTGGGCGAAATGGATCTGTGGGGTGGCCAGCTAGGTCCCCTGATCTGACAAGAATAGATTTCTTTTTATGGGGATACATAAAAGGTATTGTCTATAGGGAACCACCAACCACTGCCGAAGATATGCGTAATCGTGTAACGTAGGCTTTTCATAGCATTACTCCTGAGTTGTTGCGTAGAGTTGAACAATCTTTTAAAGATCGACTTCAGGTCTGCATCCGAGAAAACGGACAACATTTTGAACAATTATTATAAATCATTGTCGCTAATGATTAGCATTAATTTTTTTTTTTTTTTTATTTTATTAGTTTTGTATTTTTAGAAATAATTTTAATAATTATAGTGTATTAGTTTCTGTTGCGGTTTTTAATTTGCAATACAATTGTCTTCCACTGTTTTTTTTTCTATTTATACGAGGCCATGGATTTAAAAAAATGTTTCAATAATCTTATACATTTTGGAAAATTGAAAATAGTTCGGAAACGGCTATATTTAGGGATAGGGAATTGTATATAGAATTGATAAGGGTTAATATGTAGATACCAAAAACGGAATAATATACAGGGTGTTCTATTTGAAAAAGTAAACTTTTACTAGTTGGAATAATGTCTGATTGGCAAGTCAATTATAAACACCCTGTATGCAATTATGACATTTTCTTTGCATTATAAGAAAGTTCTATTTGTGTACTTGTTCTGATATTTATTAGATAACTTTTGTTTTTCAACGGTTAAGGAGATACATTTTCAAAGCTATCTCTGTAATTTCAATTTTTTTTTATAAAAATCGACATAACTCCAAAACGGCTATATTTAGGGATAGGGAAATATATTGCGAATTTGTTAGGAACAATGTGTAGAATTCAAAAAAGTAATAACATACAAGGTGTTCCATTTAAATTTGTTTTAATACAGTTTGGTCATCTTTAAATAAACAACCTGTATACACGTGAATAATTTTAAAATATGCACACAACTAAACCATAACCCTATCCCAAATTTTATTAATCTAGCTTATATCAAACGGAAGATATAGAAGAAGGGGCTCTTGTTGCCGGACCCTGTATATGTACAGTATGTGCGAATTAATATCAACGTAGCCTTAATTTTCATAATTTTACTTTTTTGCAGCTGGCAATGCTTTTTATGTCAAAAGTAGCGGCCATTTTGTGTTACTGTTTTAACGGTTAGTGAGTAAACTTCCATTAAAGAACAAGTTTTGGGGCTGCTTTTCTTATATAGAGACCCGATCCCTTGTGCTGATTGAAGGTATGATGAACTCCCACAAACATAAATACATACCTAATAGAACACAGGTTGGAAACTGAACTAAGAAAAGTTGATCCCAACGGTCAAGCAGTTTTTCAACAAGATTCGGCTCCATGCAATGTGTCTAAGGTAACGATGCAATATTTCAAGGATAAACAGATATCTTGCCTCGATTGGCCAGGAAATTCACCGGATCTTAATACGATTGAAAATCTATGGGCTATTGTAAAAGCTAGACTTCGTAAACTTGTCTACACAACAAAAACAAAACTGATTGAGGTTGTAATCCAGGTATGGTTTTGAGACCAGCAACTAAATGAAAAATGTAAAACAATTATAGATTCTATGCCAAGACGTGTTCAAGAACTTACAAAAGCCAAGGGAGAACATATTTTATATTAAAACACTTAATTCACATTAATTCGCACAGTACTGTAGGTACTGTAGGAGATGAAAGAAATAAAAAATACTGTTTCCTTAACAATCAAGGGGAATACAAATGACGTATTTTTCAAACTCCCCCCATAAATCCCATCCATACTGATTTAAAAATATTATATCACAATACGCCACTCTGGGAAGCTTATTAAACGTGCTAATCATTGATCATAAAAAAAGTAGGGTTAATTGAAAAACTAACCTCATGTTTGAGGATAATTCTTGGAAAAGTTACAATGACTATTATCTTTTAAACAAAGAGAGGTATGAAAAAAAAAAAAATTTTTCAACCCCTTAAGCTTCATCCGCAGTGACTTAAACATCTTAAATGGCAATACCCCACTTGGAGCACCTCTTTGGGAAGCTTATTAAAAATGCTAATGGTCTTAAAAATATTGGCACACTCTAATACTACTTTAAATTCAAGAAAACTTTTGTTTAAAGAAAAACAAGTAGACTATAGAAAATAATTACAATAATTGTTTGAAATGACCGCCAGTTTGTTCTAGACACTCTTGGAATGTTCTGACACGCTTCTATTATCCTCTGGCGGAATTCATCCAAAGAAGTTGGTTGAGTTTCATACACTAAAGATTTAATGTAACCGCACAGAAAGAAGTCCATGGAAGTAAAGTCGGATGACCTTGGTGCCACTCAATTGGACCCTTTCTACCAATCCACTGTTGCGGATGAAACCTATCCAGCTACTGTCTCGTATTAATAGCATAATAAGGAGGGGCTCCATCCTGTTGAAAATGCACAATGCCTACATTAAGAATTAAATTCCTTTCTAACTCCCTTTGATTTTCAATTTCATGGACACTTAATGACTCTATTACATTGTTAAGCATCTGCACGTATACCTCGCTGGTTAAATTACCCTCGATAAAAGTGGGCCTATTATTGGTCTCCCAGTATTCACACCAAACATTAAGTTTCTCAGGATTCTGGGATATCATTCTGGAAAATGATGTGAGTTATCATCACTCCAGTAGCGATAGTTTTATTTGTTTACATGACTATTTAAAAAAAATGTACATTCATCACTAAAACTAATGTGTGGGTTCTCATTGAATTTTGTCCGTCATTGTTTCGCAAAACTGAATTTGTCGATCTGGATCATCGTCACCTAGTTCTTGTAAAATTTTCATCTTGTACGGGTGAAATTTGTGCATTTTTAATACTCTTCTGAGTCATATGGGAAGCTTAAGGGAATTGAAAGATACGTCGTTCGTATTCTTTCCGGTTATAGAAACGGCATTTTTCATTTTTCTCATATCTCTTTTGTTTAAAAATATTGCCATTGTAAGTACTCAAAGGCCCACCGTATATATAATACATATATATATATATATATATATATATATATATATATATATATATATATATATATATATATATATATATATATATATATATATACAACGTGTCCCAGATAACATTTCCAGCATGGGGATCTGCTTATTACAAAAGATACAGATTTGGTTAAATTAGATGAATTACTCTAAGGATTAGTGAAATTATAGGACACTCTCAATTTCTAAATTTCCATGTATTTTAAGACTTATGGCAAGAAAAGAAAATGTCAAATTTCTTTTTCTTGTAATATCTTTTGTTATATTAGACATATAAATTTTATTTGCACTTTCTTAAGATATTTTTATGCAGAATTTAAATATCAATTTGGATTTTTTTTGCACTTTCTATTTTTTAGTTTCAACCTAAATTAAATTTTTCTTATGGAACGGCAAGTCGGCTTTGAAATAATTGATCGTGTTTTTTATCCTCTTTACAATGATATAGCACATGTACTATCTATTTTTAAAAACAACAAAGAAAATTTAAAAGAATGTATTTTATTGAATAACAATAAATATTTGTTTTTATTGCTTATTTATTTGGTTTCTTTTACTAAATATATTAATGATGGCTTTTACTGATATTCTAGAGCGCAAGATTGAGAATACTGTATACTTTACTAAAAGCAGTAAGCGCCATTTTACTACTTATTTAATTAAAAAACGTTATAGCACATAATTGTTAGAATATAAAATAAAAAGGAATAGATTTGCTTGGGTCATTTGAAAATTATTAAATTATTTGTTGGTGGCCCAGCCATAAATATCTAAATACGCTCTAACTCAAAAGTAGCGATTGTGGACATACTGCTTTCTTAGTTAGGACCAGTATCATGTACCTGTAACAGGCCACTACATTTAAACAGAAAAAATAAAGTCCCCACTCAACAGTAGGCAACGAACAGCGAACTACAAGTATAAACCTGTGAACATGAGAATAATGTTTAACGGTTAGTTCTATTCTGTGATTCGAAGTGTATGTCTAAATTTTTAGTGTATTGTAATTGTGATTGTGTCTGGCACTGTTGTACGATTTGATAAGAGGTAAGTTTTTTTAAATAATACGTATTTTAAAATTAAAGCTTGTATAATAGATTTAATAATTCGTAAACAATATTATCTTTACAGCGGATAAAGAATTAATGTTGCATTACACAAAAACAAAATTTCAGTACATAATGTAGCCCAACATAGGAACAAAAATTGTTGAAGTATTCTAAATTGGTCCACCGAAATTAAGAACTTTTCAAAAGCTTTATATACCTTCTCTATACATTACTCTTTTATTACCAATTCGATTTTTATAAATAAATGTTTGATGAGTCACCTAGCTCCAATAATGGGCCTCGGCCCAATATAGGACTCATCCAGTCCGTTACAGGGCATGAAAGTCTGTTAACTATTATAATTAAGTAACTGGTTAATGGTTCAAATAAGAATATCACTATTTCTTTTAGCATCATGGACGGGCACAAGTGTTATAGGAAACATTCCAAAATGTTACAGCAGCTTTAGATGATATGAAGAAAGGCATGAGTCTACGAATGGCATCAAAAAAATATGATATACCAAGGGCAACTTTAACAAGGAAAGGTAAAGAGTGCAGTCTTGGCTACCAAAATGGGACCACCGACCATTTTTACGAACAAGAAGTGATATTGTCAACTGGGTAAAAACCATGGCTAAGGCATTTTCCTATCAACAAAAAAGTTTCTTGTTCAGTGTAAATTAGCAGAAGCTCAACATTACTTTCCGTGGCAATGCAAGACCTGGCAGAAAATGGTACGAAAAATTTAAACAACGGCATCCAGAACTTTCAGAACGTGAAATCAAAGCTTAACTGTCCAACGAAGAGCAGTTACTCAGCTTTATCTTACTACCTGGTTTGCAGAAGTTTGGGAGTACATTACAGGAAAAATTGAAGACATTCAATGATGAAGAGAGAAACCGAATATATAACTGCGACAAGACAGCCTTTTTTTAACCCCAAACCAGGAAAAGTACTAGCTGAGAGTTCTAAAACCGTTTATACATCAGCCGGATGAAAAGTTTAATATGACTGTGCTACTCACTGCTAATGCAGCCGTGATCTCGCCTCCTATGATAGTTTATAGGTCAGTATATATTGAATAGAATATGTAGTTACTGCGAAATTTTTCGTTCAGACTTTTAGTTAATTTCTCTTTATATTTCAGATACTCAAGAATACCACCGTCAATTGCCTCATCAATGCCATCAAATTGGGCTATTGGGAAGTCGGAAAATGGATGGATGACGCAAAAACATTTTTGAATACATCTGTAATATTTTTGAGCCATGGCTCTCTGGAAATAATATTAAAAGGTCAGTTATTTTGTTTATGGACGACACGTATCACATCTTTCTTTACCGTTAACTTTGAATAAGGAGGGCTCCATCCTGTTGAAAATGCACAATGCCTACATTAAGAATTAAATTCCTTTCTAACTCCCTTTGATTTTCAATTTCATGGACACTTAATGACTCTATTACATTGTTAAGCATCTGCACGTATACCTCGCTGGTTAAATTACCCTCGATAAAAAGTGGGCCTATTATTCGGTCTCCCAGTATTCACACCCAAACATTAAGTTTCTCAGGATTCTGGGTGTGTCATTCTGGAAAATGATGTGAGTTATCATCACTCCAGTAGCGATAGTTTTATTTGTTCACATGACTATTAAAAAAAAATGTACATTCATCACTAAAACAAATGTTTCTAGTCAGTGTGGGTTCTCATTGAATTTTATCCGTCATTGTTTCGCAAAACTGAATTTGTCGATCGGGATCATCATCACCTAGTTCTTGTAAAATTTTCATCTTAAGGGAATTGAAAGATACGTCGTTCGTATTCTTTCCAGTTGTTATAGAAACGGAATTTTTATTTTCTCATATCTCTTTTGTTTAAAAATATTACCATTGTAAGTACTCAAAGGACCACTCGGTATATATATATATATATATATATATATATATATATATATATATATATAATATATATATATATATATATATGTATATATATATATATATATATATATATATACTGCTGGTTGAATATCGTCTTATTTCTTGACCGTCTGACGCAGATTGGTACAATACTCGAGAATTTACACCTGCAATATTCAACGTAGCATAAAAATGGCCATTGGTCAATGGTTGGTTCTTCTGGAGGTCGAATATGACGCACACTTTGCATCTAAAGCATCAACTCCGGATTTTGTTTCGTTATAGAAATGAATTAACTCTGGCTTGTTGGTTGTTGTGTTTACAGAATTATTATGATGCATACTGGAAACTAATATAACACCTTTATTTTTTTTTTTGGCGCATAGGTTACTATAGTGGTTGAAGGAGTAAATCCAAACACGGATGAATTAATTTCACGTTTTCGGTTAGGTAAAAATTCTGGCGGAATGCACTTTTTATTTTTTCGCAGAGTCTCCACGTAAGTCAGCTTATATTTCTTGAGTTCATCGACGAGTTCTACTGAACTATACCAGTCGGCCCCGGTGATGTTTCTGTTGGAGTTTCTAACACACTCAGCGAGCCTAAGAACCACTCTTGTCGAATTCGATAATGTAGGATTAGGAGCACTGGCAACTTTTATTTCGGATCCGGAATAAAGCTCTGCATCTACAGATAATGTGTTTTTGCATCAGCCAAAACCTGCACTTTGATCCTATATTTCGCAGGTTTATGGGGAATATACATCCGAAATCCATACCTTCCCCGGAATGGTACAAGCATTTCGTCTACAGCTAGGTAAATTCCTGGCGAATAACATGCCTTTGATCTAGTTATAAATGCATTAAATAATTCAGACTCAGCGGCTAATTTATCAGTTTTCACTCTTTCTTTTCGGGTTTCAACATTGTCAAATCTGAGACAGTTCAATAAAAATGAGAATCTTGCCAGGCTCATAGTGGAACGGAAAATAGATCTGCCAGTCCCATCTGTCGCCCACATGCAACGGATATCTTCATGAGCAGATTTGAAGATGGATTGTAGATACAACAGCCCTAAAAACGCCTTCATTTCAGATAAATTGATGTTGTCAGTAAAAGAAGGCCAAAATTTATTTCGTGACCCAAGAAATCTTTTGGACTTTTTATACCTTTGCCTGGTAGAAATGATCTTCAAATTGGTAAAATCATCTATCTTTTGTACCATCTCATCGGTAATCAATAGACTCCAAGCATGTATGGGCTCACTAGGCCAACTGCTCCTGATAGGCAACTCTTCATCTTCCGACTCGGAATTTTCTTGTTCTGTTTCGGAATTATGGTCACTCAGTATCTCATTGTCCTCTTCATCAACGTCACCGTCTTCAGCCAATATTTCTAACTCATCTAACACAGCTTCTCTTTCTGGCTCATCCACGAATATATTGCTATTGCTAGAGACATTTTCCGTTGAGTCTTTTAAATTTTCCCAAAATTCTTCAGACTCCCAAATATTTCTGATTTCTTGTTCTGTCAATGCTTTCGAACTAGATGCCATTTTTTGCATTTGCTGAAAGAGAGTAAAAAATAATTATATAATATGCATTAGTTAATACCTTATGTAAATTAGTACCTATTGATAAGAACTCGATAATATGAAACCAATCAGCAAACCAACCAAAACAATTATTGTCGCGTATTTACTACTGATGGGTCCCCGGGACCCGGATAGGCACAAACTTCTCACCACTTCGATGCAAACAACACTGAAGGGGCAAACAATACATGCCTAGTCAAGTGCACGATAAGGCGGAAGAGTACTGAGTGGAAGGGCATTGAATGTTGCGAAACGTCAAAAGTACAGCATTGTTTAAAACGTGATGGGTCCTCAGGACCCATCAGTAGTAGCTAAGGGTTAATTCGTATTCTTTGTTATTAAAAGTGACATTAGTGAAATTTTTACCCTATCATGAAAATGGAAATTACCATTATTGTTAGGTTGAAAATGTTCTTTCCGTGATGCATAAGTTGCGTAGTTTCTTAGATAACGTATATAGTATATCAGTACCTTGAATTCTTCAAAAACCCTAGTTCTTACTTAAGTACAGATGTATCAACAAAGTATGTAAACAGAATTTGTTCTAATTACATGACATTTCTTTAACTCATAGTTCTAAATTGAATGATATTAAGAAATGAAATTTTGATACTATTTAATATATTTTCAACAATTAAATGTGAGCATAACTTCGTTTAACTTTAAGTCATTAATTGAGCTATAATATATACTTCTGTATTTAATCTTGACTATTATGAAATTAGGAATTGTATTCATCTCTTTATTTTACTTATAACCAGATACCTAAGTTAAGACGTTTTCTACTAATGTACAGATCTTTGTAACTATAAATAAGATAAGCTGTTAGCCTTCGAATATTTAGACCTATCTATTCTTAAATTTGGGAATAAATTATCTATACCAAAATCCCAATAGTTCATGAAACTTTTTAAATATTTTAAACGAATGTTCACTGTACAATATATGGTATCGAATCCTGAATGTATCCTCAGAAGCTACAAAGTCATAATATAAAACAATAATCTAGATACCAATCTAATGTACTTCACATAGTTCAGTAGAAACTTAAGAACCGAATCAATTTAATGCAATCTGACCATACATGAGGTATGACCAAACAATACGTTTTTATATAAGATTTATATCAGATATATAATATACTATATATATATCTAGTATATCAAATATATATATAGTATATATATATCACGGTCCCTATATATACATCAGCATATACATATATATGTGGTTTAAAGTTCGATCAGCCTCTAAAATCTAATACCTGTGTGTATAAGCTAAAGACAGTTCGAAGAGTTCATTTGCATCTTGTATACGTCTGTTGATGATTACTAAGAATATTACAACCAGAACCAAGAAGCATTTCCGACAAATAAAAAATAAAAAGGTTAACATAGTATTACATACTCACATATTTTTCCAAAGTTCAATGCAAATATGGTAGAATATTTTGGGCTAAATATACATATTATAAAATAACTAGTATAGATAAAATATGTAGATCCACAACAAAGACGTTAACTTGTTAACGAGGTAATTATAAAATTACTTATATACCCATGATTGTTAAAGATAAACCGTAATTTATGATATTTGATTGTATCGTTTTACTTGTCCTTTCTTACTTTTAAGTAATTTAATTTTAATTGTAACTTTAACAGAACGTGTTTATTGGGATCTACTATTATTTTATCTATACTAGGTTATTTTAAATTTTATATTTATTCATAATATGACCATATTTGCATTAACAACTCTGTTTAAAAAGAAGTGTGTAAGTAATTAGTGTTACTTTTATTTTTTTTATTTGTCTTTATATGCTTCCTTGTTGTGGTTGAATAGTTCAGTTTGAATACACTTGATAGCAGGAGCAGACAGTCTTCATATCTTTAGGATGACACAGATAGATCTTGCCGAAAGTGTCGAATTTTGAAACAAACGGTTGTTTGACTAGAGTACTACGGGATCAACGTAAATACTTTAGATATTATATATAGATGTATATATATATATATATATATATATATATATATTATATTTTAGTTACAAAGATCTGTACATTAGATTCGAAAACGTCTATATACTTTGCAGGTATCTGGTTTAAGTAAAATAAAGAGATGAATACAATTCCTAATTTCATAAATGTCAAGATTAAATACAGAAGTAAAGTAGCTCAATTAACTAAAAAGAAATCGGAACGTATATGGCTCAAAGAGGAAAATAAGAAATAGTATAAGAAACATTATATCATCAATTTAGAACTATGGTACGTAAATATGAAATTAAACACTTTACTACATACAGCCATTTTTGATACATTGTACTTAAAAGTAAGAACTAGGGTTGAAGAATTCGGTACTGGCATATACTTATAATACGTTATCTAAGAAACTACGCAACTTATGCATCACGGAAAGAACATTTTCAACCTAACAATAATGGTAATTTCCATTTTCATGATAGGGTAAAGAATTTCACTAATGTCACTTTTAATAACAAAGAATACGAATTAACCCTTAGCTACTACTGATGGGTCCTGAGGACCCATCACGTTTTAAACAATGCTGTACTTTTGACGTTTCGCAACATTCAATGCCCTTCCACTCAGTACTCTTCCGCCTTATCGTGCACTTGACTAGGCATGTATTGTTTGCCCCTTCAGTGTTGTTTGCATCGAAGTGGTGAGAAGTTTGTGCCTATCCGGGTCCCGGGGACCCATCAGTAGTAAATACGCGACAATAATTGTTTTGGTTGGTTTGCTGATTGGTTTCATATTATCGAGTTCTTATCAATAGGTACTAATTTACATAAGGTATTAACTAATGCATATTATATGATTATTTTTTACTCTCTTTCAGCAAATTCAAAAAATGGCGTCTAGTTCGACAGAACAAGAAATCAGAAATATTTTGGAGTCTGAAGAATTTTGGGAAAATTTAAAAGACTCAACGGAAAATGTCTCTAGCAATAGCAATATATTCGTGGATGAGCCAGAAAGAGAAGCTGTGTTAGATGAGTTAGAAATATTGGCTGAAGACGGTGACGTTGGTGAAGAGGACAATGAGATACTGAGTGACCATAATTCCGAAACAGAACAAGAAAATTCCGAGTCGGAAGATGAAGAGTTGCCTATCAGGAGCAGTTGGTATGGAAAAGATAATACCAAATGGTCGAAAATACCAGCTTTGAGTGGGAGAACCCCTGCTCATAATTTGGTTACCATCTTGCCTGGACTTCTGGTCCTTCTCGTAATGATCGGCCTAGCGAGCCCATACATGCTTGGATTCTATTGATTACCGATGAGATGGTACAAAAGATTGTTGATTTTACCAATTTGAAGATAATTTCTACCAGGCAAAGATTTCTTGGGTTACGAAATAAATTTTGGCCTTCTTTTACTGACAACATCAATTTATCTGAAATGAAGGCGTTTTTAGAGCTGTTGTATCTACAATCCATCTTCAAATCTGCTCATTAAGATATCTGCTCCATGTGGGCGACAGATGGGACAGGCAGATCTATCTTCCGTGCCACTATGAGCCTGGCAAGATTCTCATTTTTATTGAACTGTCTCAGATTTGACAATGTTGAAACCCGAAAGGAAAGAGTGAAAACTGATAAATTGGCCGCTGTGTCTGAATTATTTAATGCATTTATAAATAGATCAAAGGCATGTTATTCGCCAGGAATTTACCTAACTGTAGACGAAATGTTTGTACCATTCCGGGGAAGGTGTGTATTTCGGATGTATATTCCCAATAAACCTGCGAAATATGGAATCAAAGTGCAGGTTTTGGCTGATGCAAACACGCATTATCTAGTAGATGCAGAGATTTACTCCGGATCCGAAATAAAAGTTGCCAATGCTCCTAAGCCTACATTATCGAATCCGACAAGAGTGGTTCTTAGGCTCGCTAGTGTGTTAGAAACTCCAACAGAAACATCACCGGGGACAACTGGTATAGTTCAGTAGAACTCGTCGATGAACTCAAGAAATATAAGCTGACTTACGTGGGGACTTTGAGAAAAAATAAAAATTGCATTCCGCCAGAATTTTTACCTAACCGAAAACGTGAAATTAATTTATCCGTGTTTGGGTTTACTCCTTCAACCACTATAGTAAGCTATGTGCCAAAAAAAAATAAAGGTGTTATATTAGTTTCCAGTATGCAACATAATAATTTTGTAAACACAACAACCAACAAGCCAGAGTTGATTCATTTCTATAACGAAACAAAATCCGGAGTTGATGCTTTAGATACGAAGTGTGCATCATATTCGACATCCATGAGAACCAACCGTTGGCCAATGGCCATTTTTTATGCTACGTTGAATATTGAAGGTGTAAATTCTCGAGTATTGTACCAATCTGCGTCAGACGGTCAAGAAATAAGACGATATTCATTTCTAAGAACTCTGGAGATGCAATTAATAGATGAACATCTGCGACTTAGAATGGCCAACAAAAAGGTCCCCTCAAAAGTGCGAATTCTCATTGCTGAATTATTGAAAGTGGTGGAAACTGTTTCTGAACAACCACCTCCTGAAAAAAGCAAAAGAAAAAGGTGTGCCATATGCCCTAGCAACAAGGACAGGAAAACTGCTATCCAATGTGACACATGTAAATTATCCATTTGCAACCATTGTTGCAATAAAGTATGCCCTAAATGTTTTGACAAGTAATTTTAAGTTTTTTGTGACATACATATCCAGCTAGATGTAAGTTTTTGAATAATAGTTTTTATTTTATGATATTAATCTAATTTTACTATTGTGGGTTCTGAGGACCCTTCAGTAGTACATGTGCAGTCAAGTGTGTCGATAGTAGCTAAGGGTTAAAGAGACAAAATCTAAAATCTAATTTTCAGTTTAAAGCTCAAAAACAAGAGTTGCTGGATTTGTCATTTAAAATAGAAAATATTGTTGAATCCAGTGGCTTCTCTAAGCACCAAAAAACGGATATGAAACATAAATTGCCGATAAGATAATAAATGACAAATCCAATGATTCTAACACATAATGTTTACTTTCCAAAAGACTGTTAAAGTTTAAAACAGAAATTTTCCGGTAAGATCATTTTAATTAAGGCAGACAAAGGTAATTGTAATGTGATTATTGGTAAGCAAGATTATGAAAACAAAGTGTCGGAATTGATAACTCAACAAGAACTTTCGCAGATGAAATTCAGCTCAAGTAGAAACCATAATAATAAACTTTTAATGCCGCTATAAAAGCCTCCACACTTTTCATTAACGAGGCTTATACAAACTAGTCCTTTAATTCCGACACTGCATGGTCTTCCCAAGATTCATAAAACAGATTCTAATGATTTTAAACAAATCCCTATTAGACCAGTAGTTTCCCAGTTAAGTTCAGCCACTAGTCGCCTAAATAAGGGGTTGAACAAAAGTTATTAGAGAATTTAGATATTAAGTCGATTCATAGTGTTTAAAAATTCGATCTACCTTATCAATAGAATTAAAATATCGAAATAGATAGTACTGTCAAGCTTATCAGCTTTGACATCGTAAACCTATTTCCTAATGAGGCAGTAAACAAAGGAACATAGGATGAGGATGGTGTCGATGTGTGACGTCATCACAGCTCATATAAACAGGGATTTTTAAACGGTTTAAATATCACTTTCAATGTCAAACTTCTAGATCGCTGGTGGTGTAGCGGTAGGAGTCGTCTTCCACGCCTTTGGTGCGGGTTCGATACCCAGCTCTTGCACTTTTTTTTCTCTTAGATTACAGTAGTTTTGTTTTTCTTATCTAAAATAGACGGCGTCACACATCGGCACTATCCTCATCCTACTCATCATATGTTCCTTTATTTACCGTCTCCAATTTCGTAGCGTTTCTATTGAATAGACTATCCAAATCCTTAAAGAAATTATCTCCAATAGTAAAAGTGTTGAATTCTAAAACGAAACGTTTCTTTATTGGAAATCAGTGTTGGTCTTAATTTCTTTAAATTCAAGGATAAAATCTATGTGCACAAAGATGGTTTAACTATGGGAGGTGTTTTATCCCCGCTTCTCAGTGAAATATTTATTAAAAATCTGGAAGATACGTTTCTCACACACAATGAAATTTTCAAAAATTGTGTTATATGTTGGGTTCGATATGTAGACGACAACTTTTGCATTTTCAACGGTAATTACGGTGATTTGTGCAATTTGTTTTCCTACATAAATCGTTGGCATAATAATATCAAATTACTTAGATAAGGTTTCGAGAAGAGGTATCTTCTGTTGACGATGCAATTTTTTCCGACAGGGATAGAGTTTTAATTCGTGAATACGCGTATTTAGAAAATTTGAGTAATCTTCTTTAATTGGCTAATTAAACGGAAGGCGTTAAAAAATCAATGTTTGAAGCGTTGAGGCGTTTAGTTTATCGTTACGGTGACGTAGTGATAAACCTCGGAACAACGTTGACCAATGTCCATGTCGAAGGAACTATCGCAGTAGGGTTCTCATCCCCTCACAGCCCATTTAAAGGATCATGTAATTGTTCAACCTTCACGAAACCAGTTTATCGTTACGTGTAGTTAGTCCGTAGGAACTTGTAGGAATCCAGAAACGCGTTTAGTGTTTGAAGTTACCTAGTGCTTTCGTCGTTCACTTCGCTTTTTGCGAAAAAATACAACTTTCGTTCCAAAGTTTCAAACGTAAAGTTCACAGCACGCCGATAACCAAATAATCTGCTGTGAATAAACAAAGCTTTTGGTAATTTAAAAATATTAAGAATTATTCCGAACTTGTACATTATTAGAGTAAAGATAATAAATAACGCGCTGTAAATAAATCAGCTTTTGGTGCATAGTTAATGAAGAATGAAAGCTAACAAGTAAAACTAGAATTAGAAAAGTAAAGTATAGTGAACGAATTTCGTGTTAATGTAAATATTAGTGTACATACGATCAATGGAAACTTGAATCAAAGCACGAGCTGAATAAAAAGGAGTCACTAGCTGTATGATACCCGAAGTTGCAAGCATCGCCCCAGCAACAATCATCGTCGAGGTCACACTTTGAGCCCATCGTAGGTGTCTGTGTAACAAAAGGGCCTCCCTAAGTAAGGTAAATTTCTTTTTTTTTATTGTTGTGGTTGACAAGGTTAAATACATTCTTGTGTGTATTTGATTATTATGTTATTTATATGTATAAACGTATGAACGCACTGTTCTTTTGAAGATTAACTTCTGATTATTTTATCGTTTAAATTTTTAAAACCAGTGCATTCATTCATATAATAATCTAAACTTATTTGAGTGTTCTATGTTTGTTATTTTGGAAATATTGAAATTATAGTAAGCCTAGTAAAAGGCCGTTAATGAACCTAGCTAGGGTCACAACCAGTTTAGATAACTAGGTGATGCAACTCGCATATTAACAATATTGTACCAGTTTTATTATTTATTTACATTACATATGGTTAATTTATTGGACTTGGTTTTTTTGTTTAATGTGAACCTATTATTACACAGCGTCCGACGACACGCATATTTAGGGTTTATTTTTTTGAATTTACTATTCGAATTGCGTGATTACATTGTGTTTAGTTTAAGAAAAACAATTACGGCCGGAATCTCTTCAAGTGATTGTTTAATTATAACAACATTTATTTTCTTTTATGATTTGAGCATAATTAATTGCGATTCGAGGAATTACTTTTAGAGTCGAATTTCTTCAGTAACATAACGTAACAATAGATTACCGTTTTTTTATCAAATAAGTGATTAATTTTGCCGCGATCTGCTGGTCCCAGTGCAGCCTGCGAAGATTACGTGTAAGTATGCGAGTTATTTGAGTATTTTGAGCAAGCTGTGTAGTTAGGCATTTCGTCCCTCATCGTGACATTTCAAATACTCTGGCGCCCTTTTCCGGTTTTGTGTCGTCTCAACCGCTATTTGGACTTATACCTGATAAACTATCCTATTGTGCGCAAAATATAGTACACCAATTCCATCCCAGCTGCTGGCTAGTCGAGCAAAAGCCAAGTTTATCTGTTATCTCGTTTTCTGCCAGTTTATACGGTAACAGCGAATAAAAATTTATTATACATCAAATGAGAAATGATTTTTCGCAATCTAGTATTACATAATAATCGTCTTTAATTACACAGTTGTAACTAACTTACACCTTTTCATTTGGGTACCGCACGCACGTGATGACTTCACGTGATTTTATCGTATTGCAAGGCCAGAAACTGTGTAATAACCGGTAATATGATCACAAGCGTTATCATGGTCAGCCTCAATTATACTGCATCCGCCAACATTATTGTAAGAAACGGGTCAAGGTGTTTCGTAACATTTTGAAAGCCGGAGAATAGCCTGGCCCCCAAAAGGACTTATTGATTCATGTATTCATTAACTTAGCACTTCAATATTTTTTCTCATTAGTTTATCTTTTAGTTATTCCAAGACAAGAAGATGGAAGAAAGTCATATTGATGTCTTACTCTCCATTGGCCGTTTCTCCCCTTAAAATTATCTACATCCACTCTGGCCTGGACAAGCTAGAGGATTGCCCCTTCCAAATGTATAGCACTAATTAGTGCACCACCAATGTACCTACATATTCTTCGTGCTATATGTTGAATGTACTTCGTAGAAACTTAAAACTAGATTGGATGTGTCCACCTCTATCATTCACTATGCACCTACTTTTTATTATAATACCCATATCGTAGCTTCTACGGCAAATAGTAGAAAGCTAGCATTCTTGCTAGAACCGAACTGTTATAGAAATGGTGCAGCATCTCGATATCCTTCATCGACCAAAGCGTTTCGAAATCTTACACCAGAAGGTCCTTTCTATTAACCAAGTTCTTCATACTGCATTACTGGTGTACAATATGTAACAACTGTTTCTTCGTTATAGGCGCAATTGACTGTATCGCTTAAATTGTTCATATTTAAAGATTTCCACACACTTGTTTGAGATGATCTAAAAATCTAACATTCTTACTCATTTGCTTTGCGCTGTTTGTTAATGAAACCTATTTCCGGAAACAAAATGCTTAAAAAATAGTTCATTTTCATCTAAATCATGTTCAAATGACCTTATATTTGTACTTTTTTTCTCATTTCAAATTATTTTGAGCGTTATAGATGACACCAGCATTATTAATGGTTTGTCTCAACATCAATCGAGGATAAGTTGGATCTTAATCCAGCTGTGCTACGTGATGCAAAAGAGCCTTATTGCAATTCGCGAACAATCTGGACTCGTCACTTAATTCCAAAGATAAATGATGTAACTCATCACGCCTTGTCACCATTATTTGCCGTTTTATGGCACTAATAATTGTTTTCCATAAAATACACTATCACATACATAACAATAAATAAGCGATGGTTTACCACTATTGTCATCCGTTTTTAATAGTAAACGTGTACTAAATAACTGAACTGAACGAATAAAGCAGACCCTAGTGTTAATGAAACACTGTAAAATGTATAAGGTAAGACAATTTTTTGAGATCATTAATACCAATGAGAAATTATTAATTAAATCAACCTTTTCGGAGTTCCATGGATATCTGAGGTAGAATGTGTAAACCACACAGTCCAAGAAATAAACGAAATGTCCTCATACGTGCATACACGAAGAAGGGAATGTAAAGATCAACTATTACAGTACTAGGCTTTGTCAAAATAATGCATGAATTGTCGGTTATGGATAAAGTCATTGTACTGGTCGTACAACCATTAATATCTTTATTAATAACTTTGGGTATAATTACTTGTAGGTATTACTTTTGAAGTATCCTAAGTTTGCTGTAGTTTGCCTCGTCGGAGGTGGGGTGGGTTGTTTAAAGTTTGAAGCAGCTACCTACTACAACAAATTTTCTCATATGATGTTTACTTCCTGTATCTACAAACTTAAAAGTTTTAATCTTAAGGTGAATAATAGTGTAAATACGAAAAATAGATTTAAAAACAAAAAATGTTACTGACTTTTAAAGAAATGCGAATAAATGGGTATCACTTGGTGAGTTTAAAAACTGCACCTTCAAAGTTAGACAAATTCTCTAGTTGTACAGGTGACGCTGTGGAGTTAAAGTCTCTGTGAACTTAACTCAAACTAAAAGTGCAAGTTGAAATCATAGAATTAGTTCATATACGATGTCCTTATATTGTTTTAAATGAGTGTTTAAAAGAAAGGAATTTAGAATCTTCTACTTATCTAAAAACACTCAAACTTTTATTATTTATTCATATTAAATTGATATAAAAGGTAGCTTATAACATCTTGTATTTTATAGGAATATCCATAAAAGCTATTCCTAAAAATACGAGCGAGCAGGTGAAACTAAATGTTTTTTATGTGGTCAACCTTATCAGATTGAAAGACTAAGTCACTCTGAAAACGTCAATGCACCTTATTGGTTATTTAAACGCAGAATGCCCTTAGGTTAATTTTCACAACCATGTATATTCTGGTGTTTGTTCAATTTACCCTACCCCCTAGTTATTTTAACGAAATCGCCAGTTTCGAAGATTTTTGTTTGAAATTCAACGGTCCGGAAAATGTGGGCCAAATATTTATAGAAATCTTCATTTATACTTAAAATTAGGTATTTTAAAAAACAAATACAATTTTCGTATTTATCAAAAAAGGGAAATATTGCTTTAGAGGTCCCTTGAATCCCAAAAGTGGTGCAAAACGATTGCATTCAAATCTAAGAAATTATTTATCACCTAGATGTCTGGACTGTGTGGACATCCATAAAATTTGGAGGTGGTGAATTTGCGACATAAGGAGTAATAGGGATAAATTTAATTTTCATTCGGGCACAGTAACCCAAAAACTTTCAAAGCAGTTGTATTGCAATTTTCTATATGTATTTAGGAACATAAACCTTTAGATTCCAGTGATTTTTTTGTGGTGGTGGATTTTCAGGGTGGAGAAGATGGATAAATGTGATTTTCCTTTGATCACAATAACTCAAAAACTTGAAAGTTGATTGTATTTAATTTCAACTATTTAGCATATAATTTGGTAGAGATCTCTAGTCCTTAGTGGTGGTAAAGCTGCGGAATAAGGAGTAAGAGAGGTGAATATGATTTTTCTTCCTCAGCAACTGCACTCTAATTTGACATAGATGTTAGAGGAATATTTAGAGCTCTATTAAATCAAGTAGAGGTGATGACGGTGGTAGTATGCCTGCGGGGTAAGAAGAAGGATTTTATTTTCTTTCATTCGCTAACATTAATATACTTGATAATCGTCTGCTAGCGTCTTTGGGCATTTTATGTGTGTATGTGCTGTGTGCGTGTGCGTGTGTGTGCGTGTGTGCGTGTGTGCGTGTGTGCGTGTGTGCGTGTGTGCGTGCGTGCGTGCGTGCGTGCGTGCGTGCGCGGTGCGTTGTGTGCGTGTGTGCGTGTGTGCGTGTGTGTGTGTGTGTGTGTGTGTGTGTGCGTGTGTGCGTGTGTGCGTGAGTTATTTTTAAAGTTACTTGGTTCTGTCGAATTTAGGTTAAAATTTATTTATAAATGAAGGTATATTATAGAAAAGTACATCTTATGAATGTCTCGAAAAATGCTAACTGTTGAAGAGAGCGAAAAGACCTTATTAAAGATTTATTATTAAAGAGATCCTCGTAGCAAGTTTTTTTGTACAGTAATAGTTAAACCCTAAGAAAACAAAAATGTCCCTAAAGTATCCTTTATCTACATCGGGAAAACTCTCAACAAACATTTTAAGCACTTTTTTAACGATAAATTAATTTTAGATAAGTCTTCTGTAAATTTTTCAATATGAAAGTAAATAAATGTTATATAAATCTAAATCGAATTGATTACTTTGTATTGAAGTGAACGTCAAATCACAGATTATGTTAATTGCATGATATAAAGAAAGAATGTTTAATAACTACATCGATTTGGCCAGGTAGGACGTATGTAATACATATTACTTTTTGACAATACAGAAATTTGCATACATGTATATGTTTAAGAGATTACATGTGTTTTGTACACTAAACGTAACAGCAAATATGAATAAGTTAAAAATATCCGTATCCTGCGGATTAACTATTGTCAATTACACCAACACGTACGCAAACGGAACATGAGCTGGCCGCATTAGCTTTTTTAGGATGATTGTTATACATTCATAACGAAATTAGGCAACCTTGTATTACCAAAAATAGTAGCTTATGTCAGATGGACGTTTAATAGGTAAAAAATATAAAAGACAATATTAAAATAACCGCAAAAGGCGAAGTTCAGTTCAGGAACTGTTTTTCTACTTAACCTAAACTGAAAATTTGACGCTTAAAAAATAAACTGTCCACTCGAAGCAAAAGTAAATCTCTTAAGACATAAACATGTGTGCAATGCATCCCATTTTGGTTGAGACAGCCAAGTATCTCGGTCGTTGTTGAAGATAGAACCTTGCGGTTTTCGCGGTCCTGTGCCACTCTTTTGTGAAACTCTAGACGTCCTGAACGGATTTTTCCTAACTTCTTTCGTTCATAAGTTACAGGGCATTTTTGAAAATTCACACTTTTTGGACCCCCTCCATATCTACGAAGTTTCTCAGCGATAATGTCAAATTGAAAACATCCCATAGAGAATTTTATGCAGAATTCAGAGGCGCACTAGATTTTTTTTTTTTTCGGGGAATGGTTATGGAGATACGACTCAAACTTATGATTTTTTCAATGGAACACCCTGTATTTTATCACCTCATTAAATTCCTTATTTTTTTTCCTTCAAAGTGATATATAATATATAAACATAAATTCTTCAAAAATGCTCCAAAATCACTAAAACATTGATTTTTAATAGTAGGCTATAAATTTTTCATACAAAAAAAGTTCAAATTGAAGAAATACTACTTGCGAATTTTCCATAAATGGAACAAGAACAATACTAACACTAATTCACTAACAAAACACAAAACGTAGGTAACTAATAGCAACAAATAAATAGTAATAAAAAGTTCATAATGTAGAATAAACAACTAATTTACTCATACTATTTCATTTCGAAATATCCATTTTCCCTAACACACAATTGACACATTTCTTAATACGTCTTAATGCATTTAAAATTATGAAAGGCCGATTTTGTAAATTCTGGAAAACTGCCTCTGTTGTTGCACGAAGTTCTTCAATATTATTGTGCCTCTTACCGTATATTTTATTTTTCAAAAAACCCCACAAAAAAAGTCCAACACTGACAAATCAGGTGACCTTGCAGGCCACCTAATGGGTCCATTTGTTCCAATCCAATGGTCCTGGAAAGTTTCTTCTAAAAACGGCACAGTCAAGCTCGAAGTGTGGGCAGAGACACCGTCTTGTTGGAAGTAAATGGCATTAAGATAGGCGAGGGGAACATTCTCCAAGAATTCTGGTATTACTTCTTCTAAAATTACCTATTCGCGTTGAGAGCCCCTTCAAAAATGCGGTATTTTATTGATGTCCCCAATAAGAAACAGGCTACATTAAAACCAAATCGACCCTGTTGTTGTTGCTCAAAAATTAGGTGTTGGTTTTCATCATACCAGTGCCTTGTATTTTGCCTGTTAAATAAACCGGCACTGCTTATATGGACTTCGTCTGACCATATGACTTTACTCGTAAAATTATTGTCCCTTCGAGTTTGGTTCAAAAACCAATTACAGAAATTCACACGCCTCGCTGCATCACCAGGGTATAAATGCTGGACAATATTCACTTTATAGCGTTTCAATTTGTGTTTTTTTTTAAATCCTTTGTACCCGTGATCGGGGAACGCCAGTGTCATTTTCGTACAAGAAGTCTGAGGAGAGACACGGACGCTGGCTAAGACATTTATTTTATCCACTTCATTACTTTCCTTGTTATACGTCTTGGGTCGAGGTTTAGAATACGCACCATAATTTAGTAGATTATTCTTTAGTCGAAATATCGTTGCTCGACTAGGTTGACGCCTCTCTGGATATCTAACGTTTTAAAAACGATATGTCATATAATGTCTTATTGTAAATTACTAGTTTACCTGTTTAGATATAATTCTAATGCTTCGTCAACATTTTCATGGCATTGATTGAAACATTGTATGATATCATACTTTTGGTAGTTCTGACAAAATCTTTCAGCCATTATAAAATTTCACAAATTAACAAAATCGCCAAACACAAACACAATAAAACGCATCAAATTTTATCATCATGACAGCAGATGTGTTGATTTCTCCACAGTCACTTGATAAAACAATGCTCCAAAAGTCAACAACAGTGTTTGTAGCATCCATGACCTACTATAAAAAAATCAAAAATAATAATCCCTGTAGTAAAACATTGAAATCCATGGTACTCTATTAAAATTCAATGTTTTAGTAATTTTGGAGCATTTTTGAAAACTTCATGTTTATATATTATACATCATTTCGAAGGAAAAAAAATAAGTAATTTAATGAGATAATAAAATACAGAGTGTTGCATTGAAAAAATCATAAGTTTGAGTCTTATCTCCATAACGATATCCCGGAAAAAATATTGAGTGCGCCCCTGGATTGTACGTAAAATTCTCTATGGGACAAGTTTTCAATTTGACATTATCGCTGAGAAACTTCTTATGGAGAGGATCAAAAAAGTGTGGATATTCAAAAACACCCTGTAATTTATAAACGAAAGAAGTTAGGCAAAATCCATTCAGGCTATCTTGAGTTTCACAAAAAAGTGGCACAGAACCGCGGAAGCCGCAAGGTTTTATCTTCAACAACTACCGAGATATCTGGCTGTCTCAACCAAAATGGGATGCACTGTACATAATAAAAAAAGAATAGAGATAAAAAAATCCAGCAGTTAGCTCAACCAATACAAGACATGTAAAATAAAAGAATGATATGGTATTTGTCTGTTAAAAGATCCTTATACATTAACGGTTAAATGGATTGCTTGAATGAATTAGATTGAAAAACATTAAATGCCTTAACAAAAAAAACGATCTTTCAAAAAGATGGGTTTTTATGTAAAGGCATACCTCTGTGTTTATTCGTATTGTACCTTCAAATTTTTTGTTGTAAAGATAACTAGGAGTCTTATTAAGGATCAACCTATGAGCAAATCAAGGAAACTGCAATCTTCGCCGATTTGTCATATTGAGCCACTGTAAATCTCTTAGGTTATGTGATATATAATCATATTCTTTAGACCATATATTACTCTAATACATGAATTCTGAACCATTGGATGCGCCTAACGTAACGCTGTCAACACAAACCAAAACCACAACTTCCAGTTAAAATGAGATAATACTAAAAATTAAAAGTTTAATTTTAGCTTGACGTTGTATTAAAATCTATTCATGTACAATTTTCTTAAGTCAAAATACACTTTTGTTTATTTGCTGTCCTTAAAGCGTAAATTATAATTAAAAGTAACCAAAACCCATGTTTTGGGGAAAAGTATTGTTGATTAAAGAAATTAATTTGTTGTTAAATTTTTCCCAAAACCCAGGCTACATATTTTTTAATTTATCAACAAAGTGTTTAATAGAGTATTCATCAAAATGTTTCCAATAATTTAGAAATGGCAGGAACGATACTGATTGGACGCACATATTTAAAACTACCAGGAAGCGGTAAAATCTGTGCAATTTTCCATGCCGACGGAAAAAACTTAATTCTAAGCATGAATTAATATGTAATTTAAAATGTATCATATGTGGATAAAATTAATATTAATATAATCCCATCTGAGCCAATAATATTCGATTTATAGGCTATTGCAAAACTTAAATTTCCGACAAAGTAAAAGTAAAAGTCTTCGATAAACCGTGAGTTACATTACATAAAAGTGATGAATAAGACTTTTATTGGCTTATTTTTATTCGTTTCATCTTAATTGTTAATTTTATTTATATCCTTTAGTGGATTATCCCAATCCTTGATTTTACTATGAATTTTGGAATCAAACCGTCCTAAATTCGATTCACGCTACCTGCCATGAAATTAAAATAATTGGTTTTAGCACTTTTCATTAGTTGTTAAATTACGTAGATGTTTATAAATAAATCAATTTTTATTTAAACTTCAAGAGAAGTCCTGAAGTTATTTTTGATATTACCAGTAGTACAGGGACCCTTTCCCCTTTTTACTGCAGCTCCACCCACACATTTTATATGCCCACGTGGGGGATTTTCCACATTTTTACTCGCTTACGTGTGGACGTGTTTTTCATATTTTACACACCCACGTGTGAGACCGTATTTTAACCTTATTATTTACAAACCCGTGTGAGTCCGTATTTTTAGTCCTCTGCATTCCTATTTTTACATGTACCTACGGTGAGT
Source organism: Vesta saturnalis (assembly GCA_036346205.1). Lineage (NCBI taxonomy): Eukaryota > Metazoa > Arthropoda > Insecta > Coleoptera > Lampyridae > Vesta > Vesta saturnalis. The sequence goes on along the minus strand of JARFJB010002176.1, from coordinate 454,302 downwards.
CCGTATTTTTCAACCCACTGCATACCTAATTTTTTTACTGCTTACGCATAGGAGGTGTATTTTATATTTTTATGACGCATGTAGGACATATTTTATATTTTTCTGATATTAAAAGAAACTAATCAAGGTAAAGATAACGTATACGTTTGATTTTAAAATACACTATTAAATTCTATAATGACAATAAACAGTTAATGGTATTGCATAATCAGTTAATTACCCTGTTGTGGTCATACAATTGAATGTACGGTTTAGCGACTATTTAAAATTGTTTATTAATATTTATTAGGATTCCGTTTTTTGTCAAAAGAGATTGCATAATTGTTATCATTAAATTATTATTAGATTTTCTTTAATCCCCATCTACAGATTGTGGTCCTCTACCTGTTTGAAAATGAATGTCGCTTTTATTTATTTACCTTTTTAATACGTATTATTTACATGCAATATATTTTAGTTTTAAATATGAGTCACAATGTGTCGAATCCTTTTGCTTTAATTATGGGTCATAATTAAATCTAGTTGTCGCTCAAGGTAATCACTACCAAATTAATCTCATGTACAGCAAAAACTTAATATCAATAATGTATAAAAAGTATTTTTTATAATGCCATTTTTCGCATAGTGTAATGTGCATGTATGGGTGTATTTGAGCCTTGGGAGATCGGATTTGGTCTGGGTCAGACTAGGGTTTGTCCAGTATCGGAGATTGTATTCTAAATTGTCTCCTGAAAGTTAGCTTTAAAAACACAAACACAACCACGAGCACGAGCACAAATAAACACAAGCACAGGAACAATTACAGGAAAACCAGAAGAAAACAAGAAGGAACAAACACAAGCACAAGAACCAGTAGAAACACAAACACAAGAAAAAAAAAACAAAGAACAAAACCAAAAAAGAAACAAAAGGCAAACAGGGAAAAAAAAAAAGAAAAAAAAATCGCAAAACGAAAAAAGAAAAAAAATTTCGTTTTCCGGGTGTTCCCGGGAAAAATTCGCCCGGGTTTGCAAACCGGGGAAAACGAAAATTTCGACGGGTTTGCCAAAAGAAAAGTTGGCTTTAAAATTGGAAAATGGTTTGCTTTGGGTTTGTGTTTGTTTGTGTTTAAATTTTGTGTTGGTTTTTTCGTTTTGTGATTGTATTGTTTTTACGGTTGTGAATTTTCGTTTTGTTTTGGTTTTGCATTTTTTTGTTTTTTCGTTGTTTTCTTCATCAGCAACTGCACTCTAATTTGACATAGACGTTAGAGGAATATTTAGAGCTCGATTAAATCAAGTAGAGGTGATGACGGTAGTATAGCCTGCGGGGTAAGAAGAAGGATTTTATTTTCTTTCATTCGCTAACATTAATATACTTGATAATCGTCTGCTAGCGTCTTTGGGCATTTTGTGTGTGTGTGTGTGTGGTGCGTGCGTGCGAGCGAGCGTGCGTGCGTGCGTGCGTGCGTGGTGTGTCCGTGCGTCGTGGTCGTGTGCTGGTGCGTGTGGTGTGTGTGTGTGTGTGTGTGTTGTGCGTGTGTGTGTGTGTGTGTGTGGTGTCGTGCGTGTGTGTAGTGTGCGTGCTGGGTGTGTGTGTGTGATGTGTGTGTGTGTGTGTGTGTGTGTGTGTGTGTGTGTGTGTATGCGTGAGCTATTTTTAAAGTTACTTGGTTCCGTTGAATTTAGGTTAAAATTTATTTATAAATGAAGTCTGAGGAGAGACACGGGCGCTGGCTAAGACATTTATTTTATCCACTTCATTACTTTCCTTGTTATACGTCTTGGGTCGAGGTTTAGAATACGCACCATAATTTAGTAGATTATTCTTTAGTCGAAATATCGTTGCTCGATTAGGTTGACACCTCTCTGGATATCTAACGTTTTAAAAACGATATGTCATATAATGTCTTATTGTAAATTACTAGTTTACCTGTTTAAATATTATTCTAATGCTTCGTCAACGTTTTCATGGCATTGATTGAAACATTGTATGATATCATACTTTTGGTAGTTCTGACAAAATCTTTCAGCCATTATAAAATTTCACAAATTAACAAAATCGCCAAACACAAACACAATAAAACGCATCAAATTTTATCATCATGACAGCAGATGTGTTGATTTCTCCACAGTCACTTGATAAAACAATGCTCCAAAAGTCAACAACAGTGTTTCTAGCATCCATGACCTACTATAAAAAATCACAAATAATAATCCCTGTAGTAAAACTTTGAAATCCATGGCACTCTATTAAAATTCAATGTTTTAGTAATTTTGGAGCATTTTTGAAAACCTCATGTTTATATATTATATATCATTTCGAAGGAAAGAAAATAAGTAATTTAATGAGATAATAAAATACAGAGTGTTGCGTTGAAAAAATCATAAGTTTGAGTCTTATCTCCATAACGATACCCCCAAAAAAAATTGAGTGTGGCCCTGGATTCTACATAAAATTCTCTATGGGACAAGTTTTCAATTTGACATTATCGCTGAGAAACTTCTTAGATATGGAGGGGATCAAAAAAGTGTGGATATTCAAAAACACCCTGTAATTTATAAACGAAAGAAGTTAGGCAAAATCCATTCAGGCCATCTTGAGTTTCACAAAAAAGTGGCACAAAACCGCGGAAGCCGCAAGGTTCTATCTTCAACAACAACCGAGATATCTGGCTGTCTGAACCAAAATGGGATGCACTGTACATAATAAAAAAAAAGAATAGAGATAAAAAAAATCCAGCAGTTAGCTCAACCAATACAAGACATGTAAAAATAAAAAAGAATGATATGGCTATTTGTCTGTTGAAAAGATCCTTATGCACTTAACGGTTAAATGCACGATTGCTTGAATGAATTAGATTGAAAGGTAAAACATTAAATGCCTTAACAATATTAAAGAAAACGATCTTTCAAAAAGATGGGTTTTATGTAAAGGCATACCTCTGTGTTATATTCGTATTGTTCATGTCCCTTCGGTGCCGAATTTTGTTGTAAAGATAACTAGGAGTCTTATTAAGGATCAACCTATGAGCAAATCAAGGAAACTGCAATCTTCGCCGATTTGTCATATTGAGCCACTGTAAATCTCTTAGGTTATGTGATATATAATCATATTCTCTTAGACCATATATTAGTCTAATACATGAATTCTGAACCATTGGATGCGCCTAACGTAGACGCTGTCAACACACGAACCATAAACCACAACTTCGCAGTTAAAATGAGATAATACTAAAGAATTAACAAGTTTAATTTTAGCTTGACGTTGTATTAAAATCTATTCATGTACAATTTTCTTAAGTCAAAATACACTTTTGTATATATTTGCTAATATGTCCTTAAAGCGTAAATTATAATCCAAAAGTAACCATAAACTATGACCCATGTTTTGCGGAGATAAAGTATTGTTGATTAAAGTTAAATTAATTGTAGATTGTTAAATTTTTCCCAAAACCAAGGCTACAGATTTTTTTAATTTATCAACAAGAGTGTTTAATAGAGTATTCATCAAAATTATTATTATTATAATAATTTATTCATCAAAATGTTTCCAATAATTTAGAAATGGCAGGAACGATACTGATTGGACGCAGATATTTAAAACTACCAGGAAGCGGTAAAATCTGTGCAATTTTCCATGCCGACGGAAAAAAAAACTTAATTCTAAGCATGAATTAATAATATGTAATTTAAAAGGTATCATATGTGGATAGCACAACTTGACCATATTAATACTAATCCCATCTGAGCCAATAATATTCGATTGCAAAACTTAAATCCTTCTCCGACGCCAAAGCAAAAGTAAAAGTATTCGATAAACCCTGAGTTACATTACATAGAAAGTGATGAATAAGACTTTGGTCAGTCGGTGGCTTATTTTTATTCGTTTCATCTAAGAGATAATTGTTAATTTTATTTATATCCTTTAGTAACACAGGATTATGGCAATCCTTGATTTTACTATGAATTCGTGAATCAATAGCCGTCCTAAACCCTTGATTCACTGTACCTGCAAATTAAAATAATTGCGTTTAGCACTCATCTCTTATTGTTAAATTACGTAGATGTTTATATAAATCAATGATCATATTGTTTAGTACGTTTAAACTTCATAGAGATTTGTCCCTACAGTTAGAGTTTTTAATATTACCAGTAACAGGGACACCTTCCTTCTTTTACGTAAGTTCCCGCACTACTATTTTTATATGCCACTGGGGGATTTTCCATTTATTTTTACTCGCTTACGTAGGACGTGTTTTTCATATTTTTACACCCACGTGTGAGACCGTATTTTCAACGCTTATTATTTACATATACCTGCGTTGAGTCCGTATTTTCAGTCCTCTGCATTCCTATTTTACTGTACCTAGTGTGAGTCCGTATTTTTCAACCCATGCATACCTAATTATTTTTTACTGCTTACGATAGGAGGTGTATTTTCATATTTTATGACCATGTAGGACATATTTTATAATTTTTCTGATATTAAAGAAACTAATCAAGGTAAAGATAACGTATCGTTTGATTTTAAAATACACTATTAAATTCTATAATACAATAAACAGTTAATGGTATTGCATAATCAGTTAATTACCCTGTTGTGGTCATACAATGTGAATGTACGGTTTAGCGACTATTTAAAATGTGTTTATTAATATTTATTAGGATTCCGTTTTTGTCAAAAGAGATTGCATAATTGTTATATTAAATTATTATTAGATTTTCTTTAATCCCCATCTACAGATTGTGGTCCTCACCTGTTTGAAAATGAATGTCGCTTTTATTTATTTACCTTTTTAATACGTATTATTTACATGCAATATATTTTAGTTTTAAATATGAGTCACAATGTGTCGCAATCCTTTTGCTTTAATTATGGGTCATAATTAAATCTAGTTGTCGCTCAAGGTAATCACTACCAAATTAATCTCATGTACAGCAAGAAACTTAATATCAATAATGTATAACAAAGTATTTTTTATAATGCCATTTTTCGCATAGTGTAATGTCATGTATGGGTCGTATTTGAGCCTTGGGAGATCGGATTTGGTCTGGGTCAGACTAGGGTTTGTCCAGTATCGAGATTGTATTCTAAATTGTCTCCTGTAAAGTTAGCTTTACAAAACACAAACACAACCACAAGCACGAGCACGAGCACAAGCATAAACACAAGCACAGGAACAATTACAGGCCCAAGAACCAGCATGCACAAACACAAGCACAGGAACAAACACAAGCACAAGAACCAGTACAGCAAGCACAAACACAACAGAACACACTAATAGAATCAACACAAGCAAATCACAAGTACAAGCACAAGCGCAAGCACAGGTGATACAAACACAACACGAAAAACGAAAAATCATAACACGAAAACGAAAACGAAAATTCGCAAAACGAAAATCGTAAACACGAAATCGAACAATGAAACGAAAATTCGCAAATCGAAAACGAAAAATCAAACACGAAAAATTCGCAAACACGAGAAATGAAAATCGAAAATTTCGAAACACGAAAAACGAAAACGAAAAAATCGCAAACACGAAAATGAAAACAAAAATTCGCAAACACGAAAACGAAAAATTCGCAAATACAAAAATCGCAAACACGAAAATGAAAACGAAAATTTCATTTGGTTGTTCCTGTGTTTGTGCTTGTGTACGTGCTGATTCTTGTGCTTGTGTTTGTTTCTATGCTTGTGTTTGTGCATGTCTTGTGATTGTTCTTGACTGTGCTTGTGCTAGTATTTGTGCTTGTGCTATTATTGTGATTGTGTTTACGCTTTGCGAGTTTGTGTGGTTGTTATTTCTCGTGTTTGAGAATTTTCGTGTTTGAGAATTTCGTGTGTGATTAGTATTTTAGATTCTCGTGTTTAGAATTTTCGTTTTCGTTCGTGTTGCAATTTTTCGTTTTTCTTTTGCAAATTTTCGTTTTCATTTTCGTGTTTGCGATTTTTGTATTTGGAATTCGTTTCGTGTTTGCGAATTTTGTTTCATTTTTCGTGTTTGCAATTTTCGTTTTCATTTTCGTGTTTCGAAATTTTCGTTTTCATTTCTCGTTGTTTGCGAATTTTTCGTGTTTGCATTTTCGTTTTTCGTGTTTGCGAATTTTCGTTTATTCTTTCGTTTCGTTTACGATTTTCGTATTTGCAATTTTCGTTTTCGTTTTCGTGTTTGCGATTTTCGTTTTCGTGTTTGTGATTTTATGTACCTGTCTTGCGCTTCTGCTTGTACTTGTGATTGAGCTTGGCTTGTACTTGTATTTGTGCTTGTGTTGATTTTGTGTTTGTACTTTTCCTGTGTTTTGCATTGTGCTCGTGCTGATTCTTGTGTTCGTGTTTGCGATTTCTATGCTTGTGTTTGTGCATGTGATTGTTCTTGTACTTGTGCTTGTGCTAGTATTTGCTTGTCTTGTGATTGAGCTTGTGTTTAGCTTTGCAGTTTGTGTGTTGTTATTTCTCGTGTTTGAAATTGTTCCGTGTTTGTGATTTGTGATTTTGATTTCGTGTTTGAATCTTTGTTTCGTTTGTCAGTGTTTGCGATTTTCGTTTTTCGTGTTTGCAGATTTGTCTTTTGATTTCTGTGTTTGCATTGTTGTCGGTTTTCATTTCTCGTGTTTGACGAATTTTCGTTTTGTGATTTGATTTCGATTTTCGTTTTCGAATTTTCGTTTTCGCATTTTCGTTTTCGATTTTCGTATTTTCGTTTTTCATTTTTCGTGTTTCGATTTTCGTGTTTGCGAATTTTCGGTTTCTTTTTGTGTTTGCGATTTTCGTTTTCGTGTTTGCAATTTTCGTTTGTTCTTCGTGTTTGCGATTTGTGTTCGTTTGTTGTGTTGTGTGAATTTTGTTTTGCATTGGTTCTGTGTTTGATTTTCATGTTTGCGAATTTTCGTGTTGTCGTTTGTTCGTGTTTGCGATTTTCGTTTTCTGTGAATTGTTCTTGTACTTGTGCTTGTCTTGTCGCTTGTCTTGTGTTGTGTCGTGCTGATTCTTGTGTTTGTGTTTTTCTGATGTTGTGCTTTCGTGCTGTCTTGTTGATGTTTGTTCTGTCTTGTGCTTGTGCATGTTTTGTGATTGTCTTGTGTACTTGCTTTGCTGTTCCTGTGTTTGTCTTTCTCGTGTGATTCTTGTGCTGTTTGATTCTTCTTGTGTTTGTGCATGTTGTGATTGTTCTTGATTTGTGTTTGCGATTTGTTGTTGTTGTTTCGTGTTGAATGTTTGTTTTCATTTTCGTGTTTGGAATTTTCGGTTTCGATTTTTGTTTGGAATTTTGTTTTCGTTTTCGTGTTTGCGAATTTTCGTTTTCGTTTTTCGTGTTTGAATTTTCGTTTTGCAATTTTCGTGTTTGCGAATTTTCGTGTTTGTGATTTTTTCGTTTTCGTTTTCGATTTTTCGTGTTTGCGAATTTTTCGTTTTCGTTTTTCGTGTTTACGATTTTTCGTGTTTGCGATTTTTCGTTTTCGTTTTCGTGTTTGCGATTTTTCGTTTTTCGTGTTTGCGATTTTTCGTGTTTGCGAAATTTTCGTTTTCATTTTCGTTTTCGTTTGTTTGCGAATTTTCGTTCGTTTTCGTGTTTGTGATTTTCGTTTTTCGTGTTTGCATTTTCGTGTGAAATTTTCGTTTTCATTTTCGTGTTTGAATTCGTGTTTGCGAATTTTCGTTTTTTCGTGTTTGCGATTTTCGTTTTTCGTGTTTCGAATTTTCGTTTTCATTTTGCGAATTTTCGTTTTCGTGTTTGATTTTGTCTTTGCAATTTCTTCGTTTTTCGTTTTGCGATTTTCGTTTTTCGTGTTTGTGTGTTTGTATGTACCTGTGCTTGCGCTTGTGCTTGTACTTGTGATTGAGCTTGTGTTGATTCTTGTGTTTGTGCTTGTTCCTGTGCTTGTGTTTGTGCATGTGCTGGTTCTTGGGCCTGTAATTGTTCCTGTGCTTGTGTTTATGCTTGTGCTCGTGCTCGTGCTTGTGGTTGTGTTTGTGTTTTTGTAAAGCTAACTTTCACAGGAGACAATTTAGAATACAATCTCCGATACTGGACAAACCTAGTCTGACCCAGACCAAATCCGATCTCCCAAGTCTAAATACGACCCATACATGGACATTAAACTATGCGAAAAATGGCATTATAAAAATATTTTGTTATATATTATTGATATTAAGTTTCTTGCTGTACATGAGATTAATTTGGTAGCGATTACCTTGAGCGACAACTAGATTTAATTATGACCCATAATTAAAGCAAAAAGGATTGCGGCACATTGTGACTCATATTTAAAACTAAAATATATTGCATGTAAATGATACGTATTAAAAAGGTAAATAAATAAAAGCGACATTCCTTAATTTTCGATAATTACTATTGCTGTAAGCAGGTTAATCAATTAGTTAATTACTCATTTTATTTTTAAAGCAATTTCATTTTAAAATATATTCATATGAATTTTCAAACAGGTAGAGGACCATTTTAAATAGTCGCTAAACCGTACATTCACATTGTATGACCACAACAGGATAATTAACTGATTATGCAATACCATTAACTGTTTATTGTCATTCTAGAATTTAATAGTGTATTTTAAAATCAAACGTATATGTTATCTTTACCTTGATTAGTTTCTTTTAATATCAGAAAAATATAAAATATGTCCTGCATGCGTCGTAAAATATGAAAATACACCTCCTATGCGTAAGTGAGTAAAATACGGACTCACACGTAGGTACATGTAAAAATAGGAATGCAGAGGGCTGAAAATACGGACTCACACGCAGGTATATGTAAATAATAAGGGTTGAAAATACGGTCTCACACGTGGGTGTGTAAAAATAGGGTGAAAAACACGTCCTACACGTAAGCGAGTAAAAATAAGGGTGAAAAATCCGGCCCCACGTGGGCATATAAAATAGTGTGGGTGGCAGCTTGCACCGTAAAAGAGGAGGAAGGTGTCCTGTTAACCATGGAGCTCTAGGTTTAATAGTTCGTATAGTTCGGACATGCGAAAGTATTGAACAAATGAAGAATACTGTCGTTTAAAAATTTCACTGTTATATCAATATCGGTCATTTTAAACAAAACTAACGGTTGCATTAAGGCATTAATAAATAATTCATAATCAAAACCCTTAAGGTTTCTGATTGCTTTGAAATTAGCTTGAATGCTATTAGATTTTAAATTTAATGTACAGAAAAGTAAAGAATGATCAGAAAAAGAATGCAAATCACTTACACCTTTTTTTACAAAACAACTGCTATCCGATAATATTATTAAATCAATTAAATTAGTTGAGTGTTTTGTAGTTCTAGTTGAGTATCAATAATTTGCTTCAGCCCAAACGTTTCTAACACGTTGAAAAATTTTGAAACATTGATATTAATGCTGAATAAGTCTAGATTAATATCACCTAGACAACATCATTGAGTGAAAAATGGAATAATTGAAGCAAACGTATTCTCTAAAGAGGATAGAAAATCACCGAGATTGCTTCTGCCTGTTCTGTAAATTACACCAAAACTTAAGTTTTGATCAGCTTTAAAAGATATCCGCAGCAGTTCAAAATTGCTAGTAATTGGCAAATCAATCTATACAGGGTCCGCCTTTGGGAGCTGATCCTATGAGTATCTGCTAAACCAAATTTACTGTAATTTTGAAAATTTGGTGACAGGGTAATGATGTTAGGGCTAACTCATCTAAAACATTTTCACGTTCGTATCACTTCCGATTATACCGGAAGTCGGTACTTAGTCGCTTATTTTTAATGGAACACCCCGTATATTAATACTTTTTTGGATTCTATGTCGAATTTTAAGGTAAGTTTGTTAAATAAACTAGATACGAAATTTCAGTCGTTTTAAAAAAAAAATTTTTCTAAAAAAATTGACAGATGCGGTCTTAGTAATAACTCGTTAATTGTTCTGTTCCTGTCAAACAATTTGAATAAAACTTTGAGATGTTGCAGGCAAAGGTTTATTGAAACAGTCTGCAAAAAATGACATTTGTATTTTTCATAAAAATAAAATTATGAATGTCTAAACTTGACTATCAAAAAATGCAAGTTACTCAAAGAATCAAATGGAAACCCTTATTTTTTATTACTCAGATCGATTTAATGTCAAAAATTAAGGTAAGCTTGTTTAAAACTTTATTTGCCTAAACGTAACTGTTTCATGCTTATTATCAAAAAAGTCCCAATTTTAAAATTTGTGATAAAGATGAGCTACATACTTAAATCTAGTATTCCTTGTTCGTAGTCACCATGGAAACCAAATAATTGAGAATTGAAATAAAGAAAAATATTTGAATAAGTTACTGCAAAAAATAATAAAAATTGATAATTTTGTGATTCAAAAGTCATTTTTGCCAAATAGAAATTTTCTAAGTCATTTTTTTCAAATTCGCTATACAACATAAGTGTAAAAATTTAATACTTTATGAGTAAATCGAAAAAAACTACTTTTTACTGCGGAGGTAGTAACTACATACTTATCAATGCATTCTTACACGATAAAGTCGCTTATTTAGTATTTCTTGCTCGTGATCAAATGTAAATTAATTTACAGTCAATGTTCAAAATGTTGCCCGTTAGACGCAAGACATTGTTGAACCCGTCTTATAACGGCTTCATTTATAACCCTTTGAATTTCTTGTGGAGGAAGAGAATTGAAGGCATTTTGCACTCTTGCAATGCAACCTTCTTTAGTCGTTAGTGGTGTAGCATAAACAATATTTTTAATTCGACCCCAAAGATAAAAATCCATTGGCGTTAGATCAGGTGAGCTAGGTGGCCATGGAAAGGAACCATTATTGGCAAACCAACGATCTTCAAAAATTTCATAAAGTTTCATGGAAACAGCGTTGGTGTTGTGAGGGGGCGCACCGTGTTGTTGGTACCATAAATTTTCCCTTTCTAAATTTAATCGGGGTTGAATTCGAGTGTTTAATAACTCAAGATAATTTTCTCCTAGAAATTAAATTTGTAATCATAAATCGCAACAATCAACTATTTTAAACCTTTCAAATTTTCGTTGTAAAAATACTCGTCAAAGATTTCATTATTCCGAATAGCACAAAATACGTTAAAATTCCAAATTTCCTGGAAATGGTATTCGCGAATTGGATTACTATTTTCGTTATTCCAGTAATGCGAGTTTCGACGATTAAATATGCCATTTTTCGTAAATTTAGATTCGTCCGTCCATATGATATTAGCCAAAAAATTAGGAATTTCTTGTATTTTGAGCAAAATTCGATACGTTTCAAGAAATCCGCTTCTTTCAAATGTTGAACTAATTGTAAACAGTATGGTCTAAACTTATGTTTCTTAAGAATTCTTCTGATAGCTGTTGGTGTTAAGTCAATATCTGTTTTCGCGTCGTTTATGGAATTATAAGGATACGCACGGAAATATCCTAAAGTTATAACTTCAATCTGTTCGTTATCAATAGCAGTTTTTTTTGCGAGGCGCAGAGTTTTTAAATGTGCCAAAGTGTTCCAAATTATGAACCACACGTCTTATTGTATCTGCTGATGGTCGGGGGCGCTCAGGATAGCGTTCGAAATGTTCTTACTGTTCGTTTTACAACTCTATGACATTCTCCGTGAATTAAAATTAAATTCAAATAATCTGTATTAGAATATTCAAGTCGAGCCATTTCATCAAGAAAAACACAACTGTCAACACTTTATTAAATTAATTGACTACAAAAGAAAAACAAAATAAATAATCATCTTTATCGTGTAATGATGCGCTGATAAGTATGTATTACCTCCACAGTAAAAGTAGTTTTTCGATTTACTCATAAAGTATTAAATTTGTACACTTATGTTGTGTATAAATTTGAGAAAATGACTTAGAAAATTCATATTGTTGCAAGAATTTTATTGAAAACTTTGAACCACAAAATTATCAATTTTATAATTTTTGCAATAACTTACTCAAATATTTTTCTGTATTTCAATTCTCAATTATTTGGTTTCCATGGTGACCACGAACAAGGATACTAGATTTAAGTATGTAGCTCATTTTTATCACAAATTTTAAAACTGGGACTTTTTGATAATAATACGACTTCGTATAACCGGAAGTGGCACAAAAGTGAAAATATTTTAGATGAGTTAGCTAACATCATTACCCTGTCACCAAATTTTCAAAATTATAGTTTGGTTTAGCATATACTATAGGATCAGCTCAAGACTGTATATATATATATATATATATATATATATATATATATATATATATATATATATATATATATATATATATATATAAAGAAAATCTCACTCACTGATAATCATGCACCGAAACGGCTCGACGGATCTACTTCAAAAAATTTTAAAATGGCGAGCGTATGGGTGAAGTCCTAACTGATATATTAACCTAAACCGTTGGTCCTAGATAATGAAATTTGGATGTGTTCTTGTAATGAGGTATCCACTAAGAAAGGGTTTTCGAAATTCCACAAGAGGGTGAAATGGGGTTGAATTTTTGTGAAACTATTCTATGAGTCGATTGACTCAAAATTGTAAATTGACACATATTCTTCAATTAAAATTATGAGACGTCTATCACGTGTTCTATGCAATTTTTTGATGCGGCGCGTAATTTAGCGACCACAAAATTCCTAAGGTATAGTTTAAGTGTTCGTTCTAATTTTATCAATATTTTATTAGAAAAAGTGCAGACATACTTTTTAAAGAAAATTTAATTTTACATAACTTTTCTTTATAAACGTTCTTAATATAATGCAAGATAACTCTAAAAAATAATTAAATATGAATGAAAATGGTTAAAATGTAGGTATTATTGATATTTTATAGAAGCTTTGTAATTTTTTAACATGTCTATCTGAAATGAAATTTTAAACTTCATTCTGACATAGATTACTGTTTTTGTTTTTACAATGTTCCCTGTTTTCGTTATGAACGTATGAGAGGTTGCAATTTGTTTTAATTTTTTTACCTTCCAACCTACATATACATATTGCGGTGATCGCTTTGTTTAATTTATAAAAATTCTATTCGTTCATAGCCATTTTATTAAACCTTGCCACAGAACCATAAAAAAAAACCACTAAATACCTTTGTAATAAAAAAAATGACAAATTTTCTTTTGAACAATTGAATCTTAATCTAAATATTAGTCATACAAACAAATACACTGTATTTTACTACAAACTGTCGATACGTCATACCTTTATCTTTCCATACATCTATTCTAATCATTTATTACGGCGGTGGTTGCAATTTATTCATCATAACTTTTGTCTTAAATAACTTCCTTATTTTGTTTATTTACTTGGACCACCAGTTTTATCCCCAATCCTCCTTTTCCTTTCACTTTAATTTTTTCTTCCCCTTTTTAATTTTTTTTTTCTCTTCCACCCATTGAAATGCAAGTTACATTTCAATGCTTCCACCAAAAACTGTACTTATACTCAGTTACTAAGAACATACAGGTTTTTTCTTATACTAACCTACTAAATACCTACTGGTTTATTCTTATACTAACCTACTAAATACATACTGGTTTATTCTTATACTACGTTCGCTGATGCGATCACTGCAATATGAAGTATAGAAAGTTATGCAATCGACTTTTTAGATTAGCATCTAAATCAAATCAAATAATAAAGTAGAGGGCGCATGAATTCAAGTTATGTTTACACTGCTATAATGTATATATGGCGGCAAAATAATAACAAGCAAGTCATTGTCCAAGTTTGGTGACAAATTCATTCACGCAATTTACTCACTTGGCAACAACAGTTTCCATCACTGCTGTATTCAAAGTTGCTGTATACCGTAGCGAAGCACGGTATTCCGCAAGTTACCTTATAAACTATTTTATGTTTAATATAAATAGCTAACTCATCTCCATGAAGTTTACGATCTTTTTTATACACCTGTAACCAGCAATTTTGATTTAGCCAAGTTTTAGATAAACCAATTATGTTATAATCGCATTCTAAAACATGATCCTTAAAACTATCAAAACCTGTATTGATTGACCTAATATTAAAGTGAGCTATTTTAAGACATGAATTATTACAAAAACCGAAAAGAGAAAAAAAAAAAATTTTATTCCGAGAACGAAAACAGGCACTTGTTGCTGGACAGTGCAAGGTGCTAACGCATATACTATATTCTAGTAATAACTAAATAAGGTATAATTGACCTGGACCACAGTTAAAGACTAAATGAATTTACTTAAGTATATAAATTAAATGAATATTAAAAATATTTAAGGAAACCAATAATATTTATTTACGTAAAAAGTAACAAACATTCGTAAATAAACCAAACCGCGAGCAGGTGTGTATATAAACAAGACGATAAAAACACTCGACGACACGACATATTTCAAATAAACTCGCCTGTAATAAATGAGTAGATTATGTTCCGTTTAGATACTACATATTTGTAATACAAGATAATTGGTAACAGATACTACCTTGAAACAAAATTCAAAACCGGCTTCGAAAATATAATTTGAACATTCTAATCTTAATTCGATTTATTTATTTGGTACGGTGTTAAGAAACCTTAAGAAATAGTTATAAATATGTTTACGTGTAACTTGATCCTTAATGAAATATTGATAGCATTTGAACTAACTCCCAAATTCCACTGCAGATACTAACATACGTTCACCAAAACAGACACACATACAGACGCACGCACGCACATACGTACCCACGCACCAATGGGCCCACGCACTCACGCACACACACCAAACGCACACACTCAGACGGACACGCACACGGACACGGACACGGACACGAGCACGGACACGGACACGGACACGGACACGGACACGGACACGGACACGGACACGGACACGGACACGGACACGGACACGGACACGGACACGGACACGGACACGGACACGGACACGGACACGAACATAGACTCACATTCCGTAGTTTATATCCTGTTGTTTAAATACTTCCATATTATAATTTTTGAACAATGCAAATAGTTCTTTCCTGTACACTCCCGGACTAAATTCACTTCTGCAAACAAAAGCTTTTATTGCTAAGATTGTGCGAATATGCTTGGAAGATACAGTTGGAAAACTTCATGTTGATTATCTCTTAGGCATTAATAATAAAATACTATGAATAAGCTTAGCAGTTATTAAGCGATATATTAAGATATTGAGGCGCATTGCTTAAACTTGACCTTTTAGATAATAAAAAATCTATACAAAACCGTTTGTATTATAATGCATATGTAACAAAATAGGTTATTTCGCTTAATATTCTTGGGGATAATCACAAAGTTCTTACGTGTGTAACAGTACCATGGCGTAAACATTTTAAGTTTGCTAAATATCTCACTGTCATGCCATCCATAATTTTCTTCAAATTGAGGTTACAAACGGTTTTGGTATTATTTGTAGCTATTACCCTTCAAAAGTGCAAAAATGAAGACAAAGCAGGCAATAATGATGGAAGCATTTATATACTATCTCAGATCACAATAAAACTTTTTTTCTTGATGGCCTTTTAAAAAAGCTGGAAATGGTTAAAGTTATCAGCAACGCTGTATTCGTAGGACGTGGACATGAGTACCGTAAGTTTTCGTTTAAGCATTAAAAAAATCTACAACCTTAAGTAGCACTTCAAAATTAGTGTAAGAGATAAGGGGGTGTTGAACGAGAACACACCAAATTAATAAAATTAGAAACTGTATATTCTTATCTTTTTGAATCTTAATTAATCACTTAAATTACAAGTCTACTTGAGAACTAATCGCTTAATCAAATTTAAATTATTTTGTTGTAATTGGCGCATTAAGAACGTTTAATCAATTTTAATGAGGCAAACGACCATTCTTTTGAATTATAATTTCACGCTCTGGTCGTACACGCATCAGAAGAAAGTATTTTTATCAACTTTACTGAATTAAGCTATAAAACTCATATTTATATCATGTTAAATTTTCCAACCTGTAGTAAAATTTGTTCAATAAAGCATTTTTTCAACAGTGGTCAGTAATGTAGGTTTGATACAGCAAACTTGTAGTTTCAATGTTGCCGCAATTTACTCACTTGGCAACAACAGTTTCAATCACTGATGTATTCAAAGTTGCTGTATACCGTAGCGACGAACGGGTATTCGGCTAGTTTTTAATAAAGTGATACGGGCATAAATTATGGTAAGTAACTATATAATTATACTCACTTAGTTAAGGTACATCTGTTATCTATCCTTCTACTTCGACAAATTCAAACATGAATACATTTTAATATTGGTGTGTTACGTAATAGATTATTTTTTCTGGTCTGTGATGGTTTGTTATCAATAGTCTACCATTTTATGTTTTTCTTAATTACGCATTGTGTAATTTTAAGGTGTGAATATAAAACAAAGGAACATAATAGAGATGAAATTAGTGCAATGAATGCAGTTGGACGTTTAGTATTACTTGCTTTGGACTGTGTGGTCTTAATTTGTTAAATTATCATTTCATAACTTTTTTGGATACTTTAGTGTCTTAACCTGTATGTAGCAGGAAAAGGAAAAGGCTATGTATTTCATTCTCTTCCCAGCATACATACATACAGTACATATATATGCATGGTGGGGTTCTGGATGGGTGTGATCTGGATAGGATCGGTAGGAACGGAGTTATGGTACTGAGGGTTGAGTACTACCCTAAATAGCCACACATAGTGTGCGTATACGAAGTGACCATGTCGCTATATATACAGGGTGACGCATTAGTGTGACAAAGTCCCATATCTCCTTTATTTAAAGAGATACAAAAAAAAAATTAATGCAAAAGTTGTAAGATACGTTCTGGTGCATATTCCAAAAATATTTTTAATTATACAGGGTAGATCATAAAAGCTTAGAAGTAATTTTAATTTTTTTTTTAAATAAAAAACCCTATATATTATTACATATTTAGATTCTACATACAATTTTAGACACATTTTATGTATAATGTCCTATACCTAAGTCTAACCGTTTTTGACAAATTTCAAATGTTTTGTCAAAAATGACGTTTGCAGGCCAAAACATAGGTGGAAATCTTTTCTAAACGAAGCCTTTATCAATTAGTTATGGTTGGTTTCCTTGGAAATGGGGGCCTATTCTACTGGGCTGTATTGATATTTTTGTAATACATTCATACAAGGTGATAAAAAATGGACAATAAAAATTAGATTCAAAAAAACCTATAAATTCATTTTTTTTTTATGGAAACCCCCTATTTTTTTAATTCTATCTTATTTAGCATTAAAAATAAGGGTGACTTTGTATAAAAGTGTATATTCCAAAAAAATTGTAGTTTTGAAATAATGACAATTTAACATTTTTTTATTGTAAAAAGGCTATACGGCTTTCAAGTTTTGTTGTTAGTTGGCCGTGACGGCCACCTCTAATATAACTAAACCTGTAACTAATTATACAGATAAAAGTACTAGAAACACGTCAAATACGTACTACCTAATAAGTTGTTCGAAATGTCCGCCTCTTTCTTGAATACACAATGCAACACGTCTCTCAAATTCGCTGCTTAAATTTCTACACATTTCAACACTAATGTTTTGAAAACAGTTTCTAATCCTAATCTTCAGGTCTTCCTTTGTTGTAGGCGGTATTTTATAAACCTGCTCTTTGACGTACCCCCGTATGCTAAAGTCCATTTTAGTAAGATCTGGGGATCTAGCAGGCCAAGCAATAGGCCCTCCCCTCCCAATCCAACATTCTGGATATCTAGCATTTAAAGAAGTTATTATGGGACCTGTATGATGTACTGGGGCCCCATCATGAAGAAACCACATTTCTTGTTGCGTATCCTGTGGCACTTGACGCAACAAATTAGGTAGATGGTTTTGCAGAAAGTCTAAGTATACTTTCCCTGTTACTCGTTGATCAAAAAAATATGGTCCAATTACATGGTTACCGACAACAACTCCCCAAACATTTAAAGACCATCTAGTTTGAGAAGTATATCTTACAAAATGTGGATTTTCGGTAGAATAGTAATGAAAATTGTGTCTGTTTACACTTCCGTTTCTGTAAATAAAATCAAATGAACAAAATTTCTTTGTTGGTTTATTTTGTTTTGAGCCCATTGACAAAATTCCAGTCGTCTTTGATAATCTTCAGGAACCAACTCTTGAAGTAGTTAAATGTGATAGGGGTGATTTTTTGAGACTTCAATATCCGCTATACCGTACGTCGTTCAACACCAACCTGCTGAGAAATGGGTCGTTGTCCAATATATGGATTTTCGGTAACTGTTAATAGTACATTTAATTAATTTTCCTCAGTCTGTGCACGTTTTTCCCTAGTATTTTTTTCATATAACACATTGCCCTCTTTCAGGTTGCCGTCTCTCTGGAAACCGTTGTTCATACAATCTTCTTTCTAAGAGCGTATTCTTATCATTAGCTCCCAAAACAAAAATCATATCAAGCATCTCGGCTTGCGAAAAATTCATTATTTACAATTTTAATTCAAGTTTTAAATCAATTTGCTATAAAATACACTAATGCATCACACAAATTATCAACTGACAATAAATAATGACGTTTCTGATGATCTCTATTGTTTTTATATGCCACGCCTCGCCGTCACGGCCAACTAACAACAAAACTTGAAAGCTGTATAGCCTTTTTACAATAAAAAAGTGTTAAATTGTCATTATTTCAAAAACTATAATTTTTTGGAATATACTCTTATACAAAGTCACCCTCATTTTTAATGCTAAATAAGATAGAATTAAAAAAATAGAGGGTTTCCATTTAAAAAAAAATGACTTTATAGGTTTTTTTGAATCTAATCTTTATTGTCCATTTTTGATTACCTTGTATGAATGTATTACAAAAATATCAATACAGCCCATTAGAGTAGGCCCCCATTTCCAAGGAAACCAACCATAACTAATTGATAAATGCTTCGTTTAGAAAAGATTTCCACCTATGTTTTGGCTTGCAAAAGTCATTTTTGACAAAAAATTTGAAATTTGTCAAAAACGGTTAGACTTAGGTATAGGACATTATACATAAAATGTGTCTAAAATTGTATGTAGAATCTAAATATGTAATAATATATAGGGTTTTCTATTTTTAAAAAAATTTATAATTACTTCTAAGCTTTTATGATCTACCCTGTATAATTAAAAATATTTTTGGAATATGCACCAGAACATATCTTACAACTTTTGCATTTAATTTTTTTTGTATCTCTTTAAATAAAGGAGATATGGGACTTTGTCACACTAATGCGCCACCCTGTATATATAGCGGCATGGTCACTTCGTATACGCACACTATGTGTGGCTATTTAGGGTAGTATTCCCCCTCAGTACCATTACTCCGTTCCTACCGATCCTATCCTGATCACACCCATCCTGAACCCCACCATACATACATATGTATTGCATGTATGTATGCTGGGTAGAGAATGAAATACATAGCCTTTTCCTTTTCCTGCTACCTAAAGGTTACGACACTAAAGTTCCAACAATGTTTTGAAATGATAATTAAACAAATTAAGACCACACAGTCCAAAGCAAGTAATACTAAACGTCCAACTGCATTCATTGTACTAGTTTCATCTCTATTATGTTCCTTTGTTTTATATTTACACCTTAAAATTACAAAATGCGTAATTAAAAAACATAAAATGGTAGACTATTAATAACGGAGATATGGGACTTTGTCATACTAAAGCGCCACCCTGTATATGAAAAAATCCCCTGCAAAAACCTCATATACGATAGACGATAACGGGAGTTGAACCCATTACCTCCCGAATGTTAAGCAGGGCGTGTTCCACTACTCTACTAGCTCGGTTTTAGGTAGCACGTTTTATAAAGTAAAATTAAAAGCCTATTATGTCCGTTCACAAATATCTTGGTCCGTCTGGGTTCACAATAGTCCTGAAAATCGCTGGAAAATCATTATTCGATATTTCTTGACTAAAGAAAAACTGGCACCTCCTACAGGATCAGTCAATTTTCAATTTCTTGTTATAATTTTACCACCTAGATACAATTTCCACTGGGTTCTACACCACTTGGGTAAATCAGGGAACACTCTTAACTGGAGAAATTTCAGTGTAGGATTAGCAGGATTTTCAAGACTGTCTTGAATGGAAATCTAAGCGAACAATATCCAAATTTAATGTTTAAGAAAATAAACAGGACACTCAAAAATCAAATGTCAACTGCAGGTACCTAATATTGCAAATATCTGCCTTATTTTAAATGGCACACCCTGTATTTAATAAAAAAAAATGTATAACCTTTCAGATTATGTTAGGGTTCCCGGTACCTAGCTCGAACAGTTTTTGAGTTATTTTGAAATGGTGGCATTCACCATATTTTATTATTTAACATTTGTTAAATAATATAACGTCATAATATTGTATTTCTAAGGTAGTCACTTTGTAATAATTGGGTAAAAATGAAAAAGTGCTCTGATTGGAGAATGCCAAGAAAATCTATTACTAGCAGAAATGCAAAAAATGTCCCACCCGCAATCATCCTAAGAAAAGGTATTCAATGATTGTTGAAGTTTCCGTGACGAAGTCTAGATCTAAATATATTTACATGATAAAACTGTCATCTGTGAAATGGAGACAACAATTTGAGGTAATTTCGCCCTGTTGAATCCTCAATAGCAAACAAAGTGTATCCAAAACGTTGTAAAATAATTAAAGACTTCAAATTCACCATTCATTTCAGTACTCAGATCTGATTTGATAATGATTTCTTTGAAGACTATTTTTCTACTGCCAAATTCTAAATCTATGTTCCAAATAACGGATTGGTCTCAGAACAATTATCTACAGTCCTATTCATTTTTTTAATGCAATTTTAAAACTTTGACTTCAAATAGTTTACCACTGAAATTTTTTCAAAAGCATCTACCTAAATCTTTAAATACTCAATAGATTGACTTTATAGATCTTACTCATTTTTTTCTTCTTGACTCTACTCCTCTCGTACTTAACCAAATCTTCGCTATCAATCATTGTTACTCTTCTTACATCATATATACTCTCATTCTCTCTCTGTGTCTTAATTAACGCAACTCATTGAACTTCAATTTTATATATTCATCATTGATACAATCAAATACACCTCAACTTTAATGATACATTAAACTGATCATAAATACATTGTTATGATACATATTGACATCTTAAAACATTGATACTAGAGATTTGTAATACCTGACAATCTTTATGTCTAATAAATTAGACTACACATCTTTAAATGATTAGCAAATTCTAAACACAATAAATAACATATACTTCTACATCATAAATCAATAATTTTTGTGCATCTCTTTAAACTAAAAGATATTGTACCTTTCACTACTCATATGCACAACTCTTATTATATAGCCATGTCATTCGTATAACTATTTGTGCTATATCAGTAATATATCATCAGTACATTATTTAAAACACAAATACAGATCCTTATCCTGATCACAATCTAACAATGCATATTTATTGAATAGATATTATCTAGAATGATACATGCCTTTTATTTTCCTGTAAAAGATTGATAAAGTTCCATACAAACTTATGATAATGTAATTACAATATTAAGTACATCACAGTCAAAGAATAATATAAACGTCTTCAATCATTCATTGTAGACATACTTTATCAATTAGTACTTCTCTGTAGTTTTCTCGCTGCTTTGTCTTCTGTTCTCAGCTTTCGTAAGTTATCTCGTGAATATTTGCATACTCATTGAGCTATCTAACAGTTAGTACTATCAATCAATCTCATCCTCTCGTTCTCTCTCTCTTCTCTGTCTGCTCTCTGCTCTTCTCTTCTGTCTCTCTCTCTCTCTCTTCTCTTCTCTATCTCTTCCTTCTCCTTCTTCTCTCTCTCCTTTTCTCTCTCTTCTTCTCTTCTCTCCTCTCTCTCTCTCCTTCTCTCTCTCTCTCTCTCTCTCTGCTCTCTCTCTCTTCTCTCTCTCTCTCTCTCTTCTCTGCTCTTCTCTCTCTCTCTCTTTTGATCTCTTCTTGTCTCTGTCTCTTCTCTCTCTTCATTGCGATTCTTCTACATGACTCACATCACGTGATGGTCACATTTCAATTTCATTAAAACCTTCCTCCTTTAAATCCTCTTTTACACAACTTATAATAAAACATTCAGAAAATTATTCTAAACAATACAATATCTCTACATTTCTATAAAGTCTTCTTTGCATATCTTTGTTAGAAGACTATCAGATGCTTTTCTCTAACTTTCTCTGGCATCATTTAGCTCTTTTTATAAAAAAAGTCTCCATGTATTAATTTCAATGCGAGTTTGTGTGAAATCTTAGTTTAGAAATACACGTTAGTTTAAGAAAATTAAAGTTCATACCAAAAAGATCAGATTATTGACTTTAAAGATCAGTTATGTACGGCCATTTCAGAAACTTAAAATATTTTCCAAGTTTATTGCTGTTTATAACTTTTAGCCTCTACGATGAGTTAATTTCAGATACAGTATCATTTTAGTTGGCCTACTGTTCAACAAACTTGGAGCAACAGAAGTTGGTAAATATTTTGAGCTTACAACAAGATGAATCTTTACTGGAAATCACACTGCATGTCTTTAATTAAAAAATAAATACTGCATTCTGAAGACATTCAAAATAAACCGCAAGGATATCAACAGCTTCATTATTCGTAAAACGCATTTTGAAACCACAAAAATGCAAGAATAGTATTACAACTATTGACAATTTAGGATTATGTATGTTTTGTTTAGGTATTTTTCCATTGCCTGCTTCTATTAATTGTATTTTTCGTATATATCCATAGTGAATATGCATTT
Organism: Vesta saturnalis; assembly: GCA_036346205.1. Taxonomy (NCBI): domain Eukaryota; kingdom Metazoa; phylum Arthropoda; class Insecta; order Coleoptera; family Lampyridae; genus Vesta; species Vesta saturnalis. The sequence continues at coordinate 431,520 of JARFJB010002176.1, read as the reverse complement.
AAACAAACAAAAATAGGCTTTCGTATAACTTTTAGCATTGCTTACTTGCCCGTAATAATTTCAAAAGGATGATTTTATTCTGGTGAATAAATTTACAAACATTTAAAATCGCAATTTCTAGGTAACCTATTCAGAGCCGAAATTGAAGCTGAGTATTTTGTATCAAATAAAAATTTATAGTATCTTTTACCACTAAATGTCTTAATTTTCTTCCATCATGATCCCATTCCAGACTTTGAGATCTGTTATCGTCAATATGACATGTATTTCTTACTCAAAAATGAATAATACGATGTATAGCCAGTATTAAGTATATGCAAACCTTACTTTATAAAATTTAATATCTTACCTTTGCCTAGTACGTTCTATGATCTATTAGATCTGTTATGTATATTGCAACAAACAAACTTAAAAAATCATACTTTCACACTTATGACACACGAGGCAGAAACGATTACCGTAACACACTAAATACCTATATAAAGTGTACAAAAAGTCTCCTTCCTCTTTGGGGTAACACTGTTCAGAATATTATCTCAGAAAATAAAGATCTGTATTCTACAGAAATTTAAAACAAAATAAGAACCTTATTATTGAAACATTGCGTTTATCGTATTGAGCAGTTTAATGAAATTATTAGACGGAAATAAATACTTAAATAAGATTAGTACATTTATTATTATGATTCTGTACATCTAGTATTTTGTGATTACGTAGCTAAAAATATGACTATCATTGGAATTTAAACCATAATACAGTCCGCGTGGCCAAAGAATGCCTCGTGTCGCGCATGGATGTTCGTGCATTCGGCCGCACTCGTTAACACAATAGCGACTGAAAGCATTACCAGTGGCGTCAGTGTCGCGTTTTCAATTATTCGTCACCAAACCACAAGAAATTTTAAAATATTTTATTTATTTGAATTACATATGAACAGTAATAGTTTAAACATTTATAAAATAAAAAAATAATCATGTTAACAAGTAATAAATCTTATATTTGAATTACAAATGAACACAACAGTTTAATCGTTTATGAAAATCAAAAAAGTATAAGTTCGAGTTTTAATTATAGAAACAGAATACGCTGTATTTTAAGAGTATTATTCAGGATTTAAAAAAAATATGATATTTCTTAGGTAATCAATTTTTATATTTCCATACACTTTGGGGAAAAGTTACTCAAACGGCGACAATTACCTACTATAATAATATTAAATACTACTAACAAATAAGTCACACAATCATTCATCACTAGACCAGCCACTTTCAGTTTCTGAATCGTCCTCCAAATTTGTCACCAGTTTTTCGACTTGTACGTCAATCATATTTAGTTCTCTAAATATTTTTTCCTGGTCGATTACCTTCTTACAGCACTTTTGCCAGTTTTCTTAAGTAACAGCCGCTAATTCTTCTTCCAACAATCTTCTAACGTGGTTGAAGTTAAAGGTGGTATTTCTCTTTGCAACATTATTTTTCACTTGTGCCAAAATCAACTCAATCGGGTTTAAGTCCGGGTGATAGGGAGGTAGTCGCAGTGCCGTATGTCCTTCATTACTTAATATACAATCAAACTTGTACGTTATATGTTCCTTTTTGTGTAGCTTAATTATTTCATAAAGTTGTGGTCTGTACATCAAAGGAGTGAACGGTATCTTTTTCTCTATTAACCACTTCACCATATCTGCCTTTTTCGAATTACTTGTTGGAGCACGATCCACCTGAACATTATGGTACGGCGCATTATCAATAACCAAAACCGATTGTGGAAGCAAGTTTGGTAAAAGTTTCTTACTAACGATTTTTCGTAGTTGCTACCATTCATCTCGTCGTGATAGTCTCCGCTGCTAGTTCCTGATTTAAATATCAGACCTGGGTGTTCCACAATGATTCTTGGTCCTTTGTAAATTGCAGACAGCAGTCCGTTAGTTGTGCCATCACTCCACGACGTTGATTGTGTGTGTCCACTATGAACATATGTTTCGTCCATGTAGATAATTGGACTATTTAATTCTCGGTAGAATTGAATTTGTTGTAAGTACGTAATTCTTAGAGCCCTTATATCGTTCTTCTCTATTAAAAGTTTTCTATTATTCTCAGTTCGATGCCATTGAAATGTTTAGGCATAATTTAGCTACTTGTTTATGAAAAAAAGTCATACCAATGTATTTAATTTTTTTGCGAAAATTAAGCGTTTCTGTCGGAATGTCGAACAAAGTCCTCTAGCTAAAACTTCAAATATTATAACATTTGTAGCCCAAGAATAGATCATTTCAATGCGCCCAAGTTTGTTAAAATCGGCTTAGCCGTTTCGAAGATACAGGGGCTTATTTAAGGAAGAAGTTGGTAAATATTTTGAGCTTACAACAAGATGAATCCCTTACGTGGATATCACACTACATGTCTTTAATTAAAAAAATAAATACTGCATTCTGAAGACATTCAAAATAAACCGCAAGGATATCAACAGCTTCATTATTCGTAAAACGCATTTTGAAACCACAAAAAATGCGAAAGCATTGACAACTATTGACAATTTGGGGATTATGTATGTTTTGTTTAGGTATCTGTTTCCATTGCCTGCTTCTATTAATTGTATTTTTCGTATATATCCATAGTGAATATGCATTTAAACAAACAAAAAATAGGCATTTCGTATAACTTTTAGCATTGCTTACTAGCGCGTAATAATTTCAAAAAGGATGATTTTATTCTGGTGAATAAATTTACAAACATTTAAAATCGCAATTTCTAGGTAACCTATTCAGAGCCGAAATTGAAGCTGAGTATTTTGTATCAAATAAAAAATTTATAGTATCTTTTACCACTAAATGTCTTAATTTTCTTCCATCATTCCATCAATATTGACACATGAAGTATTTCTTGCTCAAAAATGAATAATACGATGTATAGCCAGTATTAAGTATATGCAAACCTTACTTTATAAAATTTAATATCTTACCTTTGCCTAGTACGTTCTATTAGATCTGTTATGTATATTGCAACAAATAAACTTAAAAAAAATCATACTTTCACACTTATGACACACGAGGCAGAAACGATTACCGTAACACACTAAATACCTATATAAAGTGTTACAAAAAAGTCTCCTTCCTCTTTGGGGGTAACACTGTTCAGAATATTATCTCAGAAAATAAAGCAGATCTGTATTCTACAGAAATTTAAAAACAAAATAAGAACCTTATTATTGAAACATTGCGTTTATCGTATTGAGCAGTTTAATGAAATTATTAGACGGAAATAAATACTGTAAATAAGATTAGTACATTTATTATTATGATTCTGTACATCTAGTATTTTGTGATTGCGTAGCTAAAAATATGACTATCATATTTTATTGGAATTTAAACCATAATACAGTCCGCGCGGCCAAAGAATGCCTCGTGTCGCGCATGGATGTTCGTGCATTCGGCCGCACTCGTTAACACAATAGCGACTGAAAGCATTACCAGTGGCGTCAGTGTCGCGTTTTCAATTATTCGTCACCAAACCACAAGAAATTTTAAAATATTTTATTTATTTGAATTACATATGAACAGTAATAGTTTAAACATTTATAAAATAAAAAAATAATCATGTTAACAAGTAATAAATCTTATATTTGAATTACAAATGAACACAACAGTTTAATCGTTTATGAAAATCAAAAAAGTATAAGTTCGAGTTTTAATTATAGAAACAGAATACGCTGTATTTTAAGAGTATTATTCAGGATTTAAAAAAAATATGATATTTCTTAGGTAATCAATTTTTATATTTCCATACACTTTGGGGAAAAGTTACTCAAACGGCGACAATTACCTACTATAATAATATTAAATACTACTAACAAATAAGTCACACAATCATTCATCACTAGACCAGCCACTTTCAGTTTCTGAATCGTCCTCCAAATTTGTCACCAGTTTTTCGACTTGTACGTCAATCAGTATTTAGTTCTCTAAATATTTTTTTTCCTGGTCGATTACCTTCTTACAGCACTTTTGCCAGTTTTCTTAAGTAACAGCCGCTAATTCTTCTTCCAACAATCTTCTAACGTGGTTGAAGTTAAAGGTGGTATTTCTCTTTGCAACATTATTTTTCACTTGTGCCAAAATCAACTCAATCGGGTTTAAGTCCGGGTGATAGGGAGGTAGTCGCAGTGCCGTATGTCCTTCATTACTTAATATACAATCAAACTTGTACGTTATATGTTCCTTTTTGTGTAGCTTAATTATTTCATAAAGTTGTGGTCTGTACATCAAAGGAGTGAACGGTATCTTTTTCTCTATTAACCACTTCACCATATCTGCCTTTTTCGAATTACTTGTTGGAGCACGATCCACCTGAACATTATGGTACGGCGCATTATCAATAACCAAAACCGATTGTGGAAGCAAGTTTGGTAAAAGTTTCTCACGTAACGATTTTTCGTAGTTGCTACCATTCATCTCGTCGTGATAGTCTCCGCTGCTAGTTCCTGATTTAAATATCAGATCTGCGTGTTCCACAATGATTCTTGGTCCTTTGTAAATTGCAGACAGCAGTCCGTTAGTTGTGCCATCACTCCACGACGTTGATTGTGTGTGTCCACTATGAACATATGTTTCGTTCATGTAGATAATTGGACTATTTAATTCTCGGTAGAATTGAATTTGTTGTAAGTACGTAATTCTTAGAGCCCTTATCTCGTTCTTCTCTATTAAAAGTTTTCTATTATTCTCAGTTCGATGCCATTGAAATCCTAGGTCTTTTAATATAACACGTAAAGATGTAGCACCACCGTGCCAACCTAAGTCATTGTGGAGTATCTCGCGTAGAGCAGGAATTGTCACCCGTGCACCCTCGGTCTTGTGAAAATTATATACTATATTGCGAAAAAGGCTCTTTTTGAAATCTTCCAAGTCGGTCACAGGAGACGGACGTGGGCATTTCTTGCCTGGAGTTGAAAATCTTGGTTTTCCCTCTTCTGTTGGACCTTCACCCTCTTTAATAATATTTGCTACTGATCTAACAGACACTTTTGTTGCTTCATACACGGTTTCTTTTAATTGTTTCAAGGTATATGAGGGGTGTAAGTTTTTCAAATAACTATACACATTATATATCACCTCACGCGTTTGACCTCTTATTACTGGGCCACTTTTTCCCAATGTAGAACTCATATTTCTACACTCGCTTTTAAATCACAGTTGAAAACAAACTAACTATAGTGCGAGTCACACCGAGAATGCAGTGTGGCGGGGTATAGGCAATGTATTTGTAATGGGAGGCTGGCACACTGTGTTGCCGGTTGTCCGATTGCTGTGACAGGGTCGGCTCTGAAGTTATTATACAGTGCCGCCAAAAAGTTGGACACAAATGAAAAACTTTTATTTTTTGCGAACGATACGTAAGAGTAAACTGCCCTTATTTTTGAAAAATCGGAAAATTTTAGTTGAAAACATAGTAAACGTCGGGTGTAAATAGTGTAAAAAGTGTAAATATTTTATTTGTTTATAAATGTACAATTAATTCTCTGTTTATTTTTTCTTAAATTAACTTTGCCTGAAATAATTCTTTTGTAATTTTTAAATTTATTGTTTATTATTATTAATTATTGAAAACATTTAAACAAAGGCGAAGGTATAAACATCATCAAACTTCCAACAGGATTTTAGCGAATCTGTAGAGCGAAATTTGCCTGAGACCGGACTTGAGGTTAACCGATCCCAACATAGCGACACCTGGCAACGGTGTGTATAAGACAACTGCATGTGACTACTATAATAACATTTTTGAATATTTGCTAATCTTTTGGTAATGATACTAAGAAATGTCAACTATTAGGATTTCTTTAATGAGAATTTAAGCAAAGGCCATTAGCATTACATGCGCGGCAAAACTACTTATTTATTTTAGTATGTATTGTGTAAGTATTTGTTGTTTATACATATTTGTCTAATAAATTTGAGTATTATGAGCTTTAAAATTCACATAGGACACAAAATGGTTCACTGTCGTTTTGTTGCAGTAATTGTAATAAAGTTAAATTAATAATAGTAATAAATAATTAATTAGTGTAATACATGATAATAAACGGAACGCGCGTTTCGTGGCGACGCCACTGACATGCCGCGCTTGAGAGACTTGAAGTTGGACGAATGCGTATCCAGCGTTCAGGAATTCTTTAACCGCGCGGACTGTATGTACAGTGAGTCCTAAAGTTATGTCCAATTTCATTTAAAGTCCAAGGGTCTAGTTTTGTAAAAACGCTCGGACACGTCGATTATTATTTTTACTGCGGTTTTTTAGTCGTAATAAATAAGTTACGACCACCAACTTGATTTTATCGAATGGAAACACCTGTTTTTAATTTCATTTTGTGAATCTGCTTTGAATTCTGAGGAAATCTCATGTACCATGTCCTATACCTATAATCAACAGATCTCGAGGAATTTACAATTGCACATATCAAGGAAGGCGGCCTTTGTTTTCTGTCAAAAGGAACAATTTATTCAAAAAACGCAACAACAAATCAAATCAAACGTTGAAAATGTGCACCATGTGCACCAAGGCGATGAATAAACTCTCTTTGCACGTTTTCAACCACTCCTGGAGTTATGGCGCGCACTTCTCTTCTGATTTTCTCTTTCAATATCTCCAGATTGTTTGGCCTGTCAACATATACTTTTGATTTGAGATAACCCCACAGAAATAAAACATGTACCTATTGTTTATGGATCGCCTTGGATACGATTATTTTGCAAGTGTTATTGATAGTTTTATAAAGATAATATTAATTTTTTTTCGTAAATATCTCGAGACCTGTTGACTATAGGACATGGTACATAAGATTTACTCCGAATTCAATCAGATTCAGAAAATGAAATAAAAAACAGGTGTTTCCATTTCATAAAAATCAAGTTGGTGGTCGTAACTAATTTTTGGGCCACCCTATATACAAAACTTTACCACTAAAAAAACCGCAGTCAAAAATAAAAATCGACGTGTCCGAGCGTTTCTCCAAAAACTAGACCCTTGAACATTAAATGAACTTAGACATAATTTCTAGGACTCACTGTAGATGCATGTAATTACTGTGATTAACTGTAAAAAAAAAAAAGTATTTTCGCTGTAGCTTTGTTGCTGAGCGATTAGCGCTTGATTTTACAAATGACATACTCTTACAGTGTTGTCTTTTTCTAACTTATATATCATACCTACCTAATTTATTGGGCATGTCTGATCGCCTCGAGCAATAATCAGGTAAACAACACCATTACGTATTGTTTGCAGACAATGGAATAATGAGTTCTGTTTTTGTTAACACAAACTTTAAAGTAAAAAGTCTGGGGTTCTAAACCATTTATTTGTTATAATCGATACACACAAACAAGGGATACATTATAAATTAGTTAGGTGCATTTAGGACAGTAGGACATTACATATGAAAATATCTATCATTGATTTCCTCATTACCACATTCTTCGTTGTTTTCACTATCAATGTCGTCGTTCTCGCTGTCATTTTCATCGTCTTCTGCTAAGTTTATTACAATATTATTTACTACGCAATGCTTCATTATATTTCGTACAGTTCCTGACAAAACACTCAAAACATCACTCATTACCTGTTGTACAGACAGCATGGAAATCAAGACACCGCCGTTTTCTTTCTCTTGTTCACAATATTTTAATTATTTTATAACAAACATTTGAGATCGGGAGTTTAAAACTTCACCGGGCATTTGCTTTTTAAGATAAACACGCGTAATCAATAAAAAAGATCTTTCCGGCAACGCCGTTACTTGACGAGTGACCGACCTCTAACTACGTAATTTATTGTAATGTAGCTTACTGGTACATATGAAATTACTTTATAATTACATATTAATCATAATATAAATTTAATTTATTTGTTACTCATTTATGATGCAAATAGAACAAAATTTTCGAATGTAAGTAATGCTACTAATTTGTAAAGTTAACATGCAACAATATCTCGTTACCTTTGAAATCATTACTCTGACAACGGCGCTTATTGTTTATGACATGCTCATTAGTGATAAGAGAAAGTGAAAATAAAACCCCTGGCGTATTTCAACTTGAATGTTGAATACCTATCTAGAAACTTTAAAGTACCGCTGACTTTCACAAATATTGAACCATACAGTTTGCAAGTGAGATTCCCTAATTGCTTACCAACAAAGCTACCGCGAAAATACTTTATATTATGATGACTTGATCTACAACGTGATCAATCTCAAGTGTACTGTAGTGGTATGACAAAAATTCCTAGTTGTTAATATTGTTGTGCTTTGCAGTTGGCTGCTTTGGATTTTTAGTGTGGTTTTAGTCGTTTTAGTTTATGTCAGTTTATGCCATATTATACCTTTTGTATTTTCTTGAGTTATTTACAAACTGTCTATATCAAGACAAATTATATATTCTGAATTTCAAATTGTGATATCGAATTTAATCGTCATGCCGTTTTCAAACATGTACTGTAAATTTTATTTAATTATAATGAAATTATTACATTTAAATACTTAAGATTCATTATTTTGTAATGATTTAATCCAATCATTAAATAATATTTTATTTATTTTGTTGTATTTTATAGGGATGCAGTCTAATCAAATACAAAATAGTCATTATTTAAATTAAGATAATATTTTATAATATGTATAAGTTAATGACCTTCATACAGATTTGAAACTGATTGTAGTTTTTACTCGAACCATGCTCTAGAGAGCTAGAGCAATACAGCTTCTTACCAACCTATCAATGGTACCAACTTAAAAATTTTGATCACGTGGTATACACTTGAGATTGATCACTCTGTATAACACTCTGTGGTGCACTGATGTAACAATAATAATTATTATTACTATTATTATTATTGTTATACCTATGTACCTTTAAAAACTCGAAAAAGTCATAAACGTAACTTGCTACATTCTAAATATTATATTTGTATAAATATCAAGAAAATATCTCAAAAGCACTTACCGAATTTGATTTAGCTAGATTTCTTGATCAATACGTAGTTACTTCACCTTATACTTCCATTACTATATTCATACCCAAAAATATTTACAGATACACTAAATATGCTCTCTGCAATTAATAAAATAACTAAGGTAACAATTCTAAATCAAAATCAGCATTCATTGTATGATACATTTGCATTAAAGGAGAAACGTGCATAATAGTGCAAAATGGAAACAATAAAACCTATTCATGCAGTTAAAGAGCTAAATTAAAACTAATAATAATAAACTTTTATTACATCAATAATAACCATCAGAAAAACATTTCGATCTTACAGCTTTTTACACAACGTTACACGCGTAGGTAATTATATCACTGATACATACGTAATGATTAAGATATAATTTCAATTAAATTTTCTACAAATACACAAATCTAATGCCTTGGTCTTTTGATTTTGAAAATTAAAACTATTTATTTGCTTATGTAAAGACGTTGAACCTGTGTTAAATTAATAATAAAACAGTAGTTTAATTTACATATCAAAGGTTCTTCTAATAATAGGACAAAGAATTTGAATTTCAAAACTGTTCATTTAAATATCATTAAATGACTGTAAATTCAAATTTTGTATAATAAATAAATAGCAAACACCCGAAACTACCAAACAGGTTTAAACAAAACTTGTTAAAATGTAAAAATTATAATGAAATAAATAAATTCATAAGGCGTTCTTTTTATTACTAGTAAAAATCGATCTAAAATTATAATACGCAAATCATTATTCTTAATCAAGAAAAATGTGGGGCAAAAATAAAATGGAAATTTTTATAATAAGTGCGCATATTCCAACATTTTTATAAGGACACAGGAAAAATGGTGTTTTTTTTATGTGGTGGTATAAGATAGAAAAAATGCGTCACTTTAACGTTGTGCGTGTATCCGGTGCAGCACTGAGGCGTAACACCCACGCCTTTTTCGTCCCTATAAACCCGCCTATACTATTGTTTTAATATTAATGAAAATATGGCCGAGTCATACTTTAATGATCTAATTTAAAAATTAATATACAACAGTTTACCCCTCTTTCTAAAATTCCCCATTTTTTACTACCAATAGAGTACCGCGTGTCCAACTTTTGCTTAAATAAACCATAAATTGAGTTTCTCCAATAAGAAGCTGACTGTAATTAATCCACGTAAGAAATTCAGGAAGTTAATAATTTGTTGATGTGGATGGCTTCGGTAATTATCCGACGAGGAAACATCCAATTTTGATTACTATCTATTACTTTTTTCGCTACTACTTTAAAGTTTTTTTTTCTTACAACTTGCGTGTTACAGAATGCAAAAAGCGTTTAAATACTGCACGAAAATACTATACCTGATATATATTTATATGGAATCTTACGTGCTTGCAGTGTTACTTTACCTTAATTATCACTGATAAAGATCATTGTGTTTAAGGTTCCTTTTCCTTAAGCTTAATATATTGCCATAAAACTAAAAGAGAGAAATGGGAGCCCTTAATCGTTAAGCTTGATTTGAAAATAAAAGCTTTCAAATGAAGGCATTAAATATTTAGGGCTATAAAATAAAACCCAAATTATCACTTTTTTTTTGTTATATAGGGTAAAAAAGTAAATTAGTTTATAAGGATTATAAATCATTCAAATTAACACTAACGCAGGCTGTCAAAATATTTAACGCACATACTACATATATCTTTATATTTTAAAATATGTATGAGACTTTATCACTTATAAAATATATGACTACAATGTTAAGCTGAATTAGTAAAATTAAACAATTATACTTATTGAATACGACCAATAATTATAGTGCACCATAAATTGTGCGCAAAAGAACATGTTACTTGTCAAACGTAAAATATAATACTAATTAGGCCCCGTAAAAGTCATGCAGAGGGAGGTAGTTGGGCGAGCTTATTGACAGAATATAATTAATTGACAGATATTCGATAAATATTTAGCATATACTAACTGTTTGTCCTTTTTCTGTTCAGTTTCAATTGCCCACCAATATTAATATGGCGATATCAGTTTAAATCAATAATTCAAATCCTGTGTTTTAGGTTCTTCGTTATTTAAGTGTTTTTTTTTGTTAGGAAAGTACGTTACCGAATATTTGTAGCCTTATCCAGTTTTTTTGGTCATTTCCAGAAATATACGCATATTCACAGCCAGCTGAGAGAGTCACACTACATTTATAAGGAATTAACAATATTTCTATCTTCAACTATTATGCACTTACCTATTTTTTCATTTGGTCATGACTGCGCTAATATTTTCTAGAGTGACCGCAGTAGCAAGATCTTGTATGCCTTTCGGGTACTCAACTATATTTATTCTTGCAAAAATTTCGACAACACATATCAAATGTGTTAGGGGGGTATGTATAAACATTAAGCACAGCTGTAACTGATTTGACCAGTTGATGAGAAAGTGAGTTACCAATCGTTAAATTTGAATGATAAGCAATGGAAATTAAAAAAAAATTAAAATTTCACTATATTATAATACTGTATACATGATAATATTATATTTTCAGTGTTATATTAGAATTCTGCGCAACTGTTTTTATCTGGGGTGGAACAACACTAGAAGTTCCAACCTATGTAGTAGAAATTAAAAGAAATAGAATAATTTTAATAATAATAATTTTCTTAGGATACTTATGCAACCTCTTTTTTAATACCTTTATAACGAAAATAGGCAACGTTGTAAAAACAAATACAATAATCTAAGTGAGGTGGACGTTTATAACTTCATATCAGATAGTCGATCATAGACATATAGAAGTTAACTTAAAAAAAATTCCAATGCCGCCAGCTTCTATAAAATACCTAACATACAATTCACCATATGTTACATTCTCGTCTAATTTGAGTAGTTCAACTAGAGAAGTATATGATCAGAAGAGGCTATTAAGTTCATGATAATTTTATCACCGCCTTCAGGTAATTGACAACTCTATTATTTACCGTCAGATTCAGGTTATTACAAAATTAAGTAAAATGGGAAGGAATTAGTTTATTAAAACATAAGTCACTCTATTGGCGCACGCATCCAGGTGTTTTATATTAAGGAAAATAATTTAAGAATAGCAACAAAATTTGCATCAAAACTGACTAAATTCATTAAATACAATTTTTTAGGCGTTTGGGTTGGTATACTCAAATGTCATATTTGATAGCTTTTTGAAAATCCAAATTTAAATTACCTACTTTCCAATTTTGAAAACTTATATATGTATATATACAGTGTGTCCGAGATTCAGCATGCATGTATTGCTATATTCGTTAATATTGAAGATAGAATGTCGGTTAAATGGGGAAAGTTTTAGAGAATTTTATGGCTATCATCATGGTAAAGTCAGATTCGAAGTAACTTTTTTTGTTTTTGAAATAATTGAAGAAAACAAAAATTGTGCATTTTCTACTACCCCCTGTAGCTCTTTTATTTGAAGTCTGACAACATTTTGATTTGTACATTATTATGACACTTTTAAAAGACAATTTTAAAAAAGTACCAACATTTATCTACATTCATTTGTTTTTGAAATACATACACTAACTATTGTTTTTCATATGGACGCCATCTTGGATTTTTACATTATCGAATAGTATTTTTTATCACCTTTTCAGCGATGTGTCACATGATACGAGAATTTACTTCCAACTATCAAAATTTAAAAATATAAAATTGAAATAGTAGGCCTTGAGAAGGCATGGATTAATAAATGAAAAATTTATACAATTAGATTCCTAATTATTGTAATTTCTAATAACTAAAATAAAAACAAAACCGATAATAGTAACTATCATAAAACATGCTCGATATGTCCCCCTCTACACTCCACACATTTTCTACATTTTCATATCATGTAATACATTGTAGACGAGGTGTTAAAATCCACTATTCGATAATGTAAAAATCCAAATAACGTCCAAAAACAAAAGTTAGAAATGTATTAAATTTTGTAAGTAAAAACAGATACATTAGCAAGAGTTTAAATATCCTGTATATTATTCCCTTTTTGGTTTTTACATGTTAACCCTTATCAATTCGATATACAATTCCCTATCCCTAAATATAGCCGTTTCCGAATTATTTTCAATTTTTCAAAATGTATAAGATTATTGGAACATTTTTTTAAATCCATGGCCTCGTATAAATAGAAAAAAAAACAGTGGAAAACAATTGTATTGCAAATTAAAAAACGCAACAGAAACTAATACACTATAATTATTTCTAAAAAAACAAAACTAATAAAATAAAAAAAAATAATTTAACGCTAATCATTAGCGATAATGATTTATAATAATTGTTCAAAATGTTGTCCGTTTTCTCGGATGCAGACCTGAAGTCGATCTTTAAAAGATTGTTCAACTCTACGCAACAACTCAGAAGTAATGCTATGAAAAGCCTGTGTTATACGATTACGCATATCTTCGACAGTGGTTGGTGGTTCTCTATAGACAATACTTTTTATGTATCCCCATAAAAAGAAATCTATTCTTGTCAGATCAGGGGACCTAGCTGGCCACCTAACAGGTCCATTTCGCCCAATCCATTTATTTGGAAAGACTCTATTGAGATAATCTCTTACATCTGCAGAGTAGTGAGCAGAAGCGCCATCATGTTGATACCACATTGTGGCTCTAATACCAAGAGTAATATTTTTTAATAAGCCCGTTAAATCGTTACGCAAAAAGTTAAGGTACTTCTCACCATTCAAGTGTCCATCAAAACACTTAAAGACCACTTATGTTGATTATCAACTTGTCTTAATAAATGTGGATTTTCTGAGGAATAATAATGAATATTATGTGTATTAACAAATCCATTCTTATGAAATGTTGATTCGTCTGTCCATAAAGTATTATAAAAAAAATTGGGTTTTGAGTAATTTTTTCTCTGGCCCAGTTACAAAATCTTACTCGATGATCGAAGTCTGCATCGCTCAATTCTTGGTGTAACTGAATATGATAGGGATGTAAGCGATTCTTCTTTAAAAGGCGGCCTACTGATCTCTCACTTATACCAACTATTTCACTTATGTTCATGTTTGGAGTAATTGGCACATAAAGTTGCAATAAATCTACTCATAACTTTCTGAAACGATCTTGCGTTTGGAAGTCTTCTGTCAGCATATCTTTCAGCATAAATTCTGCTGGCCAATAAACAGTTTCTTTCTGCAGCACCCAACACGAATATCATATCAACTAACTCATTTGGTGTAAAATTCATATTGTAAAAATCTTGATTACTAACAATAACACTCGTAAATGGTTAACTACAGTTTTAATTATTTACGTCAAACATTCAATTTTTATAAGAAGCACACTTGATTTTAGAATTTTACTTGAAGTAAATATTTGTCAAATTCTTGTTAACATGCAATGCCTCCAGTACAAAAATTGTAATTAGTCTTCTATCATAATATATTAGTTTCTGTTGCGTTTTTTAATGTATAATACAATGGTTTTATTGTGTTCTTTTTTATCTATACGAGGCCATAGATTTAAAAATGTCTCAATAATCTTATACATTTTGAAAAATTGAAAATAATTCGGAAACGGCTATATTTAGGGATAGGGAGTTGTATGTAGAACTGATAAGGGTTAATATGTAGAAACCAAAAATGTAATAATATACAGGGTGTTTTATTTGAAAAATTACACTTTTACTAGTTCGAATAATGGTTGATTGGCAAGTCAATTATAAGCACCCTGTATGCAATTATGTCATTTTCTTCACATTAAAGGGAAGCTCTATCTGTGTACTTATTCTCATATAAATTAGATAACTTTTATTTTTCAACAGTTAAGGAGGTACATTTTGAAAGCAAACTCAGTAATTTCAATTTTTATTTAGAAAAATCGAAATAACTCAAAAACGGCTATATTTAGGGTTAGCGAAATATATTGCGAATTTGTTAGGAACAATTTGTAAAATTCAAAAAAGTAATAATATACAGGGTGTCCCATTTAAATTTTTGTATAATAATTTGGTCCACTTTAAATAAACAACCTTTATTCGCGTGAATAATTTTAAAATATGCACACAACTAAACTATAACTGCGTTCCAAATTTTATTAATCTAGCTTATATAAAACGGAAGATATAGAAGAAGGAGCTCTTGTTCTTCCAGAAAAATAATGCAGATAACGCCGAAATAATGCGATACGCTGTACACTAAATTGTAAGGGGGACCAACTTATCACAGTCGTTGATTAAGAATCATGTGAAACATTTATCATGCCATGAAAACAAACGCGTAATGAAGTGTCTGTCAAGTTTCTGTCAGTTTACAGTTTCAGTTTTGAAAATCGTCTGTGCATCTTCAAATTCCATAATTATGTTTACGTTTTCTAACGAAGAATATTTTGATATGGTAATAATTTATGGTGAATGTAGAAAAACTGTAAGGGCTGCACAAGTATTGTATGCTGCCAGGTTTCCCGATCGACGCCATCCCGGAAAAATACATTTGTTCGTGTAGCAAATATTTTGAGGGAACCGGTCATTTTCCTCACCGTAAGTGCGAGAATCGCACAAAGACAGCAACAGATGAAGCACACACCGTCGGTGTATTAGCATGTGTAGCTTATAATCCTCATGTGTCTGTGAGATCTATTTCTGAAGAGTGTGCCGTATCAGTTGGTTCTGTCCATAAAATATTAAAATCTAATAAATACAAACCATTTAAAATTCATTTGGTACATGGACTGCATGCAGGAGATCAAGATCGCAGACTTAATTTTATCACCGGAGTTTTTATGGAACATTACGCGCAAGACCCTAATTTTCTAGGTCGTATCGTGTGGTCTGATGAAAGTAATTTTTCAAACAATGGAATCGTTAATCGCCACAATTCCCATTACTGGTCGTCAGAAAATCCTCATTGAGTAAGAGCAACCAATTTCCAAGTGAGATGGAACATAAATGTTCGGAACGATAGATGACAAATTGATTGGTCCATATTTTTTTAATGGTACCTTAACAGGCCAACGCTATTTGAATTTTCTTGAAAATCAACTGCCTCCTTTGCTTGAAGATGTAAATGTAAATCTGCGGCAAGTGACGTACTTTCAACAGGATGGCGCACCGGCGCACAATAGCGCAATAGTGAGAAATTATCTAAGTAGAGTGTTTCCGCAACGATGGATAGGTACAAATGGTCCCATTATGTGGCCAGCTCGTTCTCCTGACCTTAGTCCCTTAGACTACTTTCTTTGGGGACATTTAAAGAGTGTAGTGTATGAAACACCTTCTAGAGATGTAGAGGAGTTACAAAACAAAATTATAATTGCTTGTGCAAACATACCACGAGAAACTTTAAGAGCGGCAACTAGTTGTTACATTAATTAGGCGTTATCAAACGTGTGTAGAAAATGATGGAGAAACATTTGAACATTTAATTTAATTTGTATGCTTTCAATTAATAAAATTCCAAAAATTATTTTTTTTCTCAGAAACTACAAAAGATAGGTTGGTAGGAGTCTTAATAAAAGTCATCACAAATATGTCATAGAATCCAAAAATGAAGTAAAAAATAGGGCATTGCATTTAAAAAATTGAAGTGAGAGCGCCACCTGGCGGTGATGGGCGTTGATTCAAATCTTTGTGCCAACAAATGTGCGCCCTTGGAAGATATTTACAAAAATATTTTCATAATTTAAAAATCTTCATCCGCTTCGAGATATTGCACTGTCCCATTCCTCGCTGAACACGCTGATATATATATATATATATATATATATATATATATATATATATATATATATATATATATATATATATATATATATATATATATATATATATATATATATATATTATATATATATACAGGGTGACATAGAAAAAGTGCCATGCATAGTGCCACGCGATAGAGGACACTAAAATAAGAAAAAGTCCCTATGAACTTAGGTCCGCAACGCCTTTCTTTTAAAAGATATAGGGTGTTGAAGTTTAATTATTGTTTCGTTTTTTTCTTAATATTTTCTTACAATGATGTAATAAGCGGATGAAGTTTTGTATACGGGGGCTTTTTATCAAGCAGAATTTAAATATGACCTTAGTTCTTTTATTACTGAAGAGCAGTGATCATATTACAAGCCCCCCAAGACAAATCCACCTATTTTCAAACCTCCTTTAAAAAATTTCCTTACCACTCAAGAAATGTGAGCTAGCTTGCCATCAAGTATAAAGTCCACTTCTGCAACAATTTCCAATGAAACATCTTC
This sequence comes from Vesta saturnalis, assembly GCA_036346205.1. Lineage (NCBI taxonomy): Eukaryota > Metazoa > Arthropoda > Insecta > Coleoptera > Lampyridae > Vesta > Vesta saturnalis. The sequence goes on along the minus strand of JARFJB010002176.1, from coordinate 414,272 downwards.
TAATAATGTGTTAACGTTTTTTCCTTTTCAACAGTGCGATGAGTTCTGGAAACTCCCACTATTAACTTTTCTTTTTAAACAGACACCACCCATCTTCATCCAAACGCCTATGCACGTCAATAAATGTTCGAACATTAGGAACCTGTCCTAAAGGATATCATTTCGATAGATACGTTGACTTTGGAGAAATTTGACCGAAATTCTCGTAAACATAATCATGTCCCTGTATTCTTCAAAGTATAGTGAACCATTTTGAATGCAAAATTAATATGTACTATTGGAGTGATGAAATAACAGGCGATGAAATTTTGAAAAACAAACGAAATCTATGACACTTGTCAAAATATTATTGTCTTTAGAGGTATTCTGTGTTCTTGATTAAGTTTTCATTGATTCTCGTATTGATTTTACAAAATTACTTTCAAAAATGGTTCACTACATTTTGAAGAATACAGGGACATAATTATGTTAGCGAAGCTAGATCAAATTCTTCAGAGCTCAACGTATCCATAATATATCCATTAAGGCATATTCTCATAATAGAACATTTATTGACTGAATACGTGTTGTAAGATGGCTTAAAACAAAAGTTAATAGTGGAATTTCGAATCTCGCATCAAAACGAAAAACTGTTTTACGAATGGTAAAAATAATCGAACAAGCACCAGGAAAACGAGTTCAGCGTGAACTGTTAACCCTGAATCAGTTAGACTTCTTCGCCCGTATCATTTCCAAAAGGTTCATTCACTATTAGAACATGACTATCTTCCTCGTGTACAATTTTGCTAATGGTTGCAAAATCAAAGACACGATATCTTTCTTCAATTTTGTTTACTGATGAAGCTGATTATAGCTGTGATGGTGTTCTGAACCTACATAATATGCACCATTGGAGTGATGCAAATCCTCATCAAACCGTAATTAGAAGTCACCAATATTGGTTTTCTATTAATATGTGGGCAGGTATAATTGACAATTACTTAATTGACCGATTTCAATTGCCCAACCGATTGACAAGTGAACTGTATCGAAATTTCTTGAAGAATGAACTAAATACGTTAATAGAGGATGTTCCATTGGCTATTTTTGGTAGAATGCGTTACATGCATGATGGCGCGCCAGCTTACTTTTCTCGATTGGCAAGGGAATTTTTGGATAGGAAATTTGGAAATACGTGGATTGGTCGATGAGGACCTGTACCCTGGCCAGCTCGTAGTCCCGACCTTAATCCCCTCGATTTTGCATTTCGGGGATTCATGAAAAATGATATTTATTCTTTAGAAATACATAATGAAGAGCAACTATGGATAAGAATTATGGAATCCGCAGATAGATTCTGCCGTCAAGAATTGAAAAATGTATTCAAGTACAAGGACAACGATTTGAACATCTTCTAAAAAGTTTATGTTTTTTTGTAATCACTGCCCTTCATTGCTGCTATTAAAATTTAATTGTTTTAATTATTTTTGCAAATAAGTTACTTTGGCGCTTTTAGATAATTTTCAGGCATCGAATGTATTTTTCTCGTAAATCGTTGGTCCTAGCGACTTCAATAAGGTATACCTTTCTGAAGCAGAAAAGATGGGAAAACCAATTTTTCCAATCGAAAATGACATACAGTGTAAGGCAAAAAAGTTAGGACCGATTCAAACAAGATTGAAGGCTGTATGTGGCGCCCTCTACCAGTACTAAAAGAACTAAGGTCATATTTGAATTCTGCGTGATAAAAAGCCCCTGTATACAAAATTTCGTCCGCTTATTACATCATTATAAAAAGATATTTAAAACAAAAACAAAAAAATAATTAAACTTCAACACCCTATCTTTTAAACGAAGGCGTTGGAGCTAAGTTCATAGAAATTCTTTTCTTAATTTAGTGTCCTCTATCTCGTGGCACTATGCATATTCTTGGTCCTATTTCAATAGTATATATATATATATATATATATATATATATATATATAATATATATATATATATATATATAATATATAATATAAATTATATACAGAGTGAAACAGTGTAAGGTTACACGATACTGTTAATTTAAAGTAATTCTTATAACAGATTATTGTAGTCAACGAGGAGTATCTTGTAAAGATATTTTTGTATATACAGGATGGCCCATTTTCGAGCACCACACTAAACTTGTTTTTTTTTTAATGGAACACCCTATATATTTTATATATTTGAATTCTCTGTTAAATGCTGAGCAAAATGATGTAAGGTACTATGGGTCTACGACTAACGGTTCCTAAGTCATTGACAAGAAAATTTGTCAATTTAGTAGGTTCCTGTTCCACCATCTTGAAAGATATATAAATTATTTCAAGTGTAGTAAAATTGGTGAATTCTTGTTTTTCTCAATTTCTATCTTTAATTCTTCACTTCAGTATCTTTAGTATTTTCTTTCATCTCTTTCTCTCTCTCTCTACTCTTTTTTCTCTCTCTCTTCTTTCTTTTTTCTCTCTCTTTATCTCATTTTCTTTCTCTCTCTTCTTCTTTTTCTTTATTTCCTTCCATCTTAATATATATATTTATTTTATTATAATATATATATATATAATATAATAATATCATTTTCTCATATTATTTTCTCATTTTTTTAAATAGTTTGTGTTTTATCACAATTCGAATAGCGTTTTTTATGCGCTCTCAACAGATACTCACTTTGTACTACCTATCCCTAAATGTTTTTGAATTATTTTGTGATAAAGTTAAAATTGTCAAATTTTTTACTTTTTTTGAATTTGTCACAATAGGGCCTAAATAAATTAAGACGTTATAATTCACAGTAAAACAAAAATGAAACAATGCTAATTGCAATAAAACTGTGAAGCTATAGGATTTGTGACACGGTGCAATATTTTGGAGTATAAAAGAGCAACGCTTAATAATTATTTACTCGTAGAACAGCATAACTGTAAACTTTAGAATGGAATTAAAGAACCCAATGAATCAAAGTAGCTTTGTTTTTGCTTGTCCCTTTCTGTTTCTTAACGATCTAACAAATAAAAGCTACTTATAAATAATTCGTGAAGAATTGTCAGATATTAGCTGCATAGTAACTTCGTTAATAACTGATCTATGCTTTGGGAGAATCTGAAAGAAACTGTTGTTTGGCCAAGACCTGAATCGTTTCAACTTCTTCGAGAACGATTTGAAGACACAGTAAATGTCAAATACAAATAAAAAAGAAATGTAGAAAAACGTACAGTTACAAACGCAGAAATCGAGTTATCTGAATTATTAAGTTTAGAAGAAAATCCTCAGGAAACTGTTCGTCAGATTGCAGTACAAGTAGATCTTAGAAGAATTTTAAGCAAAGATAAATATCATACATACCATTTATGCTTGCAACCAAACCTACGACCACAAGATTTCAGAGATCTTGTCACATTTTGCAATATTATTATGGAATAATAAAATTTCTAATTCATTGTGTCTTTAATTTCATTATAAAGTTTATAGTTATGCTTTCTACGAGTAAATAATTATTAAACGTTGCTCTTTCACAGTCCAAAATGTTGTATTGTGTCAAAAATCCTATAGATTCACAGTTTTATTGCAATTAGCTTCGTTTCATTTTCGTTTTTTTTGTAATATTTAAATATATTAAATATATAGTGTTCTATTAAAAGACACAAGTTTAGTGTAGTGTTCGAAAACGGGCACCCTGTATACACACCCACGCGCACGCACGCACGCACGCAGCACGCACACGCACGCAGCACGCACGAACACACGCACGCAAGGAGGCACGCACGCACGCACACACACACACACCACACACCACACACACACACAACACACCCACACACCCACCACAACACACCACACACACACACACACACACACAACACGCAATGCGCATCGCACCGCTCAACGCACGACCACGCCCACGCGCACGCGGACGCACACACACACGCACACAACACACACACACACCACACACGACACACACGCACACACCACACACGCACACCACAGCACACACACACACAGCACACACGCACACACACACACACGCACACACACACACCACACACGCACACACGCACACACCACCACACACACACACGCACACACGCAACACACACACACACACACCACACCACACACACACACACACCACACGCACCACGACACGCACACGCAACACACACACGCACACGCACGACACGCACACGCACACCACGACACACACACCAACACACACACACACACGCACACACACACACGACACACACCACACACACACACCACACACCACACACACACACACACACAACACACCACACACGCACACACACCACACACACCACCACACACACACACACACACACGACACACACACACGCACGCAGACACGCACACGAAACACGCACACCACACGACACGCAACACGCACACGCACACGCACACGCACACGCACACGACACCACACACGCACACCATCACACACAGCACAGTTCACACATCATCAACACAGCACACACACACACACACACACACACACACACACACATATATATATATATATATATATATATATATATATATATATATATATACATTGTTATGAGAGGTTCAAATAAACCTTGCCTTCCCCCCAATATTATTTACAAATTTTTTTTTTATATACATTTTTACGGTTTGTTAATTTGGTTTTAAATTTAAAACTATACAATTTTTAAAATTTGTTGTAGTAACGGTTAATATTTGTTGAGCGCCAACCTGTATAAATCTCAGGCAAACTTGTTTAGAAGTTTCCTTTTTTTTTTAGTCTTGTTGTTTCAATTCTAACAAATCTGATTTGACCAAGTAAGTTAATCCAATAAACTATATTGACACATACAAAATTACGTAAAATAAATGAAAAATTTTAAATTGTTAAAATTAAATAAGGATCAAATGAATTTCAAACAATAATCTCAGGTAACAAGTGAGTCTTAATAATGCGAGTGAATTAATCGAAATAAAAAAAAATCTATCCTTTGGCGTGCACGATTTCACCGGAAAACAATAAAATAACAAACTTGTTCTTAATTAAATTTATACTAAACCTACCTAAGAAACGCCACTGGAGTGGCTGTGTAGTTATACGGTTATGCCCTCTATGGAACGGTCGAGACACTGGTCGATAAACAAATGGTAGCAGGTGTTGAATGCAGCAAGTGGAAATTTTCCGTTTTTCAGGTAAGTGATGCTTATTAAATCTTCCCTTACTTCTTGATTGGCCCAAGAAATTCACGTGTTGGATACGATATTGTTAATAATGCCTTTTTTTTTACTTGTTTTATACAAATCTTAGATGACCAGGAATGTCTTGAAGAAGGATTGTGAGAATTATAGCACCTTCACAAATCTTACTGCAGTGATTCTAATTACATAGTCGAGCAAATCAACATACCCATTATGAAAGTGTGATAATGGTTTAAAAATTCTACTTTTTATCTATCACTTAGTAAAAACAACACTATATTATTTATTAAAGTTTTTAAATTTATTCCTTTTTTTTTCTTGTTACAAGTTGAACACCATTCCAGCCTTTATTCCACAGTCACCGGTACTACACATTAACTTGTTTTGCATACGCAATTAAAATGGTAAGTGCAATTCAAATATGTGTTTATTTCTTCTTATTAATTATAATACATTTATTGTAGATGAAACCAGAAAACCAAAGCATAACGCATCTTATTGCAATAAAACAATATTAATTAACTTTACAATATAATTTAACCAACCAAAAATTTATTCTTATTTCATAGAAATAATTATTAACAAAGTCTGTTTTAGGTAACAAGAGTAAAAATAAATGTTTATGAGAACTTCTAAAAAGCAATAAGTAAAGAACAAAAAAAATATTTTCCCTTTTTTTATGTTTGAACTATTTGACACCTATATAAAAAAAATGTAAAACAAAAAAAAACTCAATTATTTGACAAGATTTTATGATATTTCGTAATAAAAGCAGAGGGGAATAAGTGGTATTTTTTTTTTCTTCTAATTTGGTTGAAAATTGGTATATGAGGGCTTTGTTGCATTCTAAATACATGTTCTTAATGCAATTTTTCGATATCTTGTCAATTTGACCCATTTTTCGGCATCACAGTTAACATTTTTCAAAACTCCGACCAAATCTATAGTCACGTGACAAATGTCACAACGGACTTTTTGGTTCGCCAATAGAGTTTTTCAGAAATTTCAATAATAAAAATTTTTCCCATATGTGCCCAACTTTATGGCGGTCTCTGTATATATATATATATATATATATATATATATATATATATATATATATATATAATATATATATATATATATATATATATATATATATATATATATATATACAGGGTGTGCGCGAAGAGTTTTGATTAAAAGTAATGGCGGATACAGTTATGTTAAAAATCTGAAATTACGAAGCTGTAGGTTTTGGATGACGCTGGGTTCAAATATAATCTTGTCCTGAATGTGGGACTTCCGGTTATACCGGAAGTAGACGTCAACTTTGTTATTTTAAATGGAACTTAATATTTTTTATTTTATTCTACATGAAATTCTAGATAAATTTTGTGCATAATGTCTTATACCGAAAATGAAGTATTTTCGAGATATTTCGATTTTTTTTTAAATTTTGAAAAAATCCTAGTCCACATTGAATAACGATATCTCCATTAATAACGAAGCTAGTGACGTGAAATTGTAACCAATAAACAACAAGCGCTTGCCCGTTAACTCGATATATCCATCTCATTGATATTTCATACAGGGTGTTTTAAACTTAGCCGCCAACATGCACAATTTAAATCATTTACAAGTTGCTCACTTTAAGTAGAACACCCTGTATTTTATTACATTTTCCGCTGTATTTTTTTAAGCCAATTCGTTTGGTATCAGTATTCCCTATACCTAAATCCAACCACTTTTGAGATATTTCATTATCTTAGTTAAAACATAACAACACTTAATTATTTCAACATTAGTAAAGGGTAGGCCATAATTTCCATTATTTAAGGTGATATTTTGTTATTTTTTCATAAGTTATTAATTCTGAAAAGTAAACAATAGCCAGAAAAGATTGTTAATTGTGGATTTCATTAAAAACGTTGACTAGGTATTTTGTATTAATTTAATTAGATAACTTACAAACAAAAATAACTAAATGTAATATTAAACAAATAAAGTTTTATAATAAGTGTTCAAAATTAGCATCATCTACTTCTAAACATTTATGAATCCTTTTCATTAAGTTATGTCTTGTAATTCTGGAAATATGGTCGGGTGTTAGAGAATTAAAAGCAAGTAAGACTCTCTGCTTCATATCTTCCTTTGTCGTAACAGGTTTGGAAAATACCTGATTTTTAATGTAACCCAAATACCAAAATCTAAAGGAGCCAAATAAGGAGAGCGAGCTGGCCAAGGAAACGGGCCCTGATTGGCAATCCATCTATCATCAAACATGTCGTAAAGGTGCTGAGCAACAGGCCCAAAGTCATGAGGAGGTGCTCCATCTTGCCATCAAGCCGCCTCTCCATTTCTTAAATTATGTAACGCCGTTCGTATGGCTTCTTCTAAAATGTGGCAATATCTTGTACCATTCAAATTTTCATCATAAAATTTTAATGCTAAAATTTTATCGTCTTTTATTGCACAAAAAACATTAAAACTCCAACTGTCTTGGAAATAACGTTCTCTACTAACATGTTGATTTTCATTAGACCAAAAATGAGAATTATGTCGATTAAATAATCCATTTTTGCTAAGCTTTGCTTCATCACACCATATAACTTTTTTTATGAAGTTTTCATCCCTTGGGTCTTCATTAAAAACCATTCACAGAATTCTACCCTTCGAGGAAAATTACCTAATTGTAAGTGTTGCGCCAAATGATATGAACATGGTTTCCATTTGTGTTTTTTTTTAATGCGACGAATTGTTCTCGTCGGCAAAGTAAGATATCTCTCACAATCTCTAATGGAGCCATTTGGAGAGGCCGTAAAATAACCCAAAACATTAATTTCGTTTATGTCACTGTCTACTAGTGGTTTATTTTTATTAATTTTTGTCTTAAAAGTAGAATAGGGGCACTTGCGCCGCCATCTTGGATTTTGACGTCATTTGACCTTGGGGATTTCCCAGGGCCTGCCACGTGGCTGACCACTATTTGACCTTGAGAAAGTTGTTTACCTTGAGAAACAGGTTTGCCTTGAGAAAGTTGTTTACCTTGATAAAGTTGTTTACCTTGAGAAACAGGTTTGCCTTGAGAAACAGGTTTACCTTGAGAAACAGGTTTAGCTTGAGAAACGGGTTTACTTTGAGACCAGGGGCTACGGAAATATGAAATTGTGGTTTCTTGTCAGACGAGAGCTACCTGTAGGACCTGGTGCAGCGCTTGGGGTTGTTTTATGGAAATTCTTGTAAGATAAATGCTACATCTAGGACCTGGTGCAGCGCTTGGGGTTGTTTATAGAAGTTCTTGTAAGATAAATGCTATCTCTAGGACCTGGTGTTTCGCTGGGGTTGAAAATAAATGCTACCTCTAGGACCTGGTGCAGCACTGGGGGTTGTTTATAGAAATTCTTGTAAGATAAAATGCTACCTCTAGGACCTGGTGCAGCGCTTGGGGTTGTTTATGAAAATTCTTGTAAGATAAATGCTACCTCTAGGACCTGGTGTTTCGCTGGGGATTGTTTTTAATAATAAAGATGTAAGATAAATGTTATCTCTAGCTTCGCTGAAAATTTGAAAATTGAATAAGGGACCCTATTGCTAACTTGTAAGACAGGGTCTTGTGTTAGATCTGAACCTCTGGTGGGAAATAGTACGAGGACTCTAATGCTAACTTGTAAGACAGAGCTTGTTTGTGGTGCCGCCTAGCAGGAGTATGGACTAATGAGTATTTACTGTAATAAAGGTGGCGCTACCTAGTGGTATATTTCAGAGTTAACCAGGGATTTGTTTGTGGTGCCATCTAGCAGGGTATGGGTTAATGAGTATTTTCTGTAATAAATCGGCATATTTCAGGGTTAAGCAGAGGTTTGTTGCTGAATCATCAGGAGGAGCAGCGAGCGTTTTTCTGTAATAGGTGGTATATTGCTTAGCTAATTAGGATTTGTTTGTACTTTATGACTTATACATGTTCTCTATAAGCTTTACTAATCAAATGCATTGCCTGTAGAACATTCATAAAGGTGTTTTTAAGATGGGGTTTAAAATTATTTTGGATGTGACACAGTATACGTTGTACAACACTACCTTATCTTATCATATCCTAATCAAAAAATAATACTATAAGACCTTAAACATACATACATACATACATACGTAAAAAATGTTAAGGAATTACCCGAAATCGTAACTTGTATTAATAAATACAGAGATTGCATCTGGTCCTCTCGTAGAAGATAATAATGATGGCCTTGAGGCAAACCGTCAGTCTCAACGGATTTGCTATGGTATAAAAAAGACTTGTACACCTCAAGGAAGTGTTGGGATCTCAAACCAAGCTGGCAGTCTCACCAAACCTGTTACTAATAGTAATGAAGACTTCTACAATTTGAGATCGTCTGATTTTTACCGTACCTGAATCCACTATTTAAAGTATTGAAGCTCTGACGTCATCTCTAAGTTATAGCTAATAGGGTTTTACCCCTCATTTAGAATGTAAAAAACACGCATTCACTTTGACTGTCTCTTTGAATATTTTATTTTTGAAGGTCTCTTTTAAAAGTACAAAATATTTTTTCTATTCAATTTATGGTTGGATTAGAAAGAAAATACAATAAGGCCATTTTGATATTTAAAGACGCTTAGAATGTACTATTCATTATTTAAATTCAAATAGTTAATTACAATGGTTTTAATGAGTTTCATCGTATGATAAAATTGTTTGTAAATGCAACGAATCCAATATATAAAATAAATAAACTGTAGCTTAATCTGATATGTACTATTTGTGAAGATAATAACCCTATTTTAAAAAATAAGACAAGTTCTGTAATTATTAGTTTGCTACATTCATGTATACAAATAGGATTTAAAATTACTTTTGTTTTACTACAGTGGTGACAGTTAATTCGTTTTAAATTATGCTTGCTTTAGCAAGTTAATTACCACACATCAATTGTAATTATATAACACGGTTAAATATAATAGTCTAAAATTGATTACCAATATAATATAAATAATTTCTTTTAAAAAAAATATTATTAGAGTTGATACGCCGTTTTATTTCAAGTAATTGTTTTCAATATATATATATATATATATATATATATATATATATATATATATATATATAAAATGTGTAAGTGGACCTGTATTATTTGTTGTAACCTTCTACTTACATAAATTCAACTTATACACGAATTAATAACGACCTCCACTAGTTTATAACACAATCGCTATGTAGCGTATTTTTTTATTTACACTCGTACTTCTATAAACTATTAACGCTCCTTTTTAATAGGGTGATCAACTATCTGAAAAAGGTTTACTGTTAAAGTATACGATGAAGATCGTTTAAAGCAAACCTTGTATTATTCTTATATACGAATGACATTTCAAAAAATACTAGTATAATTAACATGAAGGTTTATAAATCTACATTCAGACAAGGAAACAGTTTTAAACACAAAGAATTTATCTGTAAGGGACAGACAATGCTATTACATAAGACGTTTTACAAAAACGTGGTTATTCCACATTGAGAGGCGTGGTAGAGTGACGTAATCTATTTTATTTGAAATTTCATAGAGAGCATCACCATCATCGAAATTTTGAGATACTACCATCTCATCGTCTTCACCTTGAACGATTATATTGTAACCTATAAAGCAAGCTAATAACCCTAATAGTTTATCAGACATTATTACATGGACACGAGGTTAGCTCTAAATTAAATGGTTTCAACGCTGCTCTGGGAATGCTGTACACACTTAAAACCTTTAAGTCTGCTCGCCGAAGTTGTACCGTATTCACTTTCTTCAATTTTTATCTGCACTCTGTTTCGAAGCTGTAATACGTTTTTCTAATACATAAACAGAATCTTCAATACTGTGATACGTGTAGCAGCAAAACACATTAGCTAGTTAGTTTCACCTCTATATTACTTTACATGCAAGCCTGATCTTATCATAAATAAATACATCTGTCAAAAAAAAAGCTGATTAAACATAACTCCACGGCCAGGTATAGCAAGCAACGCTTCCAATTATAGCTCTTAGTCAACACAATAGGGCCTACAACTACATACAATCGACTAGCACTGCTAGTCGCTAATAGTGGATTCAGGTACGGTAAAAATCAGACGATCTCAAATTGTAGAAGTCTTCATTACTATTAGTAACAGGTTTGGTGAGACTGCCAGCTTGGTTTGAGATCCCAACACTTCCTTGAGGTGTACAAGTCTTTTTTATACCATAGCAAATCCGTTGAGACTGACGGTTTGCCTCAAGGCCATCATTATTATCTTCTCCGAGAGGACCAGATGCAATCTCTGTATTTATTAATACAAGTTACGATTTCGGGTAATTCCTTAACATTTTTTACGTATGTATGTATGTATGTATGTTTAAGATCTTATAGTATTATTTTTGATTAGGATATGATAAGATAAGGTAGTGTTGTACAACGTATACTGTGTCACATCCAAAAATAATTTTTAAACCCCATCTTAAAAAACACCTTTATGAATGTTCTACAGGCAATGCATTTGATTAGTAGAGCTTATAGAGAACATGTATAAGTCATAAAGTACAAACAAATCCTAATTAGCTAAGCGATATACCACCTATTACAGAAAAACGCTCGCTGCTCCTCCTGATGACTCAGCAACAAACCTCTGCTTAACCCTAAAATATGCCGATTTATTACAGAAAATACTCATTAACCCATACCCCTGCTAGATGGCACCACAAACAAATCCCTGGTTAACTCTGAAATATACCACTAGGTAGCGCCACCTTTATTACAGTAAATACTCATTAGTCCATACTCCTGCTAGGCGGCACCACAAACAAGCTCTGTCTTACAAGTTAGCATTAGAGTCCTCGTACTATTTCCCACCAGAGGTTCAGATCTAACACAAGACCCTGTCTTACAAGTTAGCAATAGGGTCCCTTATTCAATTTTCAAATTTTCAGCGAAGCTAGAGATAACATTTTATCTTACATCTTTATTATTAAAAACAATCCCCAGCGAAACACCAGGTCCTAGAGGTAGCATTTATCTTACAAGAATTTTCATAAACAACCCCAAGCGCTGCACCAGGTCCTAGAGGTAGCATTTTATCTTACAAGAATTTCTATAAACAACCCCCAGTGCTGCACCAGGTCCTAGAGGTAGCATTTATTTTCAACCCCAGCGAAACACCAGGTCCTAGAGATAGCATTTATCTTACAAGAACTTCTATAAACAACCCCAAGCGCTGCACCAGGTCCTAGATGTAGCATTTATCTTACAAGAATTTCCATAAAACAACCCCAAGCGCTGCACCAGGTCCTACAGGTAGCTCTCGTCTGACAAGAAACCACAATTTCATATTTCCCGCGTAGCCCCTGGTCTCAAAGTAAACCTGTTTCTCAAGCTAAACCTGTTTCTCAAGGTAAACCTGTTTCTCAAGGCAAACCTGTTTCTCAAGGTAAACAACTTTATCAAGGTAAACAACTTTCTCAAGGCAAACCTGTTTCTCAAGGTAAACAACTTTCTCAAGGTCAAATAGTGGTCAGCCACGTGGCAGGCCCTGGGAAATCCCCAAGGTCAAATGACGTCAAAATCCAAGATGGCGGCGCAAGTGCCCCTCTTCTACTCTTAAATTAACCAAACTGACGACAGTTTTTAAGCAATCTTCTTACAATACCACCAGTTGCATTTGGTCGATTTGGATATCTTTCTGCAAAAACACGGCAAGTCCGTTCATCAATTCTATTACACTCGCCGTAAATAATAATAAGATTTAAAAAATCATCATTAGTAAATCCTACATTTGCCATTAGGTATTTACTATGAAATACAAACTGGTAAAGAAAACTGTCAAAACAACATAAACAATTAACGTTCTAACTATCAAATCTTTGACAGCCATGGCCTACCCTTTACTAATGTAGAAATAATTAAGTGTTGTTATGTTTTAACTAAGATAATGAAATATTTCAAAAGTGGTTGGATTTAGGTATACGGAATACTGATACCAAACGAATTGGCTTAAAAAAATACAGCGGAAAATGTAATAAAATACAGGGTATTCTATTTAAAATAAGCAACTTATAAATGATTTAAAATGTGCATGTTGGCGGCTAAGTTTAAAACACCCTGTATGAAATATCAATGAGGAGGATATATGGAGTTAACGGGGAAGAGCTTTTCGTTTATTGGTTACAATTTTACGTCACTAGCTTCGTTATTAATAGAGATATCGTTATTCAATGTGGACTAGGATTTTTTCAAAATTAAAAAAAAATCGAAACATCTCGAAAATACTTCATTTTTGGTATAGGACATTGTGCACAAATTTTATCTAGAATTTCATGTAGAATTCGAAAAAAAAATAAAAAATATTAAGTTCTATTTAAAATAACAAAGTTGACGTCTACTTCCGATATAACCGGAAATGCCACATTCAGGACAATATTATATTTGAACTCAGCGTCATCCAAAACCTACAGCTTCGTAATTTCAGATTTTTAACATAACTGTATCCGCCATTACTTTTAATCAAAGCACTTCGCGCCACATCCTGTATATATATATATATATATATATATATATATATATATATATATATATATATATATATATATATGTACATACATACAGAGTGATTTCGAATTAGATGCCAACCTTGAAGGAGGTGATCGTATGGCTTATTTGTAATTTATTCAGTTATCCAAAAATCAACAGTTTTTGAGATATTTGACATTTTGTGATTTTGTAGTAATTCCCTATTTTCATTCGGTTTCAGCCGATTCCGTAGGAATTGGTCCTTTTAAACAGTAATTTGAGCCCAGTTTTCAATAGTAGAATATGTATCTCCCTTAAAAAATGCAGAAGTATGAGGAATATGCCTATAAGGAGAAAATTCTAGAGAATTAAAATCATAATGTGAAAGAAACCAAAACGGATTTCTATTGCTTATAACTTTTAAGCTATTCTCTACATGTAATGTTAAAATAGTCTAAAAAACTATAACCATAAAAATAATAATGACGTTCATCCACCGAGGTACGTATACTATTTTATTCACAAGCAGTCTATAACATTCCGCTTTTCTAACCCTTTCAAGGTTGAAAAGTGAAGATTCTACGGGTTTACCTTAAGCAGTCAGTAATAACAAAAAAAGGAGACAGCAATGAGATGAAGCGGACCACTTATCAACCTGTGGCTACTATCAATTTAAGCTATCAATGTCAAATTGACAACTTGCCAATTTTAATAAAGGGTCAAGAGTATGCAACCGTTTTTTCTCACGTGCGTAGATGGTGAGAACGCAAGCAATAGGTGGAAACAAACAACACGTTTTCTTTAATAAGCATATATGATCAGTGAATTATTGATAACAAATAGCGACAAAACCAATATAAAAATATTTTACCGATATAAGCGATAATATTATGGCAGTATATTATTACTAATTTTTTATTAATACAATTAGAATTACAACATTTTGGTCGTTGGTATTATTTAGTATGAGAGCTCATGTGGAATTTCAATAGGGGCATCAAATTTTTGTTTGACACTAACGACCAATTTTTTTTTATTTTAACTGTATAATGTTGCTTGTTCTTTAATTGTGAATAAAATAGTATACAAACCTCGGCAAAAGTACCATTCCCCTGTCTCGAGAATTAGTTCACCTCAAGGCTACGCCTCTCGGCGAATTATACTTCTATCGACACAAGTGGAACACTTTCCGCCTCGGTACGTAATATACTATTATTCACAATCATTTGAAAATAAAATAATAATAAATAGAAATGCGTTGTTACTCATATGATAATCACATCGGTAATGTGTTACAAATGTTTCACTGTCATTTAAAAATCAATTATGGCTTGAAACAAGGGGTTTCGTTCTCATTTAAGGATTGCACCAATTGCATCTTTAATTTCAATTTTAATGCTGATAAGCCTAATAATTAATTCATGTATTAATTACCTTAATTTACCACATCGACATATTAAATTAAATTTTTAATTTTTTTCTGCCCTGGTGAACACACGTCAGTCAAATATGTTTCCGCCCGGATCGTAACATTGGTGAGGAATGGCTTGCTTTCCAACTTTTCAAATGCCCGATAATACGCTCATTATGTGTATGATTGTGAATAAAAATTCTTTATTACAATATAAATTTAACATGCATTTATTACCATTGATAGAAAGCACCACTTATTAACAAAACAGTTTCGAGGTAATAACTGTAAAGCTGTAGAGAAATAATATTCGTGACACTACCGATTACGACATTGAATCCAATTGAAATGTAAAATTTTAAATTACATTAAATCTGTTTTTCTCTTTTTTGTGTAAATTTCTGAATTCAGGAAATTAAGACCTACACGTTTTCAAGAAAATAGAGTTTCCGTTGAAATAAAAAAAAACATTGTATGACGTGACCAGGCAAAAATACTTGAACATCAGAAACGTGCCAGTACAACAAAAAAGATATTCTAAAAACGCAAATTGACGTGTCCAAGAAATTTCCCTACACCTTTACCGTTCCGGAAATAAATTTATACTGTACGTTTCTTCCAATATATAGTTATTAGTTATATTGAATTTGGTGGATTAAACGATTGTGTAATCAACTTATGCATGCCCAAAGATATCAGTATGTTGGATCTCAATTAAGCAAGTCATTTGGCTTGACATGTATGTAACAGCCAACATAGTTGAAAATAAGTATTAATCAAGCTTGACCCACTAGAAATGCCCGAATTACCTGTAAAGAACAAAAAAGTATTCAGAAACATTACTGCTGTAAATAGTAACTGCGTCTATATAACCTATTTAAAAAAATGCTCAGCATTCACGAGGTCTATAATAAACTTACGTCATTGTGGTAATATATTATGCAGTAAGGTATTATTATTCACATCATCATGATGTAATTAGTAGTAGATACATCGAACAAATTGTAATTATGCGAAACTGTTAATTATTGTGAGGTTTAACTTACGGATATTCTTTACATTGGTAATCAACGAAGCTAGTACAGTAATATGAAATCTCGACACCATGAAGGCGTACCTTATATGCGGTTAATTATGTACTTTGCGTGAAGGTAGACAATTACGCAAATACAATAAATAAATGTAAATTAACTAAAATAATCTTGGTAATTCAAGGATTTATGTATTTTCTCAGAATGCAATCGTGCAATGTAACGTGCAAAGGTAAACACCTTATGGAAGTGGACTTTAGTGCACTAATCAAACACTTCACCTTTTACGAAATTCTAATTTATTATTTTATTTATTGCACTAAAAAGGATCCGTAATAGCTTTTCTTGCAAATTGATGAGAAGATTATAGCTCTTTATTTTATTGCCGTATTTGTAGTCATCAATATATGCCAATAAAATTTTTATAACGGTCACTCTAAACTAAACACTTTGCACATATTCGATCTCTCGTATTTTAAATCAACTCTGTATCGCAAGAACCGATTCCTTCCATATTTACCCAATGGATACAAGAGACGATTGATGTTGTCGATGGAATAATGGAAACAGGATACAGAAAGCTTCTTTCGTACATGTCGGGAGCCTTTTACTAAGCCGACAACAAACGTGATCCACGCTTGTAATGCTAGATTTAATATCGTTTATATGCATACAAGATATTAGATTTGTCTTCAAGAAATCTTACAGAAGCTATAGAAATATTGTTAAAAAAATTTTAACATTCAGTATTTTTAGAAGAACAATAGGATCGACATTTATTAACAATTACTTTAATTGTAAGGTGAGTGCTTCTTTTTTTCCTATTTGAAAAGTACATTTTACAAGAATATCCATTATCCAGTTCATGGTATGTGTTAATTATGTAACAAAATTGTACATGATGAGTTTCTACGATCCATGCAACAACAACGCGCAAGTGGTTTTCAATTGGTATGAACGATATGTGTACATGTCCAACTTATATACCAAAGTATACCGGGTGTGTCAAGATCCTACTTCTCCCGAATATATTTCGTCTCTTGGACGCATTAGCCAGTATACATTTTTCTGATTTTACTGTACATAAAAATGTGCAAAATCAAGGCTACTTTAAGCTGTTTATAGTAGTAGACTTTCATTGATCAACTCCAATTTATGTTATTATATTGCACAAGTTACATTTTTGTACTCAGAAAAATGTGTAGCATCAAACGGCCAGTAGCGGCTAATCGTAATGGGCTCAGATTCAAGCCCACCCTTCTCACAGGACCAAAAAAAATAAGCCATTAAAGATATTTAAACATGCAATACATGTAACTAAAAATTATTATTAATTTTATTAAGTGCATAAATAAAAGTTTACCTCGACTAGGATTTGAACCTCAATCGATGTAAATTTTGTCTTTATGTATGTAGAAGTGATGTAAATTCTAAATAAAATATTATACTTAGAACTTACATCAGTGCGACATACATAAAGACAAAATTTACATCGATTGGGGATTAAATCTCGATGTCGCAGTTGGTTAGGCGGTACTTTCCCTCTCCCTCCTCCTCATCCCTCTCCTCTCCCTCTCCTCTCTCCCTCTCCCTCTCCTCTCCTCCCTCTCCCTCTCCTCTCCCTCTCCTCTCCCTCTCCTCTCCCTCTCCCTCTCCCTCTCCCTCTCCTCTCCCTCTCCCTCTCCTCCCTCTCTCCTCTCCCTCTCCCTCTCCCTCTCCCTCTCCCTCTCCTCTCCCTCCTCCCTCTCCCTCTCCCTCTCCTCTCCCTCTCCCTCTCCCTCTCCCTTCTCCCTCTCCCTCTCCCTCTCCTCTCTCCTCTCCCTCTCCCTCTCCCTCTCCTCTCCCTCTCCTCTCCCTCTCCCTCTCCCTCTCCTCTCTCCTCTCCCTCTCCCTCTCCCTCTCCCTCTCCTCTCCCTCTCCCTCTCCCTCCCTCCCCTCTCCCTCTCCCTCTCCCTCTCCTCTCCCTCTCCTCTCCCTCTCCCTCTCCCTCTCCTCTCCCTCTCCCTCTCCCTCTCCCTCTCCCTCTCCCTCTCCCTCTCCCTCTCCCTCTCTCTCCTCTCCCTCTCCTCTCCCTCTCCCTCTCCCTCTCCCTCTCCCTCTCCCTCTCCTCCCTCTCCTCTCTCTCCCTCTCCCTCTCCCTCTCCTCTCCCTCTCCCTCTCTCTCCTCTCCCTCTCCCTCTCCCTCTCCTCTCCTTCCCTCTCCCTCTCCCTCTCCCTCTCCTCTCCCTCTCCTCTCCCTCTCCTCTCCTCTCCTCTCCTCTCTCCCTCTCCCTCTCCCTCTCCCTCTCCTCTCTCCCTCTCCCTCTCCTCTCCTCTCCTCTCCCTCTCCCTCTCTCCTCTCTCCTCTCCCTCTCCCTCTCCCTCTCCTCTCTCCCTCTCCTCACTCCTCTCCTCTCCTCTCCTCTATTTCCTCTCCTCTCCCTCTCTCTCTCTTCTCCTCTACCTCTCTCCTCTCTCTCCCTCTCTCTCTCTCTCTTCCTCTCCCTCTTACCATCTTCTTCTCTCCATCTCCTCCTCTCTCTCCTTCTCTCTCTCTCTCTCCTTCAATAGTTTCTAATTTCCACAAACTCTTTGTGAAAATTAGAAACTATTTGTTTCATTTGAATATGAACCAATAAGTAAAGTAAATATGTAATTAAAAATTATTAATTTTATTTACATAACTGAAAAGTTTACCTGGAGTAGGATATGAACCTACTTTGCTAGAGTAGCGCTCTAACCAACTATCGAGATATAAGTCCCAATCCATATAAATTTTGTCTTTATGTATGTAGAAGTGATGTAAATTCTAAATGGAATTCCATTAATATAAGTAATATGACCGTAATCTCATTAGTGGTGATATAGGGTAGGTTCTGAACCAGCTCAAAGTCACTTGCCCATTGCTTTGTATATGGACAATATGGCGAATTTTCATGTAAATCGTATGTTAGTGAGAAAGAGAATATTTGGAATGAGATAGAGGGGGGGGGAGAAAGATTGCTTGGAGCTCTAGGAACCAATTCAAACTTTTGGCAGGAAATTTTTGGAGTTGTTCAATGTGATCTAAAAATATATATGTCAAGGACATCATCATCATATTGCAATTCTTAGAAGTATAAA